>VFFE01007190.1:130421-352862 GCA_008921705.1 Burhinus oedicnemus
CCTCACCACAGTTCATGAAGAGAGATAGGTGCCTTTCTAATCTCTTAGATGCCTTTCATATTGGGAAATGTTCTCTGCAGAAGCTGTGAGAAAACTGGTTATGCATGCACAGATATATACATGCATGTATCTAGACAAAGAAAGAGAGGGAGAGAGACAGAGATATTTTTATACATACACGCATTCACATGCGCTAACAGAGTAGACTATAAATTGACATATACATCCTAACATTCTTTCCAACCTGACACTGCCACCTTAAAAGCCACGAATACTGGGAGGCTTGCTGCAGTAGTGTATAAAGGGAAGTCGACTTTGATATTTCACATCGGTGTGATGCCTTGAATTGTGTGGACCAGACTCTCCCTCTGGGTGTCCTTGTTCTACTGTTTCTTTCCCCTCAGCTGTCTTTCTTCCTCTTGTACATCTACCGGTCCCCTTCCTCCAGGTGCCTTTTTCTTTTATCTTGAACCTTCTAAAGCACAACAAGACAAACTGTGTTGTTACTCAGTTTGACATTGCTCGCTATATCATGCACTCCCTTTCCACTGTTGAATCAACACCACAGTATAAAACTTTTTGGGGGATAGAACTACAGCACTGAAGTTATGAGAAGCTGACAATGTATTACCCATTTGCAGAGTTAATGAACATGTCTAAAGGGGTTTCCTCCCCCATGAAAATCCATCTTTCATCCAACTCGAGCTGCGCAGGACAGTGCTTATTGCCAGGATGCATAACTTAGGGAGGGCTGTACAGCTCTACCAATGTAGACTGGAACTGTATCAGCCTGTTGTTAACAGCTCCCATGGTTCATGAGTCAGCCTCATCATACCATGAAATCTTCCAGAAATAAAAGCACTGAAGTATCTCAAAAAAATTTTAAGACTTGGCAATGCTGCAGAAAGCGGTGTAATAGGTATGTATGAGTGCTTGCATATGTGTTGCACTGACACAAGTGAAAATGTTTTTTGTTAGTCTCTAACAGCCTGAGAATGTCTTTGTGGTTAATACCGTAGTCTGTGGTAAGTAGGTATACAAACATGCTTCAAGTGCTATTTGTATGTTAAATTCAGTCTTAGAAGCTTGACTAAAATAGTATACGTTCTTAAAATCATTGTTAAACAGAGGTTTCTGAATTGAGAATGGGTAGTATTTTGCATTGTCCCACTGAAAACATTATACTGAACTTACTTTTCCTTCCATGCAAGTCTAATATGAGGGTCAGAATTTTTTCTTCTGCTGGGAATTATATTAATAAGATTTCATGTTGAAATGATATTAAATTTGTTAGTATAATGATATGATCTTAGTTCCACAGTGCCCTCTGCAACCTCTCTGCTCAAATTTCTATTTCTTCAGTCTTGTGATGCTACTGAGATATCTATAAACTGTTGCATTTTTATCACATTGAGTGTTTTGGACACTGACCTTCTCATACAGCTTTATGGACAGACAAAGATTCCACCACTTTATGTGAAACTAGAATGTTTTGTGTCTAAGAAAGGTAATACTTTACTAGCTGATGAAATGCTGCTCTTAGAACCGTCTTCCATGTAGGGCTGCAAATCTTTGTGTCTCTGACCATAGCACTTGCTAGTATCCAAATAAAATCATCCCAATGATTTAGCAAGAAGAGGTTTCCCAAATATACATAAGTTCAGTAAAAGCACAGGTATCCTTTTGCTTTGTGTAAAAAAAAAAAAAAACAAACCCCAAACCAACTCACATAATACTCAAAGCAAGGAGAAAATGCCCTTTGCATTCAGAATATGAATGCTATCATTCAAAACACACTGAAACTAAAATCGTTAACCCCTGGGGAAACTGGTTGAATGCACAAAGACTACTTGGCATAGCAGCTGGATACATGAAGCATGAAAACATGACATGGTATTAATTAGAGGGACAACACCAACTAGACAAAACCACAACAATGGTCTTGAATTACTGATTTGTCATCTTGTGTCTATTACTTTTAATTAGCATTACAGAATGTTCAGGATTTCTTGTTACATTTTTTCTCTTAATTATGTAAAAAAGAATGCAAGATATGCTTAAAAGCATTTGCTTTGCAAAATAGAAGACTGTCGGTGCTCTAGCTCTGATATTCATGCCCCTAGGAACACACTAGTGCTGGATTTAGGCACTATTTGTTGACACAGATTGTAAACTACTATATTATTGTTGCAGACTATTTGATGTGTAACGTATTTTTCTTGGAGGTGGTGAGCCAGATATCATGCAATATTAATATTTTCACATACAGGAAACCCATGTAAACTGGGTGAGAAATACCAAACACAGAAACACAGAAGCCAGAGCTTTTATTAAACTTATTTATATGTAAAAAAATCTTCCTGTACATGGCAGAAAGCATTAGTGCCTTTTGAATAAACATCTGTAGCAACTTTTATATATATATATAATAGTGATGATAATGTTAATAATCATCAGCATTACCAATAGCTTTCATAAAGCATGACCTTAACCCTGGTACTTCCTCATAAAACAAATAGTAAAAAAAAATTCAAAATACTATAATAAACAATAAAAATCTATTATAAAAACACCCTTATAAAGCACCCTAAATGGATAAAAGGGACACATTAATAAAAGAAATGGGATAGAATAAAAGCAGTAAGCATTTAGATAAACAGAAGCAGTTCTAGAAGTATTTATTACGAAAAGAACAGAAAAGATAGGGTAAATAAACCTAGATGAATGTCAGAGGAGAATGGGTCAATCACAAAAAGTATCTAATTGCCTTCTCAGCTGAAGTACACCAATGAAGTCGTAAGAAACAATTAGTAACTGCACATAGATAGTCATCAAGAGAAAGTTCAAAGTAGAGTGCTCAGCAAGTACGAATGTGGAAAATACATCTTGGTTTTACAAGAGCAGATAGAATTCTGACTAATTCATTAGACAAAACAGTCACACTGACTGATGTTGAATGGCTGAAATATTTATGTTTTGATAAACTTTGCCTTCACTTACACAAAGATAAACCATTAAATTCAGCTGAAATTTGTCTGACAGGTCATGTCCAATAACCTCACCACGTTTTTCACCAGGAAAAGAGGAAAGCCACAACATTCTTTTCTTGTAAAGTTAAAAGTTCTCGTTCAAACACTTTAGATGATTGGTATTCTCTTAATCTTAAATACATTGCATAATCAAATATTTATTTTAATGTATTAAGTGAGGAACATTCTCTTTGCTATGTGCTATTGCATTCAGAGAGAGCAGAAGGCCTTCCAAAGAAAAGTTGCACCATTATCTGTCTTTCAATTACAACCTGATTTAGAACATTTATTACAAACAATAGACTTCCATGTGATTCCACGTGAGGATTTGATCAACATCAGTACTAAGACTTTGAGGGAGCATCTGAAGGTCACCAGAAAAAAACCAGATACAAATCTGGTATTTGAAAATTTATTTTTCTTTGGTGTAATAGAGGATATTTCATAATCTACGGTGAGGAGAAGAACTGGAATACAAAGACTTTTGCAAATCAGGAATAAACTATATCAGTAGGCTTGTGCTGAGAGCTTGTACAGTGCCTGCTTGCATTATTTCTGCCTTTAGCCTGTGCTGCTCTTTCTACAGAATTTTAAAGCAGGACTTTATCTGACATTTCATCCAAAGTCCAATGTCTGTCCTTGGAAGAGTGAGCTAACTGATTCTAGAAAGCAGCAGACCACAGGGCAGCTTCTGAGTCACAGTTGACTAGGGGATCAGTTTCTAATGTTTCCCACTCACTGCAAACAGAGTCAACCAGGCTTCACAGAAAATTCTCCAAGCAGTGCTTCTGGCCACCAGCATCCTTCTCTGAAGGTGAGAAATCAGTGACTATGAATGGTTTCCTTATTCCACTTCTATCTTTTTCTCTCCTTGACCTACAGGAACTGCTAACGTAGCTTTCAACCGTTTGTTGGATGACCTACAAAAATATTTTGAAAAATGGAAATTAGGTTATAAACTAGCTCTTATCACAGTGTGTCATGCTGGTAATTTATTACAGGATGGAACAAGCAGTATGCTGGAATTTCTCTTTGGAAATAGCTTCAGGGTTTTCAGTCCTGTGTCGAAACTCCGGTTTTATCATTATTGGTTCTCTGGAGAATTTTTCATTTATAATTGAGAAAACTTTCCTTTCGTTCTAACAACAGCAGCAGCAACAATAACAACAACAACAACAACAACAACAACAATAATAATAATAATAATACAAAGTGTAATTTAATGAAAGGAAAAATATGAGATTTATTGCTCAAAGTATTGCAATAGGACTCAAACTTAGGAACTCAAACTACAGGTCTTTATTGATTCACTGCACTAATTTGTCTGTGGCATTGATTGAATTAATTGTTATTTTGTGCCTCAGTTTGCTTATTTGTAAAACAGGAATTCTAAATCTATTTACTTCATGGGAACTTTTTGGAAGGTTTAATTATGAGTTTTAATGGCCCTTAGGTGCATTGGATGGTAGATGTTGTGTGAGTTGCAACACACTATTGTTCCCATTTGTCTTTTTTGTCATGGGAGTTTCACTGCTTTCAAAGTCTTACAAATGTGAATTATCCTTAACAGTAACCAGACCCTTACGTTGGATGCAGTCTGAGGAAATATACTGTAACAGTTGTTTCCAAGAGCTATATTTTATGTCACTGGATAGATTTAGATCTAGAAAACTGGAATAAACCCAAAAGTTTTCTTCATAACAGAATAAGAATGGTGAATATTGTATTTTATTTCTGCAGGTGTGAGAAACTGACTAATAATTTAGCATTCTGTGGCATAGCCATATACTCATAGAAATGGAAGAATGTAATTTATGATATTCAGCTCAAGATAAAGTATCATCTAGATATGTCATTGAGGTAATTTTTACAAAATGGTTTTATGTTAAATATTCTAAAGGCCAAAGCCATTAAATCTGTAATCTTAATTATCTTGTCCAGCACTGGTGTAGATCTTTTCCGAGATCATTAACTAATGTTTATAATGCACTATTGAATATTATAAACAGTTTTCTTTTTCAAGGGATGACTCATTTTCCCTCCTTTTTCATGAATGAATCATCTAGCAAATCCTATGTATTTGTTCATCAGGAGACACAGTAAATGGGCATATGGGTGCAGTCAGTTGCCTCTGTAACATTAGAAAAATCTAGCAATCCTAACAAATCATTTTCATGTGTTGCAGGTGCTGTCTATTAGAAAGAAAGACGTACTTGGATATTCTTTAATTAAAGCTTCAATTTCTTTAGTTATTATTCTGAAAAGAACTGAATTAGAAATTCTACTACTGAGTGTCCTATGAAGTCAGAAAATATTGATGGTCACTAGGCCAGTGCTACCAATATCTGTACCTGCACACCTGTGATACGTGTCGTGTGTTGTTGTAAGTCAAACTTCACAGTTTACAAGGCTCAAAGCTTCCTCCTCATCACAGAACAGCTTCTTTAAGTAATCCTTTTCTTCTCTTTCTGCTTAATCTTCTTTCTTTCGCTTGTTGAGTCTGTCTTGCTTTGCACATTATGAGCTATTTCAATAGACTGAAATGACCTCAGTGAGAATAAGCTTAAATTGGATAAACACTTCCATAGACAGCAACATTCTCAATTTTGCGTCCATCTTCTGAAGATGAAATTGATATTGTTACACCACCTTGTTCATGGATAATGCAAGGCCAAAAATAAGCAAGTTTGCAAATGTAGTAGTGTTATATATAATATCCCTTTACAAAAGGGTATTATATTGCTGGAAATTCATACTGTCAAAAAAAGCTAGGAGTAAATGGCTTATAATAATTCACGGTTAGCATAAAAAACATTTTTACGTTTGGGGCTTGTTAACACCTAAGTTTTGGTACATCAGTGTGGTTTCCATATTGGTTTCTAATTCATGAAATCATAGAATCATAGAATATCTCAAGTTAAAATGGACCCATAAGGATCATTGAGTCCAACTCCCTGTTCTTCACAGTACTATCTAAAACTAAATCATATGGCTAAGTCCTCACAGGAGTACCTATAACTAAATCATATCACTGAGTGTCATCCAGATGCTCCTTGAACTCTGACAGGGTTGGTGCCATGACCACTTCCCTGGGGAGCCTGTCCCAGTGACTGACCACCCTCTCAGTGAAGAACCTTTTCCTAATGTCCAGTCCGAACTTCCCCTGGCGCAGCTTCATTCCATTTCCTCTTGTCCTGTGTCTGGTTACTAGAGAGAGGGGATCAGCACTACCCCCTCTGCTGCCCCTCTTGAGGAAGTTGTAGACTGAGATGAGGTCACCCCTCAACCTTCTCTTCTCCAAGCTGAACAAATCAAATCATCTCAGCTGCTCCTCATAAGTCTTGCCCTCGAGACCTTTCACCATCTTGGTCGCCCTCCTCTGGACACACTGACAGTTTGATGTCCTCCTTACATAGAGGCACCCAAAACTGAAACTGCACACAGTACTTGAAGTGAGGCTGCACCAGTGCAGTGTAGAGTAGGACAATCACCTCCTTTGAGCGGCTAGCTATGCTGTTCTTGATGCACCCCAGGACACAGTTGGCCCTTTTGGCTGCCAAGGCACACTTTTGACTGATACGCAACTTGCCATCAACCCAAACCCCCAGATCTTTTTCTACGGCATTGCTCTCCAGCCTCATGTCCCCCAGTTTGTATGCATAACCAGGATTACCCTGTCCCAGCTGCAGAATCTGACACTTGCTTTTGTTAAATTTCATACAGTTGGTGATTGCACAGCTCTCTAGTCTATCCAGCTCTCTCTGTAAGGCCTTTCTACCCTCAAGGGAGTCTATAGCTTCTCCTAATTTGGCATCATGAAAAAGTATATTTGATTCCTGTGTCTAGATCATTTATAATATATCATTAAAGAGCACTGGCCCTAAAATTGAGCCCTGGGGAATCCCACTGATGACTGGCAACCAGCCTAACGTAATCCCCTTTACTCTAACTCTTTGAGTAGGATTGATCAGTCAATTGTTCACCCAATGTATTATGGACTTGTCTAGCTGTATGCTGGACATTTTATCCAGAAGGATGCTATGAGACACAGCATAAAAAGCTTTGCTAAAATCCAAAACCACCACATCTACTGGCTTGCCTTGGTCAGCTAGATGGGTGACCTTGCTATAAAAGGAAATTAAGTTGATTAAGCAGAACTTTCCCCTTGTGAACCTGTGCTGGCTATGGCCAATGACTGCATTGGCTCTCAAATGTTTTTCAGTAACTCCCAGAAAAACTTTCTCCATGATTTTACCAGGCACTGAAGTGAGACTGACAGGCCTGTAGTTACCAGACTCTTCCTTCTTACCCTTCTTGAAAACTGGGACAACCTTTGCCAGCTTCCAGTGGACTAGGACCTCTCCAGGCTCCCAAGACTGTTGAAAAATAATGGACAGAGGTCCTACGATAACATTGGCCAGTCCTTTCAGTACCCTGGGGTGGAACCCATTGGACTTCATAGACTTATGTGCATCCAGCTGGAGCAGCAAGTCTCAAGTGAGTTCAGGTCAGCAGGGAGTTTATCATCCCTTCATTCACAGGGTTCTGGGTGTCCCGGGGCCCATCACTGGTGTTAAAGACAGAAGTGAAGAAGACATTAAGCATCTCTGCTTTGCCTGTGTCCCTGTTTGTGAGGTGACTGACCTTGTCAATGGGCCAATGTTATGTCTGATCTTCCTTTTGCTGTTAACATAGTTAAAAAGTCTTGAAAGAATTCTTGAAAGAAAATAGGAAATTGGATTACTTTCCATTATTGCTTCACCAATTGATAGCTGCAAATATTCACATTAAAGTATTAATTCAATGAAGGGATTTAGGGCCTTATTTGTTCTTCCACAAGCCAAAATCCAACCCATAGGAACATTTGACATCCCCATAACCTCTATGCAGCTACAGTCCAATCTCCAGTTGAGCTGTGTCCACCTCCATTCTCATAAGAGATTTTGGTGCAGAGAATCTGTTTTCACGTTCTTATTCTGCAGCAGGCCTAGTGACAACTGTAAGAAGATTCTTGCTCTGCCGGGGCAGCTGGGGCTGAAATGGGGGTTGTGGGGCATGGGTGGGGTGAGGGGAAACTATGAGGGGTCTGGACATGGACAGTAAGACTCATGAGTCCTTTCAAAGCCCAGACACTCTCTCTGCTATCAAATTGATGGAAAGCCTCAGGAATGATTTTGGACAGTTGACGCTGTCCCCTGTATTTTCACCAGGCTGGGGAATTAAAGCAGGCCAAGGGCTGCAGGTTGTTTGCATATGGTCAGTCTGTTTAGAAAGCAACACTGCGGTTACAGGGATAATAGTGTAAAAACTACAGTTGTCCTGTGCTAGTCACCTCAGTGCTGGAGAGCAAACTCAAGAGACATTTAACTTATCAGTGCAGATAAAGCACAGCTGTGTTAGGACACATTCGAACTGGTGATGACAGTGCTCTGTACAGACGATAGTGCTCGTTCAGGTGTTGAAAACAGTTCAGCTGAAATGCTGTGGAACCAGCTAATGCTTAACGTGGATTTATCGGACTAAAGGCCTTTATCTCTCTGCTTCCCTTCCCACTAAAACCATCCAGTGCAGAGTAAATACTTCCAATTTTGTGGTGTTTCAGTGGTCTCGCAACAGTGGTACTTTCCCTACAACTGGACTGGATTCACCCTGCAGTGAAGCCCACCACTTAAAAGTACTGATAGGTTGACAGTGTGGATGAGAATCACCTGTCCTGATGAATACATCTGCATCCAGAGCAGTCACCTTCAACTTCATTTGTAGTCACTAGAAGGAAATAGAAATTCCTGAATGCAGTTCATCTCATAGTAAAGTAATTGTTTAAAATAGGTCAGGACACTAGCACTCAGTAAATTCTCTTTTTTCCAATTTGATATATATAAAAGAGTCAAGTTTGACTAGTTCAGAAGGAGATGTACAATGCAGCTATCTAAACTTTGGTTAGATGACTTTCATACTTTTCTTTTTCTGTTGACTTATTCGTAAGTGTTTATTTTTAAATGTAACTCATATTACCTGAGTTCCAAAGCAGATCTGCATTGCTGTAATAAATATCATTATTATGATAATTATTTGCATTTTCCGCTAAAGTTAGAATGCTGTGTAATAATACAGAGAGAGTGGAGGTGACCAGCTGTCTATGCTGCTGAAAACAGGAAGAATTCACTCACTTCTATGCTAAAGGATCTTTCAGAGCGTTATGAAACTATAACGGTAACTGAAATCTATTCTGGGCTGTTTCTCTGCACCAGGAGACCATTATCATGATAATTTAACACCTGTATCACTGATTTTTGGTAGTGCAACCTGTAATCAGAGTCTGAAGTGATCCCTGAAGCAGTTATAATTTAGATTACAGTTTAATATACAACCGTACTGGTTCTGAGCATTTGGATCACAGAATGCAGAACACCTCACTAAGCGATGATTGCAATAAGTAGGATTTACCATAAAGGAGGGCAATATCATAATTCTATAGTCTTGAAATGTAGCCAGGCTTGACTGAGCTTGTATCTTGAGCTGGATAGCCCATTTTTGGCAGTGTGATACCGTACAGGATGCTTTCATGAAACATCTTTCTGGTAGTTTTGTTTAAAGTAGGCCCAGTAGGCACTGCTAATTTACCTTCAGGCCATGATTTTGAAGGACAGTCAGTATAACTCAGGAGATAGAATAGTCCCACGAAAAGTAAGTTTTATCAATGAGACATCTCAGATATTACACATGGGGGGAAATAACACAGCCAAGCAGAGCTGTCAGCACTCTGCTGTGTACCTTCCACCTCTACTGTCTCACCAATAGTGACAAAGTCTGGAGGACAGTAGGCACAGCATAGATGCCTATAAAGCTTTCTGTCACAAGAGATAAGAAGTGAGAAGGTATCTAAGCTATTCTCCCTGCTTATTCCTTTGGAGTTGGTAAGGAAAGGAAAATTAAGTCATACCTCCCAAAATGATTATTTGTTTCTGTGCTGACAATGTTACCAGCAATGTAGGTTTTAGTTCTGCTATAATGTGATCTGTGCTCCTATTTTAGACAAAACACTGTTTGATTTTTTGGTTCTTTTTTAGCTTTCCTCCTTAGTGAAACTGCTGCCTATGCAGATTTTGCAGGTCCATAAAGCCCTGGGACTGGCTAGAGGGACTGGCAGCTGAACTATGAGTTAGGTTCAGGTAAAAAAAAATCTTGGTCATTGCACTTATTCATTGTGATAGGTTCCAGGTCAACCATCATGTAGCATCTCTACCACAAGATAATAAAAGAGGAATGGTAAACAGATCTTGTTCTTTTTCTGGACAGAACTGAATGCTTGAAATGGAAATGCTGTGTGAAATTTGATTTCTTTTGACATTCCTGATTGACTTCTGAACAGCCTAGGAAAAGATAAGGAGTGTAACCATATTTATGTTGCCCTGGTACTCAGATCCCCCAGGTGAAGGTTTCAAGCATCATTGTCATTGTTCAAAGGTGGTTCTGTCACGTTGCTGATCCTTCAGCACATCTAACACATGACTCCTGCTGAGACCAATGACATTCAGATGCCTAAATAATCGGAAGGTTCTGGACCTTAATGAGTTCTCTTAGCCCTCTTTCGTTGATCAGTGAAGTCAGGGGGAATTTTTCACTAAAATTTAATAATGATTCAGATACATTCTAGAGGAGGAAGTTCTAAACTTGCCTGGCTGGACAAAGGCCCAAGGCTCAGTATGGAGAGGGGCCCTATAGGTCCCAGTTATGGCTAAAACATTTCACTGTCACTTGAATACTTAAAATCTCTTTCCACAGAATTCCTGTTCACCCACAACTGTAAGCAAGCTGAAATGTCTTATTGTCTATCTTTCTAGTGATAACACTCACTGCAGGCTCATGTTTGTGCTAAGGCTGTGGGAAATCAACTAGCCACATCCTGACATTACTGAGTCATTCTGAGCTGAAGTTCATACTGCAGTTCTGAGGCAAGTTTCATATTAATTATTTTGCTTCCAACAGAGCCTGCTGTGATTGATACACTGAAAGAAAAGACTGCCTGCCCTACTAGGCTTCACACAAAACCTCTCAAGAAGGGATGCTGAGCATTCATTTGTGATACGAGTGTCCCATGATTAAATCTATTTGGCTAAAAAGAGATAAAATTGACTTAAAAGCCTAATACCCTCACTCACTGAGGGTTTCAGGGAAGCTGTGTTGAAATCATAAACTTAAATGGTGCGGTTGAGGAATGTTCTAAGCATCTTTAAATGCTGGGTCACTGGATGTGGAACTAGTGTTGTTTTCAGACCATATCCATTCAATCAGCCTAGCAAGCTCCTCTGGACTGTGTCAGTCCAACTGTAGTCTAAGCACTCAATGTTTTTCATTACATTAGAAACCTAGTAATAGAAGTTCTTACTGACAAAAAATTATCTAGACAATTTAGACATCTCCAAAATTAGGTGGTAGCTGATAAGAGCTTTGTAAATTATGAATAGTCTGAACTAAGGTCCCTATAGTCCTATGGTTTGTGGATCTGGTTGCTTATGTGTCTGAGTCCCATAGATTTCTGTGCTTAACTCTTGATATGTCATTTCAAATGATAACAAACAGAAGCAACAATGATTTCATAAAGATTTTTTTGTTGTGCATTATGAGATATTAGTGTCTTGCCCAATTAGGGAAAGCACTCCTTTCCTACTAATAAGCAGCTTGAACCCATCTCTGATGGATGCAGGAAAGAGCTGTTTTGTATACCATATTATCAACAAAGTAGTAGCAAATAGTCCAATTTTATTTTACTTTTCAGACTTCTCCAAATCAATCCCAAAATAAATATTTTGGAGTTTGAAATTACTTCAGCAAAGCTTGACATAGTAATAATGGCTCACACTTGTGCTAGTTATTCCCTAACTGGGCCCTTAGCCATATTATTTGCATTTTTTCTTTGCTCACAACTATCCTTCTTATGTTCTTGTCAAAGCTATTACACTAGCTGTTGCAGAGAAAGGAGGCTATCTGTATTCCCAACATTCTGGGACAGAATAAAGGAGCAAACACTTCTGCACAAAGCTCCTTTGAGCTACTTAATATACTTTCTGATAAAAGAAAAGATGACATTGAATGCTCAACAAAGAACAAAAATTATTTCTTAAAACATGAAATACAAATGACAATTCAATCATTAGGAAAAATTCTATTAAGTTCAGGAAAAATTAATTATGCCTTCTTTATTACAGATTGTGAACTAGCCACTGTTGTAGTGGGATGTAAAAGTTATGTTCAATTTTGGCTTTGGTTTTTGTTTGCCTACTGACAAAAAAGTCTGCTTAAAAATGTAGATGTAAACTTCCCTTCTTGCTCCTATTTCATTAATAATTAGAAAAAGCTCTTGGCTCAGGAACAAACTGGAAATTTTCAGTGGGAGCAAAACAGAATAAAGTTGTTATTCCTACTTTACAAAAAATTTGTATTCTCCTTTTATTTTTCTGTCTTTTAATAATCCATTACTTCCTATTAATAAAGATGATATGATATTGAAATAAAGTAAGTTAAAACAATGACTGACAACTAACAAAACCCCAAAGTGTCTGGCTTTTTATATCCTTCAAATACTAATTTTTCTAAATGTAGCCACACTTGGTGCCATTTGTTAGAAAAAAAAATGTAGCTGCAGGTTTTAGTCAACTGGAAGTCTGAGGATGGGCAATTTGGATTTATGAGAGCAATAAAGAGACCAGGCAGATCACACAGTGGCATATTCCAACAGGTAAGCTTAGGCATGGCCTTAACATTTGCAGTTAGGTGGCATTTGAACAGAGTTATAAGACATAAATTTGAAATATTCTACCAACATTTTTGTGTTGATCACATAGAGGATCAAAGCAAGCCTTTGGAGAGTCTCAGTTATAAATTCCTTACTACATCTCCTAAAAGAATTAATAGGAAGCATTATTGGCATCTGGATTTAAAAAAAAAAAAAAAAGAATGAAAGAAAAAAAATCAGCTCTCAACATAGGTGCAACCTCAATGGTCACAAACTACACACATTGTCTTGCACACACATAGACTGAATTATATGAGAGGTTTTTCTTCTGACAAATACTACTACATGAATAGGTGACTCATGACCTCCACCTGTGTTAATTTGAATTTGTCTTTTATAGAAACAGGAGAAAAGGAAAAGTGGAGAGTGAGGAACTCTATTGTGTGATGTTATACTTCAACACCTTATTGAATGGAAATCTAATTTGGGAGACACATGACATAGTTTCAAAATGCTTTCATCCACATAAATTCTTGATTGGTGGGGAGAGAGTGTCACTAAAAATAAACCAGACCCTACTTGTTGCAGAGTGAATGCAATAGAAGATTGTCTTTGCTAGTGTTTCTTTTTTAGTACCTAGAAGTAGAGACAGACCTCTCTGTAATAGACTATTCCCTGTAACATTTAGATGTACATTAATATGTCCTTATATTGAATTTCAGGACAGACCAAAAGTAAAAGTGATCACTCCTCATTCATATGACAGGTGTGTCTTCTACGTACTGGTGGTTGTGGCACTCATGCACCATTACATTCTCCTGTTGTAAAATTTCTAAGAAATGCTTCTGATCTTCTAGTCCAAAACAGTTCTATATTGAGTTAATTTTGCAGACCCAACACTTGGTGTGTGACTATTATACATCAGCTAAAACATTCTTCTGATGAGTGTCCTTAGCTTTGCAATAGCTGTGCAACCCACTCGCGTAGCATAATATTTGTTTAACTAATGTATACTGTGAATCAGCAGTAAATACAGTTAAAATGTTTAGAGTGGGTGACCAGGTCATGAGAATTTTCTTTATTGAGAGGATTTAAAGTCAGAATTGCAGGTGAGATGGAGCTGAAAGTATAGGACTAGAAGATGGGAAGGTGTGAGTCTGAAAGTGACTGAAGATTAGGTAGCAAGACAGATGAAATGCTGAAGGGGAAGGCATCTGTAAACTCAGCATCCCCCGAGTTTTGCAATTTCAGAGCCTGTCTGTCTTGAGAAACATGTCCCTCCTTCTGCTCTTCCATGCAAACTGATATCCAGGGAGTTTGTTGCATCGTCCTTGTTTTGTATGTCTCCAGGGCATCGTGTGTGTTTTCTGAGGCACTCAGACCTCCTTACATAAACTGGAATACTTGTGTCTCAGAAAGCAGGACTTGTAAGATGAGGGGAATTACCATTTCAGTCCACATGACAGGTTCCCCAAGCTTGACTATGGAAAGACAGGCATGGATGAAACACTTTTCCTATGTTCCATCTTCAGTACCAGGGTGCTTCCAATCAGACTTCATTGCCTACTTGGATTGTTTTGATTTAGTATTCTTCACAAGGATTTGGGTCTATTCAGTGATCCACATCTAGCTTAATTTAAAGACTTCTAGGTTTTTAAAGTTATAAGTCCAGTCTGCCTTTGCTTTGCATCACTCTTGAAATGATACAAAGTGAAATATATTTATTTAATTTGAGAAACAGAAACTAATGTTTTAAGTTTTTTTGAGGTACAGAGTGTGAGAAAAAGAAAAAATGGTTATACGTACCTGAGTTACCAAAACTTGAGAAATGGAGGGTTTCTCATGTTCAGGAGACAGTTAAGAAACATTTTGTTCCTCTGATTTTTTCTCTGCCTGAATGCAGGTCCTGAGATAAATACATGCCCTGCTTAGTCTAGTGTTAACATAAACTTAATATCTTCACACTCCCCTCTCCTTCTTCCCTGCCTTACATGAACTAGAGCATTTTCTGTAGAAACTTTGTGTATGGAGTTCAGGCTAGATTAAGACAGCTATGCTTAAGTGTAGATGTAGATGTTTGAACTAGCCATCTAAGCCATCATTGTGGTAGATGAAGACCTAGAATCGAACTTGCTTATCCATAGACAGTTCTTCTGAGATGCACTAGGGTTATCTGAGTCATCCTGGATGGGCTAGTGGAGATCACATATGACTTTAGGAAGACCCGTTCTTCCATACTCCGTTGGCAGTAGACACGTATCTGAATCTCACCCTTGTGACTGTTTAGATGACTCATTCTCTTGATTTCATTAATTGTGTTGAGCAAGAGAAAGTGTCTTAACCTTGAAATGAATGACACCTTCAAACTCTTGATTTAGTAGCCCAGACTACATGACAAGTTCTATCTGAGAGGAAATATTGGAGACATGACCTTTTGGAGAAACACTTGGAGGCCAGACAGTATACCTTATATATTGTTAAGTGCCATACGTCAGGATGACTCACTGGATATATTTATTTGAAGTTGAGTTAAACTTTCCTGTAGTATCTTGTCACCTCTCAGAACATTCCAAAATTATTTTGAAAAGTAATGCTAAAAATGGGGAAAAACCCAGCATAGCTTTAGCTCTGCTTTCTTCAAACTGTCTCAACATGTCCCAAAGAAGTATATATACACTCTGCTCTTGTACCGAACAAGGGTTACTAGTGCTTGTGCAGAATACACATTTGGCTAACAAAGTTAGTGAAAAGATATACCTGATAATGTTTGCAAGCTCAGACCTGGTTTTAGAATCAGTTCATTCAGTTTCACATGAACAATGCTCTCACCCATCACTAAGCCTACACCCACATTTGTCTCGCTCAAAATTGTTACTCTTGTCCGTAGCAAGATCTACAATTTCCTTCCCTATTCTTTCATTACTGAACTGCATATCATTCCAAGCACACAGGTTTCAAGCAGAAATATGGAAGAAAGGCAAAAGATCTTTTCACTGCTCTGGGATTCCATCACAGCTATTCCAAAACATTCCAGTGAATGCCTCTGCCTTTTAACTCTTGAATACAGTTAGACTATTTGCAGTTAATTTTCTACTCCAGGGGACAAAGGCGATCTGAGTATATACTGAAGCTTTTCTCTTTTCTGTTTTCAGAGGTATTAATGTTTCTGAATCCACATGCATAGTACAAATTCATGTCAGTGAATTTATATGTAAATGATATTGTATTTATTAGTAATATTTTAAGTACCTTACCCAACCTAGAGACTACAGATGTATTTTGTCGTTTGATGACTAAGCTTCTTGGTTTTCTTTTCTTTTTCTTTTGCAGAATGAGTTGTTGGCATTTCTGAAGGTAATGTGATTTTAGTTCTTGCAGCAGTGAGTCCCACAGCTGAAGCATAATAATTGAGACGGTTAATTCTCATGAACAGCCCTCTTTTGGCTAACATGGGAGGCTAATACTCCATTTTCCATAAGAATGCCTCTGTCACAACAGACCAAGTCAAGAAATTTACTGTAATATTTGAAATAGTGATCCAAGACTGACTTCAACAAAGCGGAACAACTGAATGTGAAACAACATTTACTTAATGACCTGAAAATATAGTAATTTTAAACTGCATTACTGTAAAATTTTACTTAGAAATCTCATAAATACTTCAATTGTTTTAAGTATAAGGACCAGGGCACTGGTATCAAATGCCAGGACCACGGTACTGCAAACTCAGCAGTTACTCCAGTGACATAACAAGTTACATTTTTTAAATAAGCGTTCTCTCCATGCTTATAGTTAATACTGAACCAGAAAGCATAAAACAAGTGTTTTAAATAATCTCCCTATTGAAAATCAATAATTTGTTCACTTATTATGAGCACAGTATGTGACATAAAAATAGAATACAATTTGCATTACATTTTCTTCAAGGACTCTTTAAGGAGTCACAAACAGTGCAGAACCATTTTCTGTCCTACATCTTTTGTGAATAACATGAAAGCTGTAAGTCTTTCAAAACCATGTCTATACGCCAACCGCATACATTTTGTATTTTTTTTTATTGTGACGTTGTAGGAAACAGCGGTGTGGTGGGCAGTAAGCGCAGTATGTGGAAATAAGCAAGTAGAAGCTCTGTAACTGGGGAGATTAAACTGTAATTGCTACTTTTATCTTTTTCATTCTTTAATATAATATTTTGATCCTATTTAATGTTCTACAAAAGGGGTTATATAGGATTATTGTCAGCCTTTGAAAAGTCCGTTTAGGGCCTATAATTAAGAAGATGGAGGGGAGGCCACCACTGAAAGAATGACTTTCTTTTTATTTTAGTTTTTGGATTGTATTTAACCTTTTCAAATGCTGGATACATTTTGACTAGCACTATAAATTATATACAGCTTGACTTTGCTCAGAAGGAATTAATTAAAAAGTTTTGATTCATTTTGGTTTAGAAGTTTTGTAATCAAAACCGATGTTGATGAAAAACACAAATTATTTTTTTTATCAAATGACAGAGGTAGCTTCAATTAATTTTGGACTACTTTGGGAAAAGTGTATTTTACAAAAGCACCTTTCAATACTTAAAAATCCTTTCAGTACTTAAAGGGGGCTTATAAGAAAGATGGGGACAGACTTTTTAGTAGGGCCTGCTGTGATAGGACAAGGGGTAATTGTTTTAAACTAAAAGAGGGGAGATTCAGACTAGATATAAGGAAGAAATATTCTACGATGAGGGTGGTGAAAGATTGGAATAGGTTGCCCAGAGAGGTGGTAGAAGCCCCACCACTGGAAACAGTCAAGGTCAGGTTGGACGGGGCTCTGAACAGGTTGATCTTGTTGAAGATGTCCCTGCTCATTGCAGGGTTGTTGGACTAGATGACCTTTAAAGGTCCCTTCCAACCCAAAGGATTCTATGATTCTATGACCTTATTACAAAAAGGTTTTGTTCCTCCACTGCTTCTTTTCTACACTCCACTGTTAAAATGGGGCTGAACTTCTACAAGCCTGGTTACAAGGAGCTGTCAACTTCTGATTGGAAAACTATATTACTGAATTAACAAGGTATTGTCTTCTAGTTAATAAACAGGGGCTTTCAACAGTGGTTTCCATACAGAGACCTTTTGTTGTATCAAAGGAAAATGTCACTTGTATCAATTTGGGGACCAAATTTATTCCCAGATTAACTTTAGCAACACGAATGGAGCAGTGAATTTTGCAAAGTATTTTGTACACACTTCTCAGCTTCATAGCCTTTTCCGGTTTCTGATGTATAATTTATCATTTTAAAAAGTTAGTGATTCATTCTTTTTTAAAATATTTTTTCACCCTGATTATCCACTGTTTTAGATTTTGGTTGAACATGCATAGACTGCTCACAGTTTATAACCAACTACTCTATGAAAGTATTTTTCACTTTGCAGATATGTAAATGACCTTAGATAATAGAAGGCAGAGAAAATAGATCTCACTGTGAAATATGCTTTCCTTTGAGAAGGAAAAAACAAAAAAGGATAAGTGGTCCATGCAAAAAAACCTGAACAAAACCACCCCCCCCCAAAACATAAACCAACTAAAAAAAAGGTGAAGAATAACTCTACCTCACTGTTTCACATGAAGACTTATATGAGTAGAATGAAAATGACAATTAGCGTTTATTGATTTTTTTTCCATTCTCTGAAAGAAAACATTTACTTTGACAAAATTACTGGTGTCTACTCCAACATGACAAGATTTTTTTATGTGCTGTCTCTGTATACTTGTGGAACTTCAGGCTGTCAGGTAAGTGATTCATTTTCCTAACTTCAATCTCACTGAATATAATTCTATATTGGCAGAAACCCGTGGAATTTGTCCTTTACAGCAGTCTTCTGTTAGACTTGTTTTAAAGCATAACATCTGTCATGGTTCTTGCTCTGTCTGTGAGGAAGAACCATATAATCATTTAATGTTTGTTGACTTTTGCCTACAGCATTAGAGATTTCAGAAAGTTTCAGAGATGACTAGAGATTTGGGAACCCTGAGTAAAAACTAAAAAATTAGGAACTCCACATAAGACATCTATGGAGAGACTGAACATTGAGACTTCAACAGTTCTTTTAAAACCAATTGACAACCTATGGTGAGTTTACATTTTGCTAATTAGCTATACCTTATTGAAAACTGTCTGTGCAATCCTCCACCTCCCCAGGAAGGAGGGAAAAAGGAGAGGCATAACAACATCTCATCTTGAGTCAGCTCAGTGTTTTACTAGTCATTCTGTCCGGAACCAAAGAACATCAAATGCAATCCCCAGACACATGGATTGTATTAGGGATAGAATAAGAAGCCTTAACTCCGTAGTTCCTGGATTTTGTTGGATTATTTTTACACAGCTTTTGTATTTAGGGAGGATTATGGCACACATGGTCAATAAGATCACACAGTCTTTTCAGACCCCTATAATACTTCAAGGTGCAATGAAATGAGTTAAATATGGAGAGAAAAGCCAGTCTGAGTCTCATGGTTTTTGGAGTTTTAAATGAAAACTTGTTGCACATTTTAACAAGGTTCTTTCCATAATTTTTAACATTAACAGGGAAAAAAATTGTAGAAAAGAATAAAGAAGACCTCAAACTGAAAGGGCCTGGTCTGATTACAGTGACAGTTATTCTCCATTTCATCCATGGTGATCATAGGAGACCTCTTTGAGCTATTATGATTTTGTTTGAAGTGCATGGGACACTGCTACTTAATTGTCATACTATCTTAATATAACTGTTGTGATTTCTCCATCAAAAGCATAATCATACATTCTACGGTTGTCATAGTGTACTGTGCCAATAAATACTACTAAGGAAATTCTTCATGCACAGCTCATTGACATAATAGACTATAATGTTTTTTTTAGTACTGCTATGGTCTGCTGTATCAATGCCTACTGAGGGAGACTTTAAAGCACTCATCCAAGCACAGAGGGTAACTATACATAATAAAAATCTTTATGAAGTTTTTGGAAATAAGCAATTATTCTGCACTGCACTGTTCATTTTATTTATAAGTGCCAAAATCATTAGCATACACAAGGGACAGATATGGTATTCAAATTTTCCCTTTAAGATTGAACTAACTTCACTTTCACAGGTTTCAAGAACCTTCAAGAAAGTATTTTTTGTGTTGTCTTTTATTTTTCCTAATGTCAAAGTGCAAAAAAACCCTTCAAATCCTCTCTCTCATTTAATGATCTCATACTTCTCTATAATTTTGTAAGAAAAGGTCATAGTTGCTTCATCTTCCTATCTGAAATCCATGCCTCTAATCTGAAACTCTTGTTTAAATTTTTTTCTTTATGAAATGGACAGAGAGAAGTACCTCCAGAGAATAATTTGGAAGAACATTCATACACTAGGCATCTAAAATGAATGGGATGAATGACTCACTGAAGAATTTAACCTAGCTTTCTAGCAAATACATACCACATAAAATATATCCCAGTCTTTAAGTAGAAAATACAGACTCTATATTTTCAGAATTGCAGCAAATCTAGATGAAAAAGAATTAGTTTAGGACAACAGAAATGACCTTTCACACTAAATAGGGTGCAGTGCTGAATAACTACTGCTTTCTGATGAGTACCAAGCAATTCGACAGCAAGTTCAAGAAATCGTGCAGCTGTCACTCATACATTAACTTTGTTAGAGGACTGTGAGAAAAGTTTAATCACCCTCCAAAGATGCATTAGAGTATGCTCTAGATCCTCAGAAAACTCATTTTTCCTTTTTTTTTATAGAATATTGTGGTGGATTGACCTTGGCTGGTCGTCAAGTGGACACCAAGCCCCTCCATCAACAGGACAGAGGAAGAAAATATGATTAAATGGTCTTGAGTTGAGATAAGGACAGGGAAATCACTCAGAAATTACTGTCATAGGCAAAACACACTCAACCTGGCAAAATTAATCTAATATCTTGTTAATTAAACAGAATAGGATAATAAGAAATAAGAAGAAATCTAAACCTACCTTCCCCTCTACCACTCTTTTCTTCCCAGGTTCAGCTTCACTCCCAAATCTTCTACTTCCTCCCCCTGAGCAGTACAGGTGGACTGTGAATGGGGATTGTGGTCAGTCTATAACATTTTGTCTCTGCTGCTCCTTCCTCCTCACACTCTTCCCCTGCTCCAGCGCTGGATCCCTCCCACAGGATACAGTCCTTCACAAACTTCTCTAACATGGTTGCTTCCTACAGGCTGCAGTTCTTTCAGAACTGTTCCAGCATGGGTCCTTTCCATGCTGGTGCAGTCCTTCAGGAAGGGACTGCTCCAGTGTGGGTTACCCACAGGCCACAGTTCCTGCCAGGAGCCTGCTTTGGTGTGGACTGTCCACCGGCTGCATCTTCCCTCAGGACACATCCACCCACCTAGTGTGGGGTCCTCCATGGGCATCAGTGTGGACATCTGCTCCAACATGGTCCTCCATGGGCTGCAGAGGGACAACCTGCTTCACCTTGGTCTTAACCATGAACTGCAGGGGAATCTCTGCTCTAGCACATGGAGCTCTTCCTCCCCCTCCTTTGTCACTGACCTTGGCATCTGCAAAGTTGTTTCTCTCTCATTGTCTCACTTCTTTCCCAGCTGTTGTTGCACAGTGTTTTTTGCCCTTTCTTAAATATGTTGCCACAGAGGTGTTACCAACATTGCTGACTGTCTCAGATTTGGCTAGCTTTGGGTCCGTCTTGGAGCAAGGTGAAACTGGGTCTGCCCAACATGTGGGAAGCTTCTAGT
The DNA here is from genome assembly GCA_008921705.1 of Burhinus oedicnemus. NCBI lineage: Eukaryota > Metazoa > Chordata > Aves > Charadriiformes > Burhinidae > Burhinus > Burhinus oedicnemus. The sequence goes on from VFFE01007190.1 coordinate 151,941, forward strand.
GTCTTCTTGCAGAAGCCACCCCTGCAGCACCCTTCACCCCCTGTCCCTCTGCGACCAAAACCTTGCCAAGTAAATCCAATACAAAAATTAAACAGTTAAAAAAAAATCATGCATCTTTTCCTTTTCCTTTTTTCCTTTTTCTCTTTTGCTTTTTTTTCACATCTCCTTCTTCTTCTCCTCTTTCTTGTCCTCGTTCTCCTTTTACTTCTCCTTCTTCTCCTTTATCTTCATTTTACTTTACTGTTTTTGACCCTAAACAACTCACATACAGTCAATGGTGACATAACATTGCTTAATTATGACAAGACTAAAAAATGAGTTATAGTTTTTTTTGGGTTGTCCGTGCAATTTGCACAGACTGTTTCTGGATTTCAGTAGGGTTCTGGCCTGCATGATGCAAACTAAAAGTTCGGAACTTGACACTTAGTAGCCACAAACATTGGAGCGAAGGATACTTGAAACTGTTCTCATTAGGAAAATCTGAGTCCATAAGCATTCAGCAACGGTAAATGAAAAAAGGATGCAAACTTTGCCAAAGTAATAGTACAAGTTGAAACAAGTATTAATAGGAAATATTTACTTTATTTGTGACAAACTGAGAAATTTGTCTCCTAGGCCTAATGCCTAACATGTCCAAACCTGAAAAAGGACCTGTAAGGAAAATATGGACAGTTTCTTAACTATTTTGTTACAAACAGAGGCTCTGATGAATGCAAAATAATTCAACAGACATTTCTATGACCCCCTTTGGAGAAAAGGTCAAGCATTAGTTTGATTTATGATTAACTGAGCTTCATGGTTATGCAATCCTTCAGAATAGTGTTACCTGTACCCAGGTTCTCTAGTCATGCTTAAATAATTCAACGGTGTCTAATGTAAATTAATAACATAAAAGAAAATGAAATGTAAGACTAGAAAATACGGAGGCTGTAACATAAATAAAAACAATCCCTCCTATTTTTAAAACTCCTGAAGATATGTCTTTCATCTTCTTTCCTGAGAATATGGTCTGGTCAAGGAGTGCTTTGCCACAGTCTCCAATGTCACAGCATCTCAGGTTTTAGCCCTTGTTTCTCATGGCAAATCACAGCATCATTCTAGATCTTATTCTTCTTTGAATAATTTAGTGATGATGTTGACCTCTTTTCTATACTGATTTGGATGTCTAAATAAATCTTGAAGAGTGGGGTTCCTTTCATCTATGTTTAGGTATGAAACAGTAATCTTTGGTTCCAATTACTGTCAGAGGAGATAGATGGCCACTTCTAGGACAAGATTCAGCTGACCTCTTTTAAAATATATTTTAAAATCATACTCAAAGTGTTTATTTGTTTCTATTGATTACAAAAGAAGTCTATTACGTTATTACATTGGACTTGGGTGTACCTACTATTAGGCTGGTCACGTGATTCCCTACTGCAAGAATTTCACTGAGTTTGGCTAACTTTGTAAACTATCTCATATAAAGATAAAGGATATAAGCTATGCATGTGGACACCTGAACCTAACCCCCTTAAGGACTTCCTGAGTGGAGCCGTACTGTGAACTGCATTTCTGGATGAGACGTGGACTTGTATTGGGCCTCTTTCACTTCTTGTTCTTTTGTTTCTGTGAAAGGGAGCTGGCATATGTGGACTAGGACCTATGAGGGCACAGCAAGGCAGATGACTGCTCACTGTAAACACAACTAAGCAGAATATCACATGAAGAATTCAGATTCTGATGTACTTCTCAGTTTCCTTAGAATGTGGCAGTATTTATATCAGATGTTTGCATTTGCTACAGAACACTTCATGGGAAAGAGGTGAATGAGTACTTAAATTAGGTCCATCTTTCCCAACAGGAAAGGTTTTTCTACCAATGACTTTCTATTAGCAACCTAGTTCAGTCTCCTAGTGAAGTCTTCTCTGGTGAAATAAGGATTTCAACTGTTGTAGTATCCAGTTCAGTTACAAACCAAGGTAAAGCTATATGGGTGCAGATCGTGTATTAAACCAAGTAAATATACTGTACATTGGTGCAACCATGCCTGTAGAAAAAATCCATAATGTAGACAAGCCTTTTGACAATATTCTTTTCTCTACCATTTGCCCTATAAAGATAGCGCTCTAAACAAGCCCTTTGGCTCAATAACCGTGCTTGCAATGAGTAGTGATAGTTTTGTGCTTGAGTCAGTATTCCAGCTTCTGTGCAAGGTTAGATATATGTATTGTCTTCATGCACAACGCATTCTTTTAGATCCAGTAAAATGTACAGCAATCAGCATATAAATGCACAACATACAAAAGACCCTGACTGGTTCAGAGTCTGGGGAAAAAGTTTTAGTTAGTCAGACTAAAGTTTAAAATAGAAATACACTTTTGGAAGTGCCTTTTGCTGTCAAATGAATCTAAATGAAAATACCCATTTGTAAATATGTAAAATAAGTATGTAATATATAGTCAATCATATTGTTATATGTGTTAAGTCATGACATAATAATAGATTATGAGTAGTATATTGCATGTAATAATACGATAATATTTTAATAACAGTTTACTATAATTTGTATTATATCTATTATATTTAATTTACTTCATAATGGGTATTAGATAAAATTTCTTTGGTAATGTCAGTTAGCTGATAGCATAAGCAATGTTTTTGTTATGGAGGTGTACAGAACAGTAGTCACTGTTTCTGAGTGATGAAATGAACATATTGAAGATTAATAATAGCTGCTCAAGTGTTAAGTCTCCCTATTTACCCAGTATAGTACTCTTTCCCCACAAAACAAGCAAATCTTCAGTAAATTCAACCAAAACATCAAACAAAAGCATTGAACAAAGGCCTAACCACATAACTGCTGTATACAGCACACTCAAGTGAAACAGAGTTTATCAGCCAAACTCTGGAGAGTGAAATGAGAATGCATCATTTAAAAACTCCTATAACTGAGAAGTAGGATTCATTCACTGAGGCTGAGCTCTGTGCTGATATGTTTACCTCCTACAGCTCCCAAATTATTTAAAAGCTAGTTTGGGCACACTGACAGGTATCAACGGTAGCATAAATGATCTGAAGAACTTCTTACTTTTTGTCTTGTTCCACCTGAAAACGTTTTCAGTCACTTTCCAATCTTGCTGCATAGGTCTGTTATGATTCTAACTTGCTTGAGGCTCTAAAGATATTCAGGAATAAGCTGATCTGCCCATAGTAGGTGATATGGAGACAGTGCAGAGGTTTACACACCAGTACTATTCGAACATGTCTGTTCTTTGCACTGCAGAAATCCATAGCTGTTCATGTTGAAATTTTCAGCTTTCATGTGTTGCCTGAGGAGGACCAGCTGCAGCATCTTGATGTCTTAAAATGATAAGAAGCATTATAAACCTTATGTCCTATCTGAAGATCCAAGCCTGTCAAGAATAGCAGTAAGACCTCTGTAGCCAATGAGCTAAAGGTGACCATACACTTCTCAGATACATGTATGCCAGCGCAGCTTCAGGCAAGGAGTTTCTTACCTCAGCAAGTATTTTCTCAGTTAATCGCATACAGTTTGTTTTCACTCAGATCATGCTCCGATTCATATATTGTGAGTGTACTGAAGCTCTGGAATCTAAATATAATGAAAAGGTAAACATAGACCCTGGATGACCTCAAGAAGACTGATGACATACATAATGCCCAATCTTTTATTATTCGTCTCAAAGTTGCACACAGATACTCACTGGGAGAGGCAGTTGTGATTTACTTGACAGCACTTTCTGTTCTTTTTCCCAGCAATATTCATCAGTCTAGATAAATTTCATTAAGGGGGTTTTTCACATGAAAAAAATGGTGAAACTCAAGAGGTTCAGCCCTCAATAATCATTATTTAGAATCGAAAAGGAATTGGAAGGACAGGTTCTGTTCTTTCTTTCAAAATCAAGTGAAATATGCAATGATTATGAATCTCTTAGACCATGAGTGTATATTTTAGTCTCTGAACGGCAGAATTATGTCAGAGGGAATGTATAGAAAAGCTGGATTTTACAGTCCTAAGGTTTGACCATTTGCCTGAGATATGAAAAACACACCGTAGACATACATCCTTATGTGGTTCGACTTGGCCCTTCTGCTTCTCACTCCAATCTAAACACAGAGCTGGCGGCAAGTCTGACTTGGATATATTGGTCTCTCTACCTCATAAGAGAGGTCTCTTTGGTACACTGTTTAAAAGTCTTAATTTTGTTCCAGTACTGAATTAATATTATACTTGGAAACCTTAAACATTTCCAAAAATGAATTTTTTTAAAAAATTTTTATTTATATCTTTAAATAAGAAACATTATGAGATCAAAATATCCTGCACGCTATGTGTGAGTATTCTATCAATAGAATCATTGGTTATTAAACACAGTTCTCTGATTCCTCTGGAGGTAAGTAACAGAGAACTGGGAAATATGGTCACCTCTGAAAATAGTTCCCATTTCTTTGTCAGGACTTATCACACAGGGAAATATGATATGAAGGAACAGAATCTTTCCTGGTGGCAAACAATATTTTTTTATCATGCTCAAAGTGGTCTTTGAAACAACTGACAAAGAAAGAGATGAACCAGTTTGAGCATCTCACCAACATCTAAGAAAATACTGTGTCAATGCGCTACGGTATGTGCTCCTATTATTAACTTAGGACCCTGATTTTAGTTTCTTTTCCTTCTTCCAGGGAAAGACTGATAAGCAATATTCACAGGAAGTTCTTATCACAGCAGTGTTTTCTAATGTCTAAAAACCTCTGGAAAAATGATCTGGGAATCTTAACTTCTGAGAAAGAACTGCCTGCTAGTCCTGTTTATTTTATTTACGTTTACATGAAATTACTTTCTTACACAAATCTAAATATCATTTCAAAGCAATAGGTTCCAAAACACCAAGAATGTGTCCTATTCAGTTACATGCATGCATGAACATGCACAAACACATTCATACAGAAACACATTTTTTTCTACTGCATAAAGCCTTGTGTAGTGATATGAATTTTTTTTAGATGTTTAAAAATAAATTATGCAGTGTTAGGGCCATCATAGTTATATAGAAATGTAGATGCCCCCTCCTTGCTTCCTCTTGCTCACTCTTAGTTGCACATAACATTGTGACTAAACTGATTGGCATTGATATTTTTAATGGTTATCTCTGAAGGCAACAATGGGATTAATCAAAGTTGGAATCTTTCAAATCCGAGGTCTTACAAAGAGGTCACCAATAGTCTATTCTATTAGATTTGATAACACCAAACCTTTGCAACTTTATTTTTAGGAAATCGTCAACAGACTGTAAAGACAATACATGGTCCGTTTAAAGTTTAGAGGCAGATTGATATAAATGAAATCTATGGCATCCATGTGTAACTAAGTCTGACTCCTGCACTGCTAAATTTGTAAGACTTAAGAGGCTAAGCTCTGCTAGGAGGATTGATTGATAAGATTAGAATTGTCTGTGGCTTTTGGATCTATCAGAGTAACGAGTATAAAAAGTGATGACACAAAGCTCTTTATAGAAGTTTTTAGGTAATAAGACAGTGAAAAACACAGGGATCATGTTTATTTCTACCAAAGACATATTACATAACCATTGATATTTCCTAAAAACAATGTAAATGCTGTAGATTCTAATTCTAACCCAAATGCTTCATGCAGCATCTTCATATAACTCTCATTGCCACTAATTTTCATGTGTTGCAATAGTTATTCATTCTTAATATTTTATTAATTTTTATTGCCTCTGTAAATAACTAGTCAATCAAACACATAACACAGAAAACAGTCGCTATTATAAAAGAACATCTTCATGACAACGAAAATGTCAATAGGAAAACCACAGATGAATGAAACGGTAAAATGGCACTTTCAGTGAAAGGATGACTCAATTATAAAACAATATTCACTCAGTAGTTTGAGAATAACATAGGATAGGATAGGATAGGATAGGATAGGATAGGATAGGATAGGATAGGATAGGATAGGATAGGATAGGATAGGATAGGATAGGACAGGACAGAATAGAATAAAATTAGAAATTTCCAGATATCATAGATATTATTAAAATCAATAATGATTAAGCTGTCACAAAAACTTTTGTGAGGTGAAAAGTGGTTATAATCCATATTTTACAGATGGATAAAATGATGCACAGTAATTTTATACACCTCCATCTTGATGTGTCAAAACTGAAACTTGTGTGCTTTCATTTCAGAGTTGATGAACACCTGCAGGTCTAAGTGAAGTTAATCATGAAACAGTGTAGTATCTGGAAGCACTAAGAACATATTTTTTTCAATTAAAATTGAAGGGGTGATTTTTATTTTTATTTTTAAATGTTTAAACTATTCTTCATCCACTTCTACATTTCCAAGATTAGATCTTGGCTTTTGTAGTGAAAGATGCTTTTTGTCATATTATGTTTGGTATTTTATAGTTTCCACTATACTGCCTGGAAGGAACATTCAGCCTGAAAGTCTTTATTTAGTCTTTTGTCAGTCTTTCACTAACAACTTGCTTTTTATGTCTTCCTTTCTATTATGATTAATAGTTTACATTTGTATTTGGAATGCTTCAAGCTACAGTCGTGGCAATCCTTTTCACAATTTCCTTCTATGTCTTCTGACACTACATGAATATTTGTGTTTGATCATTTTTTTCTTATGGGTATGCAGTGAAGATAGTATGTAGGTGTAGTTTCTCAGTATATTTTATAGTAAATGTTTTGCTTCTTTTGGGGGCACAGAAGCCTCTGCCTACATAGTACAATGTGCTGGACCCAATGATTGGAAATACTTTCAGAACTCAGACCTGGGAAATCACTCAAGGGGGAAAAATAATAATAATAATTAAAAAAAATTGGGATTCTCCTTTGCACAGGCTTTTTTTAGTACTAGAACTATCATATGGGTATTATGACTGATCTAATCTAATTGGCCCACCAATCACCAGGCCACCCTTTGACACCAAAACCAAATAGATATTTTTAGCAATACTTAATCTTTCAGAGCTAAGACTTCTTAATGTAAAACAAGGGTTCCGAGGAACTGAGGTACTGCAATGAAGATAAAATCCTCCTCTGTAACAGTATGTTACATCAGCACAACTCACATATGGCTCCTCTTTCAGAGTTTTCTGGTGTAGCTCTCCGACACTGATATGTGACCAAACGTTAATAGTTAAAACATATAAAATAGTCATGCTCTTCATGAAGAAATTTTTAAAAATGAACAAAACCTAAAAAAAAAGAAATACTTGTAAAGTAATGATAACCTTTAGAAAAGGATTTACACTGTTAAAAATATAAAGAGTAGCTTAGAAAAGTCAGGTTTTGTACCAAATACCATACAGAACAGTATCAGTGACTATAGTTTCATGGTGCCTCTGAAACATAATACACCTTGAGAACATCCTTAATGGGATGAGTGACTCCCCCTCTGGACTTCCAAATAGAAGTCTCAGTGTAGTACAAAATTCCTTTTACCCTGCGTGCTGATATCTCTATTTCTAAGAATATACCTGTGACCAGGCTTTTCAAAGCATTTAGGGACCAAAGTCAACTTAAATTCCTCTGCCTAGTCAAAGGCAATAGAGAACAACTTTGAAGAGATTTCTGAAGAGCAATACAGCAGGTCTTAGAGGCTGATTGGGGATTTACTGGGAACAAGGGAATAGAATTGCGTTACGACAATGTTAGGTGCAAGTTAAACTATCTGTTATGGTCCTTTCCTAAAGTTACTGAGGAACACATACAGAGTGTCTCCTGTATAAGATTTCAGAATTTCTAGTAAATAATGTGAAAAAATAAACCTTGTTCCTCCTAGAATCAGGAAGTCTGAAGGTTTATCATTACAATTGGAAAAAGCAGTTGGATAAAGAAAGTGGAGCACATATAAATTCTACACAAAATACCCTCTTAGAGGCCTAATGTATCTCACCTAACCTACTTGCACCTGTTCTGTACTGTCTACTTACAGACATGAATAATTAATCCTGTTATAATGGCAACTTATACATTTTTCTGTACAGTTAATTTCAGGACAAGTTGTGTTGTAAAGTGTCTTGGTAGTGGTAAATCAGTCTTGCCCGTTGCTCTGCACTAAGACTAGTAATGTACGTCAGGATCTGGAAACTTGGATGAAGCTTTTTAATCTTGCTTTCATCTGTTGTAAGTTATTGTGTTGGGTCAGCCTTGGCCAGCAACCCCATCCAACCACTCACTCGGTCCCCCTCCTCAACAGGACAGGGGGAAATAGTAGCAATGACAAAGCTTATGGATCAAGACAGAAAGGGAGACCACTCACCAATCACCGTCACGGGCAGAACAGACTTATCTTGGGGAAAAATCAGTTTATTGCCAATTAAAAATAGAGTTGCATGGTGAGAAACAAAGACAAAAATTAATACTTCCCACTCTCCCCTTTGAGGCTTACCTTCACTCCTTCACTCCCAACTCCTCTCTCCCCCCAGCCCTCTCCACCTGAGGCTCCATGAACAGTGCAGCGGGATGGGGAATAGCTGTTGGGATCAGTCTGTAACAGCTCCTCTATGCCGCTCCTTCCTCTTCACGCCTTTCCTCTGCTCCAGACAGGGCTCCTCACAGGCTGCAGCTTCATTTAGGTAACATCTGCCTGCTCTGGTACGGGGTCCTCCATGGGCTGCAGTGTGGATATTTGCTCCACCGTGGTCCTCCATGGCCTTCAGGGGAACAACCTGCATTACCATAGTCTTTCCATGGGCCAAAGAGGAATCTCTGCTCCAGCACTTGGAGTGCTTTGTCTTCCTCCTCCTTCTCTCACCTTGCTGTCTGCAGGGTTGTTTTCTCACACTTTCTTCCTCTCTGCTCACTGCCTGTGTAGTGTTTTGCCCTTTCTTACATACATTTTTCCAGAGGCACCACTATCTTGGCTGAGGCGCTCAGCTGTGTCTTATGGTGGGTCTGCTGGAGCTGGCTGGAACTGGCCTCTCCTCACAAAGGTCACCCCTGCAGTCCCCCCAACCAAAGTGTTGTCATTTACTCCCAACACAGCTATCCAGAAAAACTGCTCAGATAACTTGCTATCAATAATATAATGAACTTAAAGTTGTTGGGAATTTTTTGTTCCTTTTATGAACTAGCAACAAGTATTAGGTTGAGGTTTTCACTCATCCGTGGTTTGCTATTGCTTGATATCTAGTTTGTGGTAGGACGATACTTTAAAGTCACAACTTTCTTTTCTTGAACTGTGGCTGTTTTGTTATTTATAAAAGTTATATGTTTTTAAGTCGTAAGATACTATTTCTCATGACTGATTGGAAGACTTAAGTTTTTTACAACACTAATATTCTTTTCTTCCTCTGAAGTTATGTTAGCAAGGCTAAGAATAATGAATATATATTGCTTATATGTAAAAATTCATTATAGTAAATAATAGATAGTGATAGTAGAGCCGCACAGTTAAATTTTCATTACATTTTCCATTATAAAATCTGTCTTCAGTTGTTTATAGCTTTTTGAAATTTGTATAGCTGCAAAAACAGAGAACCCATGCAGAGTGCTTATATGCCCAAAAGCTTTTCTACCAATTGGTGTAATAAAAATATTACCTTCCTTCTATAAATACACCTTGTTTCTGTTTTTAGACCACTGGCATGGTATACATGACATTCTAATTCGCTCTGCTTTATTTCTTTGACTCATTTCTGTGCAGGGTACAGGATGCAGAAAACCCCTTTCTGGACTACTCTCAGCATGGCACTGAACTGTGCCTTGTGGATGGACTAGCTCTGGCACTGCCCTGTACTGCCCAGCGCAAGCGCAACTCACTGATCAATGTCCGACTCTGGCACAGATTTGCTTTCTGAGCTTGTTAAAGCACTCTCACTATCCACTACGTGGTAGTTTTTACTTAACAATAGAAAACAGATGTTTTGAATAGATAATGAAATTACAGTTCTGAAGTAAATAAGTGTAACATTTTTCAGCTTCATTGAAGTGAGGTACTGTGAATGGATTTATCTCACCTTATGTACATATTTAAAAGTTAGAATAATATTCCTTATTTGCTGGCAATATTGCTTTAAATTGTTCCTTGCCCCTGCAGACCTATATTTATTCTGCCCCAATCTGTATTGCACTCTTTACCCAACTGGATGGAGAAACTGTCTAAGTCAACAAATTGCCAGCAACATACTTTGGAAATCACAGATAAAGTGTCTGAATTTCAGGCTATTGTTTTAGTTCTACTTTATAGTCAAAAGAAAGAAATAGGCATCCCTGAAAGGTGATTTATCTCACATGAGTTGTGTGTTTTTCCTCAGTGGTATAAAGGATCCAGCTTTGACTTAGACAGGTAACTTTTAGACAGCTGAAGCTGGATGGGATGAATCACATGCTGCATGAACATAGTTTTAAGTATTGAAAATGAATCTGAGCTTTGCTACAGAAACAGTAGGCATACCGCTTACTCATACTTAATTCTTTTTGAAATTGATTTGTAGGATCTATTAAAAATCCCACGATAGTTAAAATTTTCAGGTGTTGGAAAACCCTATTTGCACGAGTCATAAATTATTATAAATTCCTAAGTCTTATTTGACTCTCGGTGTTCTTACTTTCTTTTCAAACGTGAAGGGTTTTTTCTTCTGTTACCTGATACTAATACATGGGCTGTGCATGGATCGGAGGTTATCTTGCTCTCTAACTTTCCTTTACTACTCTTGCCCTAAGTATCTGCTCTCTAACTTTCCTTTGCTACTCTTGCCCTAAGTGCTGAACCCTCCAGTTCAGCTGTTTTACGGTGCTCTATTTCTTATGAGGACAGCATCCTGTAAAGAAAGGAGGAGATAGTTCTCTCTCCTCGGAAATTTGCATGTGAACGCTAGCTACAAGGCAAGTAAATGCACATTCACCATGAGCACAGTTCATGGCGTGATGAGGACACAAAGAGCCTCAGAGGGAATGATTGTTTCACAACAAGGAGCTCATGCATTTCAAATTGCTCAGCACCTGGGCTTGAAATGAGTCCATGCTCCTGTTGCTTAATACTGTTGCACAGTAGTTTTGGCAACGAGACTGACAGCTTGAAGGGTTATTCTCAAAATCATACAGCATGTTAAATTCTGGTAATGTATTTTTTTCCCTTCCCTGGCAACATTACAAGAAAAAATTGGCCGGATCTTTATAGATGTGCATCTGGCTGAATGGCAAAGCCTGGCTATCAATTTCTTCACTATTAATTTATTATTTCCTGGGTTTTGCACTTTACTTAGCTGACATAGAACTTTGAATCCCATTGTTGCCTTAAGAAAATCACTTTTTTCCCACCTGAGAGATGAATGCATGTGCTCATGATTTTCAGACATCGTCTCGATTAACTTTTGACTGCTTTGGTGGGATTGAGACTCTAAAATTTGTACAAATACGGAATTTGATAGCTACCTGCAAACCCAGACGCTCGGTGTATGAATGTCTGTAGAAGGTCAGACTGAGAGTCTGTTTAGCCCAGTACCTCTTCATTGTACATGATTTGTGGTGGGTATGTAGGGAAACAAAAAGTAACTAGGTAAATGTAGTATTGTTCTGCCTTCATATCCTGTCCTGTCTTTAACTTGAGGCCTTCCTTAACCATTTGACACTGCAGAAGAACAGGGAAAAGTTTTAGGGTAGTAGAGAGAATCAGACAGCTGTGGTGTTAACCAAAAGAGAGTTCCAGCACAAAGTCTGGTCATGAATTCTTGCTTGGAACTGCCTTACTACTACACTTGCTATATTCTTACACTTCCATGTAGGCAGCCACCATTGATTCCTGTCAGAAACAGGATCCTGGACAAAGTGGACAGTTAGTCTGACTAGTAAGGAGCTTTTTAAAAATATATAAAAAAATAATAGAATCACCAAACCAGAGAACATTGCAGGCTACAAGGTACTTCAGCCAATCTCTAGTTCAACATCAAACCAGCTTCAGCTATGAGATTAGACCAGGTTGCTCAAGTCTTTATCCAATTGGGTGTTGAAAACCTCCAAGGATGGAAACTGCACAGTCTCTCTGGGAAACAGTTCCCTTGTTCGACTGTCCTCATAGTAAAATGGTTTCTCCTTATAACCAGCATGTCACATTCAATTTATGTGTTTCACTCAATTTATGTCTGTTGTTTCTTGTCCTCCCACCCTGCACCCTGCACCACTGTGAAGAACCTGGCTCCACCTTCTTGATGAACTCATCATCTGAACTCACTCATCATCATCAAAGCTGAACTCACTCCAGTTGATTGATGTTCTCCTTGTCCTTGACAGAGGTGGGGGAAGATGGTAGGGGCAAACTGGCCACAGTATTCTACATGTGGTCTAATGAGGACCAAGTAGAGGAGAACAATCACTTTTCTTGACCTACTGGCCATGCTCCTGTTCACAGAGCTTAGGCTCCTGTTGACCATGTTGCTGCCAGAGCACACTGCTGGCTCACATTGAGCTTGTGGTTCACTGAGGGTCCCATGTCCTTTTCACTAGAGCTGCTCTCTGGCCAGTCAGTTCTCAACCGGAAAGAAGTTCTTCCTAGGTGAAGGACTTTGCATTTGTCCTTGCTGATTTTCATAAATTTGGCCCATTCCTCCAGCCTGTGTCTGGTCCATCTGTACAGCAGCCCTGCCCTCGAGCATATTGATTGGTCTTCCACAATTTGGTGACATTTGCAATCTCTGTGAGAACACACTCTTTCATGTCCTGTAGGCCATTGATAAAGATGTTAAATGGGACAGACTGAAGGACAGACCGGAGGACAGACCCACGCGGTACTTTGCTTGTTACCAACCCCCAGGCAGAGTATAACATATTAACCACAATGAGAAGAGGCTGCATGCATAGAACAAAGATGCCAATTCCACAGGCTTGCCATGCTTTTTGATGATCAAACATTTGGGAAACCTTCAAAAGGGAAAATAGGATGAGACTGAATGTTTGCACTATGGCACTGTACGGTACTGCTGATAAATCACCCGCATGCTACTTCGTGCTTAAGAAGCAGAGTCACCAAAATTAGGGCATCTTTCACAACTTCTGTATTATCTTTATTCTTTCCTGTACATACACAAACATGATAGCTATTTCCCTTAGGGCTATACATAGCATCTTTTATTTTCTTTTTTTTTCTTCTTTTTTTTTTTTTTGGTCATGTTGAAAACAACAGAAAACATGAAAGAAAGATTAACAAAATCAATATTGTTCTCTATGAAGACCAGTTGCTTCTAAGCATCTGAAATGTCTAATATACCACAACTGGCTTTTATTGGGCTGAACGTAAAACTTTGAGTAGAGCTCTACTGTTGGTTTTAAATACATCACATTATTTTTTTAAATTTGGATTAATACTTTAATGAAAGAAATATTAAAAGATATATTTGTGAAAGAAACAAGGTACAGGTTTAAAAATCACAAAAATAGAAGATACTGTTTAACTATTTATTGTTGTTACTATTTATTATTTATTTATTATAAACTACTTGCAGGCCAGAAAAGTGCTTCAGCGTTTTTCCCGTATTTTGTATTAAATTATTAATATATTTTCTTTCAAGAAGCTACAGATTTCAAAAAAACTGTATTTTGTGGAATTACAATTTTTTTTTTAACAGGCAGAAAGCTGAAAGTATTGCAATACTCTTATCTCAAATTGTGATTAGAACAGAAACAAAATTATGTTATTGATATGTAAGTCTTTGATATCCCTGTTGTTATTTAGGATGGGGGAGTCCTGTTTTTCTGAGTGCTTGTGCTAGTTGAACAGTGTTTGCCAGATTCTTGATAGCTATCTGGGCTTTGGTCTTTCAGTTTTGAGGTCAGAGCATTAACACATTTGCATTATAAAAAGAAAGAGAACTTGTTGGGAATCCCAATATATATTTCATCTGGTTTAAAGCCTTAATCCTGGATTCTGAGTGCTGTGTGGTTTTAAGAGTATTAGTACAGATTTATATAAAATGGCTTGATACTGCATGTGTAAGCACTTTCCACCGACATCAGAAAGTTAAATAAAAAAAAATAAACCTAGATCAGGGTTAACAGGGTCTAACTGCTGGAGCCCTGGGAAGACCAGATGGCTGTGTGAAAAAACGATATTACTTTCTTGCTATTGTTCTGGAAGATAGCTTTTCAATCAAGAATCTTTCATCTTTATTTTTAATAGAAAGAATGCAAAAAGAATCTGTGTCAAAGTCTGTTTTAAAAGTTTCAGTTTGTTGGTTTCTTGTGTCGTTGTGGTTTTTTTTTTTAAAAAAAACTTTTCCGTAGCAGTCGATTCACCCTGAACACCAGCCACTCTCTTACTTTTGTCCTTAGAGCCTACTTCTACTACATGCCTGTTTCAGGGCAGATGGGAATAGTTGGCACAGCAACTGGCCAAAATTCAGATACTCTATTTTGTGTAATAAAACCTACATAATGATATTTCTATATTTGGTTTTGAACCAAATCATGCAGAAAAAAAATTTGTTAAATTTCCCATGAACAGAAATTCTGAAGAAGAAAAAAAGGCATTTTCCTCTATGGCCTCTTTTCCCATCAAGTAAAATAAATGCACTGGAACCTGCAGCTGCTAAGCAAAAATCACATTCTTGAGGGGATCAAGAGGCTGGGGAATGAGTTGGCTCAGGAGTCGGGACATCTTAGAATCTTTGGCCAAAGGACAATCTGCCCAGTGGGGCTTCCGATGGTCACATGCCATTGATCTCCAGCAGCTGCTAGAGTGGAATTAACATTCTTGTCAGGTTGACTGCTGCTGCTAGCCATGTGAAATTGTCACAACTGTTAATTTCAACATTTCCATGCCAAGAAATCTGGAAAACTCAAGAGCCCAGACTTGGTATAAAGCTCTCAAGGCTGCTAGGTTCTTCCTGCAGAGCCAGAAGCTGAACCCTATTTAGAAGTGGAGCTCAGCAACTGGGATCAAAGAGTCTGAAAACCTTGCCACAACAAACTGCCCTGGAACCATGGGTAATGAGATTTCATGCACAGGGGAAAACCACATCATATCTAAAATACTATACTCTTCAGAGCCTTGGATTCTTAGTCACTAACAGCAGATAAAAATTCTGTCAAGTTGAATTCAAGATCTTTAAAGAGAAATATTTTAGGTACAATTGTCCTGGTTTGAGGTAAAATAGGGCCAATCCAGGCCAAACCATGACAACAATGAAGAGGTGTTTCCTGATAAAGCTTCATTTTACTGAAAAAATTCTGAATAGATTAGATTTGCTCTTTATGCAAATTAGAAGTTATAGCAAAAAGATAACTTTCTGCATCTATATATTGCATGGCATCCAGTGTCCTTCAGTTTTCATATTTCACTTCACTTCATAAGGTATTTGATGCTCCCAGCTCTGAGGTATCTTCAAAACAAACAATCTGGACGGCAGGGTGTCTAAGTTAAGTCTTAGGAAAATAATGAGAGCAAGCTGACTGTTGCCACTCAGGATGTTGGGATTATGACCCATTCCAAGAAAATAAGAGCTCATTGCTCAATATTGTTAAAAAAACAAAACAAAACAAAAATCACCCATTATGAAATGTTAAAATGAGAATAAAGAATTAAATTAAGATCATAATTATGCCACTATTCCTATCTGGTTTTGACATCTTAAATACTCTGTAGTTCTTGTGGTCCCATCCCAAGAGAGTTATGGAAGACCATGTAAAGTTCAGAAAGCAACAAAGATGATCAAAGGTATGGAGTGGGTTTTAACTAAAGTGTTGACAAAAAGAAAACAACACTCTTTAGTTTGCAAAATAAAATATAGGGAAGGGAGGTGTAATAAAGATATATAAAATCCTGGGTGTGATGGAAGGATAAAAAGGTGTTAAAGGCTCATTTTCCACACCAGTATAAGAGCAAAGGGGTAACAAGTCAAGCTAGCTGAAGCTAGATCCAAAAGAGAAGTCACATAACAAATAATTGACTCAGAACTTGTTTCCAGAGGATGCTGTGAATGCTCAGAGTTTCTGTGAGGGAATTAATGAGACTGAGTTTTGAAAGTAAAATCTGTGGAAGATTTTGTGAGGGTGCAGAGCAGGCTTTACTGCTTTACTTTTACTGCTGAGGGTGCTGGGAGCCAAGGGGACTCCCCACAGGGTCTGTCAGGGCAAGGTAGCCTGGGCCTGTCCCCACCGCCCCAGCCAGAAGCAGGGCAGCCAGGGGCACCAGAGCAGTCCCAGCCCCAGGGAATTGGGCACCTCCATGGGGACAGGGACAGGCTGAGGCTGGGACAGGACACGGACCCATGGGTGGGCCTGGTTTGTGGGTGGCCTATGGCCTGGCAGGGCAGGGCTGTGGGAAGCTGGACACCAGCCTTGTTACAGTGTCACTGGGGTAGGGGCTGATGGCCCTGGGAGTTTGAAATTGGGTCCTGGGCTGTGGGTAACCCACTGGGGGAGGTTGGGCAGTGACAGTGAAGCCTATGAGTGTCCCCAGGGACCTGACAGGTTACCAAACACTCTTAGAAAAGTCCCAGATCTGTAACAAACTGGAGCCTGGAAAGTACCAGAAGGAATTATCATATGTACTTTTCCTGTTTTTATACACTTCCTCCACACTCATTTTTAGCCACTGCCATGATGGCTTCCTCATCTGGGTTCAGGACTTTTGTTCTGAACCAATGCAATCATGCATTATGTTTTCACATAAATTACAAAAGTGTAGATAGATCATTAAATTCAGGTCTAAATCACAGTTCAGAAAAGGAAAATCTCTTTAGTAGTTTGGGGTGCATAGGTGTTTAACATGAATCTCCTTTAGTTTGTGCTGAGTTAGGTTTAGTACCTGTTCAAACACCTCTATCATATTTGGTCAGAGCACTATCACAATCAATAACCTATGGGATTTGTTATTACTCACACTTTGAAACACACACGATGATTACCTGGATCAATGAATATTTAATTATTCCATGGTGTTTCTACAGTGTGGACTAAAAGAACCCCTTTCTTTCTATTCTTTTTATCTCTACCCCTTCTCACACACCAGAGTTTCTATGACCATAGTTACAATTAGCATCCAGACAACAGAAAACAGCAGTTCTGTAGCCATTTTAAGGTGTGGGTCCCTGAGATGGACCCTAGATTTCCACTCTGGAATAGTGCTCCTACCCAGTACCCAACCGCTGTTGCATATCCTTTGTGTAGACATTTTACACATTTGCCTAAGACACTGAAAGACTTACATACCTTCCATACTTGAAAGGTGGATCAGGCAAGATCACGTCCCTTACGACATAGTGAAGTATTAAATACAGGTCTCCTGTATGCCTTAATTTACGAACTGTAATGTAAAATGAACAAGAACCCATACCATTGTGGTTTTGCACAAGTGCTATCAAGGTCAAAATCCTTCCAGAAAAGAGATTAAGAGTGTGATTTGGGGTTATTTTTACCACTATTTTTAATTTAAGAAATACATTTGAAAAAACAGTTTTTTCTCTATTCTTTGTGACACCTGGAGAAAAAAAAAAAAAGAAAAAAAAGTGTGCCCACGAAATCAATTTATTTTTACTGTTGAAAAAGACAATGGTATCTTGAACACACATTGCCAATCTAAAAAAGAATTGTTTATTTACTTTTAGGAACAGGCCCCAAAATTTTAAATGAACTACCCTACACAGACCCAAAGTGTCATGATAATCCAAATAACCATGAAACAAGATTTATCTTAAGTGAAATCCTCTAATATGCTGACCTAAACATTCATAATGCAAGAATATTTCTTCATTTTTGGTCTACTCTCTGCTTAGATTCTGAAGCAAGCTAGAATTTAACAGATCTGTGATCATGCAGTGAGAACACACGCAGGAGATTTCACCGGGTGTCCTTAGTACAGAGCCTTGTTACTGGAAAGACAATGTAATTTTCAGACCTAAACTTTAATAACTTTGAGAGGCTTTCATAGTTTCCTTAACAACAAACTGCTAAAACCACTGCTGAGTTGGATATGTTACAGTTTCTGAAGCATGACCTATATGATCTTTTTACTGTTTTTATCTGTGGACTGCATCATCTATAAAACATTTACTTACAGTAACCCATTTTCCCACATATTTACTTTTTTAAAACATAAGTTTCATTAATATTTTCATTAAAAGCTCTGCGATAATTTGCCTCAGGACTCCAGCTTTTTTTTTATGAATGGTGAACAAGATCAACATATAGATCATAAACAATGGTGTTATTCAGTTTGAAGAAATATGGGTTTTTAATTGCATTGTAGAGAAGTAACTTAGTATTTCCTGTCATCTGTTCCAAATATTTCATTCCATTGTTCTTCTGAAAGGTCAAATCTAGAATGTCACATCTGCAAGGACACCCGTGACCCCTCTTGGCATAAAAGGTCTTGCAAGGTGGAAGCAGGAAGACTGAAGAATGCTTCCCTGAGTATCCAAAATAGATTATTAAAATCTTACCCCAACAGCTGAGTTCCCTAAGGCATCAGTGTTATATACACATATACACAGAAGGTTTAGCATTTAAAAATATCAGGAAGCATTTCCAAATCAATCCCCAATGACTCTTATAGCTTCTTTCCTTTGTTTGTTGCTGGTTTGTTGGATATTATGGTTTGGAGTTTGGTGGGTTTTGCCTTTAATTATTAATATTTTAACTTTTTATAACTCCTTAGAAACAAAAGAAAGATGATTTATCTGAATACCAGTAGCCCTGGGAACTTTCTCTGTTGAAATAAACTATATCTATTTAATGCATATTTCATCTTTGCAATCTCCTTGTTTGTAAATACTGATACCAACAACATTCCTTAACTCTGGAGCTTAATGGGAAAAAAAGGTAGCAGGGGGATTTCTTTAGGGAATTCTGATATTTAACTACATCCTTTTTCTTAAATAAGTTTCAAAACAAATACCAAACAAAATAAGGAAACTTTTCACTAAATGAAAAAATAGTTAAAATAGGAGCCTGGAAGCAACATAGCCTTTTCCTTTATTTTCACTGATCTTCAAGTTGTACTTCAAGTTCCTCAGCCTCACCTTTTCTCTTTAAGTCTTGCTGCTGGTCAGACTGCGTCTTTTCTCATGTATCGCGGTCATTCAATTCTCTGCAATGCAATTAAAACCCCATCTTTCTTCATACTGATTAAATCTTGCAACATCTGTGAGGGAAGAAAGGAAGGTATAAACATTCTCTTTTCCTTTACACAGATGGGAGGCACAGACCAACAGAATGCAAAATACTCAAGTGGTTGCTAAATGTTAAGTCCTATTCAAATAAAAAAAATGCGCTTTTGTGTTTTGCTGCTTTAAGTTCTAAAGGATTTGATTAAGATCACTGATCAAGTCACTGTTAAGAGCCAGAAAAAACACAAGTCTTTAGACTTCCAAGGCCAAAGTGAATGACTCTAAATACATTTAAAAAGATGTAAGACAACAGTGACATGAGCTGTAATTAAAGGGGGAAGAAATTTTCTGGGAAAGACTAGAGGAGTTTCTCAACGCTTCAGGAAAAAGGTTTTCATAATCACTTAGGCTGTGAATTAAGAAGGCCAGATTGATGTTTCAAGCAACATTAAAGATCAGTTATGAAGAAACACATAGAAATAAAATTTAAAATATTTTTCCCCCTTCATGCGAGTATGTATCACAGCCCTAAAACTGTGTTAATTCCAGCAGTCACAAGACACTCAGCTGCTATTTCATAAAGGTTTTATATCAAACAAAAGATTATATTTTTGACAGCGTGCCTTTCTTTAAAAAGTTAAAAGTCACTTGTGTTTTGCCAAAGAGTTATGAAAGTTTGACATTACGTGCTCTCCAAGTTCCATGCAAATGATGCCTTACTCTCCCAAGTGAAAGATCCTGTTAGGGTGAAAATCATTAGTTACATCCTGTTTACAGACCAAACTTGCCTGGGAGAACAGAGTTTAAAATTATTTTATTTTTTGTTGATTTCTAAAATGATTATATGAGTTTGGTGTTTCTATTCATTCTAAAAAAGTAGTACTAGGAGATAGCACAAAAAGACTTATAGACTATCGTTTGCAGGTTGAAACTTACCTTGAACTTAATAAGCAATTACAGTGCCAGGACTTTGCATTTTTCAGTCTGTGCATTTCTTTAAGCTTTTTTCACTATCAAAAAAGCAAAACTCTTGACCCCATGAAACTTGCAGAAATGATGTCCTATAGATGTTTATAATTTTTCTTACCCTTAATTGCTTGCACTTATTCACTGATACATATATTATTTTTTTGATTAATGAGAGACATTGGGCTCTTGTACATGCCTTTGTATCTTGGTAATGAAATCCTTGGTGTCTTTCTGAGATCCATGCTCCTGATGTCACTGGAATATGTAAGAGACAATTGCTGCTGTCTACAAAAATTATAAGTGCACACATTTTAGTAGCAGTCTTTCTTGTTAAAGAAGAGAGAATTACTGTAGTGACACACCTCCATCTGTGTAACACAGCTGAGGTTATATGATTTGATGTAAGGCTTTGTGTATAATGTTTCTGCCTTTATCTGTACTTTAGCCAGAAGCAGCTGGAGCAATAACTTTGTCACATTAGTTCCTTACAGAAGCAAAGTTTCCTCTGGTTTAGCTGTCTTAAATTTCAGGGTACAAATAAAAATTTTCCTCTAAATTACATTTTTTGCTCTCAGCATGATCCTGATGCAGTTCAAACAATATATATCAGATTTTTCTTTGAGATTACATGCTTTCAGATTTTCTTCACACATAGCTGTGTCCAGCATGAGGCTAAAAAACCTCTTATTTTTGATGTATATGGTTGTTCATTGCGCCAACAGAATGAAACATGTAGAGCTGATTTAAATAACAATATTATAGTTTTCATTCAACTCCGGATGTAACAAAGAGAAGAGACCCATTATCTGTATCTCTGTCAGAGAAGAATTGTCTCCTGCAGAGTGCACGTGTCTTGCTTGAATGTTTGCTAAGCTTCTGTTTCAAGGTATTTTTCCACATAAGTGATGGTCGTGTTTGCCAGAGACATGTAGAGCATATGAGAAAGGAGATGGTATGTGTGTAAATTAAAGTTGCTTACACTCATAGAGAAAACAAGACCTTCCTTTAAAGCAACGGGAGTCAAACTTTTTCTTAATAAGGGTCATTATTAAAGGGAGAAACTTCTACATGGACAGTTCTTTTCCATTCAGGATTGTAAGATCCACTTTTTTTCCTGCTTACTTTGATAAAATAAATCCCTGATAAATGCTTCGATGCTAAATAAATTTTGTATGAAAGTCTTTATTTTTAATATCTTTTGCTAATATAAAACAGTTCAGATCAGACAGCAGTCGGAATCACGCACTTGTCAGCTCAAGAATCCCCACCAAACAGAACACTTATGTTACAAAACCTAATATTTTAATTGATTTTTCATTTTACCATTACTTGGAATTAAAAGGTCCACAGCATGTAATTTGAAAACTGTCTTTCCAAATAACCTTAAATGTAATTCTTAAAGGATACATTTGCGCTGTCAAATAATTCACTTCCCCTCATCACTGCTGTATCTAGTCTCCTGATTGTACTGCACAGATATTATTTAAACTTTCTTTTGAAGAGAGTAAAATACCTCCTTCTGAAATACAACCTGAAAATGGTTCTGGAAATAGCTTCTTTGACAGATAGCTTCCAAAAAGCTTAAGGGTTAAGACAACAGTAGGCTTGTTACCGTGTGGTCTGCACAATTCTCCAGTATTTTCTGAATGTGCTCTTGATCCACAAGTTCCTGAACATACCATGATGCCAGGGCATGCAACACATTTCAAACTATAAGAATACAGCTATGACAGGCTGCAATAAAGCCTTCACATCATTAGTTACATTTTCAACAACCACAAAAAAAGTCGAACTCAAAATAAAAACAATAATTATGTCTTTTGTTCAAAGGATCACCATGTGGGACTAAAAGCAAAGTCAGTGTCAAGCTCTGCTTAGTGATGATGCAGCTAGTTTGCCCTAGACTAACTAACCTTGAAGAATATGGATGTGAACCACCCTACAAAACTTGATCTGGAGACCAAAGATAACTGCACAGGGTAAATATATTAAGCAGCTAATATGTGCAGCTGGTGCATAGGTATCAGTAGAGTAGTAGGGAGAGTTCCCTTAGGATCAAATCTCAATCCATTCCTGTGTCTATGATAACCATGTAAAAATATTTATTAGCAAGTTTTGCAGATGACAGGCTTTGGTGAGATAATAAATGAGGAAAAGGAGAGGTTATTTCTGTGCAACTGGCATAATCTGGGTGAATGACCAGAGTGGGAGCCATTCACCTAGACTGACTATAGTCTAGTGTGGTTAATCTCCCCCTCCGAGATTAATTAGTCTCCTACTCTGAACTGTTCTCTGGAGGCTACTACCATACTATCTTCCTCTACTGACTACAAGGGACTCTAGGGAAATTAACCTTTATAGACAAAAATTAGCCTTTGGAAATATATTCCCCTTCCCCGGTCTGACAAATATCTACAGATCTAGGATGTGAATAATGCATACTCTTGTAGAGCTTCTTGCTAAATACCGCTTGGGAAAAAAAAAAAAAAAAAAAGACTCTGTTGACTACTGTTGCAAAATATGCCTGTTTTGGAATAAGTGAGAAGCACAGCTGCTCTTCAGTCTAAGGCATAACTATGAAACTCTCTAAAAAAGGAAATCAATAGGATGACTAAGAGCCAAGGAAAACTGTATCACAAGAAAATGCTGGTCATTGAATGTCCCTTACTATCTCTACTTGGAAGAAGCCTATTTGCAAGGCCTTAGATCTGCACATATAATTAATGTTGCTTCAGTTTTTCCTATCAAATAAGTAAAACATGTCATCTAACACTACATAGTCACAACCTGTATGAACTTTTTCACTATAAAACCCCTTCGTCAGATACCCTGTCTCTAGCATAATAGACAAGCTTTTTATTTCCAGAAAAAACAAGAGCCATCGTCTTTTGGATGTGGCTAATAGATGCAGTATTCCCCAGAAGAACAAGTGTTTTCTTCTTTGGACCCCCAACATAAGAAGGACATGGACCTGTTGGAGCAGGTCCACAGGAGGGCCACAAAGATGATGGTTAGAGCACCTCTGCTATCAGGACAGGCTGAGAGAGTTGGGGTTGTTCAGCCTGGAGAAGAGAAGGCTCTGGGAACATCTTATAGCAGCCTTCCAGTATCTGAAAGGGGCCTATAAGAAAGCTGGAGAGAGACTTTTTACAAGGGCATGTAGTGAAAGGATGAGGGATAATGGCTTCAAGTTGGAAGAGGGTAGATTTAGAATAGGTATTAGGAAGAAATTTTCCACTGTGAGGGTGGTGAGGCACTGGAACAGGTTGCTCAGGGAAGCTGTGGAGGCCCCATCCCTGGAGGTGTTCTAGGCCAGGTTGGATGTGGTTTTGAGCAACCACCTCTAGTGGGAGGTGTCTTTGTGCATGGCAGGGGTGTTGGAACTAGATGATCTTTAAGGTCCCTTCCAACTTAGACCATTCTATGAGTCTATGATTTACACAGAGCATCCTATAGTCATTTCAGAATTTACTTTTTTCCTAACAGTTCTAAGACAATTAAACTGTGAATTTTTTGAAACAAGGCAATGTAGGTTCCAACACACTTCCCTGCCAAAGACTGATTATTTATATTTGGAGCATGGAAGAATGTTTTATCATGGATTTTAAAACCTTTGGCAATAGGAATTAAGGAGCGAGCAGTGACTAAACACTACATAGGGTGATGTCTATGTCAAAATGTGAGTAATTGAAGTCCTTTTTACTCACTGATGTATTTCAGTAAGTTGCAGATTTCCTAAACCAAACATGTAGGTCCTGAACCGAAATAAAAGAAATAAAAAATTTCAAAATTATTGTGGTCATTTAGTGCATAGAGTAGTATAACATATTGCTTGCAAATGAAGTCACTTTCCTTTAAGCTTGTTCCTTCAAGGAATATTTCTTGAAATAATATCTGTCTAGAATTTTTTAGATACAGACATCACTAATTTATCTGCTTCACAAATGCAGGGATTTCCCAAGACAAAAAAAGAAAGGACAAGGTACATTTAAACACACACAAATTCCTTCCTATTATTTTATTGATTATAAAAAGAAATATACAAATATCCTTATTTTGCATTAAGATAAAATTTGCAAGCCTATTGTAAATATTTAGTAAAACTGTGACAAACTTTTTCCTTCTCAAATGGAAATGACATACATAGGAATTTGTTAAGGAGGAGTATGTTTGTGCTCTACATCATAACCCGCTCCAGACATGTTGATGATGCCTCTGTGATCTCCAGATGTCTGTTTCTTCAGAAACTGTCCTCTGCAGATTACACAGGCGTTTCTGAAAAGTTCATAGGAAGAACAGATTTCATAAGTAATAATGTAGTTTTATATTATATAAACATAATGCCCAAAATAAAAGAAAAGCATGTCTGCAGATGGATAACAATAGTTGTAATTCCAGAGAACGACTGTCTGCTAGAGTAATAAGTATGTTTGTTTTTATGATCATTTTGCTTAGATTCTGAATTACCGCAATAGGAGTTCTTTGATGCACAGTAAAACTTAAAGCTACAGAAGAATTTAGTTGACTAAGCTTAGGTTTTTGACTTTAAAAAATATTGTTCCTGGATACTTGAGTAAAACTTTCTAATATGACGTCATAAGGTAAATCTTGATTGAAAGTTTCAAATCTTATTGTCTAATATTTGTCAAACACACTAATAATTGTCTTTTCCTTCCATAGATTTTTTTCCCATTGAATCAGGGTACATAATTTAGAGACTCAGTGTGGAAGTTATAGATTTGGTATCTGTGTTAAATTGGTCTAATTATGTAGCCCTTGATTTCACCAGCATATAAAAATGCAGAGCAAGAAGACAGTATCATATTCTCTCTGCTCATCTCCACTCTACAACTGGAGGTTTCACACGGTTATAAACAAGGAGGTCAGAACAGCTGGCAGGAAATGCCTTATATGGAAGCCTCACAGTTTTATCCTATATCTTTGTTATTTTTGAAAATCAGGTATCCTTACAGGCATCTAACTTAAGGCTTCTCTTTTTACTGTTTAAATTGTTACATCTTCGTAGCTCTTCCTCCGGTGTACCTAATTAGAAATAGGACAAGAAAGTGGCAGCCTATGTAGTGCTTCTTTGTTAGTATTAGAGAGGAGATAGTAACATCAGGAGCTGGGCAGTTACTTTACCATATAAAAAGACAAGTAACTGTAAATTCAGACTAATTTTATGGTAGTTCTATGTTACGTATTGCCCTGGAGACTCATTCCTGTCCATCTTAAAATCCAATCCAGTAAACAGTTAGGTTATTGTCTTCAACAAGAACTGAGGGCATTCATCAGCTCACAGGTTCTTAGAAGGCATCGCTGATATTTTTTTCTCTGCTAGCTTCTGTGTCAGTCAAATGAAGCAAAATTGAATTCTGAAGAGGAAAAATAAAATCTATGGATCAGAAAACAAAATGGCTATCCACCGTAATCTTCAGTGTATAAAACAGGTTCATGTAACTTGCGATCAGGGTAGTGGCATGGCTTAATGTACCATTAAAAAAATAATTCACATTCAACACAAATCACCTCTGTACAACTCTGCATTCAATTTCATAAAGCAAGCCAGAGACACAGCATGAGGTTAAACATATCTAAATATTAGTAAATTACACACATAATTAAACACAGATTTGACTTCAATTGCCCTTATTTTTTAAGACATACAATACTCAAGAGAAAGTAATATTCAGGAATAGGGAAATTAGGAAAAAAACCCTACCTCACAATCAAAAGAGCAGGTTTTCTGATTTCAAGACCTTCCCCTTCAGAAAAAACCATCTTGGAAATTTTGAGCTAGGCTATATCATTCAGTCTTTTTGTGGCATTGTCTATTTAGAGACTCATGCTCATCAAGTAATCTAAGTGGAACATATCAGGAACGGTCTTCAATAAATCACGATGCTTGCTCTCTATAGTCTTCCTATACTTCAAACAGTTACAGTGTCTTCTCAGTTTACTAATACATGTTAAGAGGCTTCTGGAAATGCCAAGGAAAAAGGAATATCTCAGTCTTTTATGAGCTGGTTGACTTGTCTTAGGAAAGTTTTATTTTGTGCAAAAATAGAAAAGGACTGCATTGAGGATATAAAGTATTTTGGAGAATATTGAGCCATTATTAACCAAGCTTATTCCTCTCTAGTTACACAGTCATAGTGTATTTCCACTTTGCAATGTGCTTTACTGTCAGTGTTTTTACTCTGACATACCTGGCTGTTTTTAAACAGAAGCTCCTATATTGGTCGATACATAGAGAAATAGATTAACTTTTTTCAGGTCTCAGATTTCAAGACTTCTCCTATTCAGTTCTACACACTGTTGTCATACGAATTTACTTCCCTTTTTAATTTTCTGTATATATTTTCTGTATATAGCCGTATGTTCATTCATGTTTTGGCTGTCTTTTCAGCATAAGGAAGCCATAATAGCCCCTTAAGAATTTTAAAGCCTGATTATGACAGCATAATTAAAACTAAAGACTTCATCGCAAATGCAATGGGTTTGATTTAATGGGACAACTTACAGAGTAGTACCACTTCCTAAGTTGAGTGGTATATTATACCATATATTGTTGGACTGAAATTGATGAAGTTATGCAGGAAGTAAAGGACTACTGCTAAATCAAGGTAATCACATTTCTACTCGTGTATAGAACATGGCATCTGACAAGGCCCGTATTCTTACACAGTCAAAGTCCTGACAAAGGGAGGCTCGAAAAGGCTCGAAGGGAGGCTTTGAAATGCAGTATTATGCTATCCACATGTGTTAACTTATTTTTGAAATCCCTGATTTAGTTTTTATGCTGAAGTAAAATTTATCTGCACCATTTGGCAGGACAAAGACTACGCTTGGACTGTAACTTCCAGAATTTGTCATTGCAGCAAACAATTTCAGAAGATGCACAAGCAGTATACACAGAACAGTGGTGGAAGCTTTCCAGTTAGTAAGTACTCTACTCTTTCTGCAAAAAGTCATAACCTTCCAGAGGATGCTTCCTCTTCTACAAATATTGCTGACACAGTGGAAAACAGCTGGGATTTTCTGTAAATATAAAACTCAGACAATTAACTCATGTACAACACACACGTCATCATATTCATTCGCCATTTTCATGGTGGCTTGTCCTTTCTACATTTTATTATTCATTTATGATAGCTATTATATGCCTTTCAGAGTCTATCTGGCTCTCCTGAGGAATATTTATGACTATTATAGAGCTCTTATGAGAAGACCCAACGATAGTTATTGCGGAAACTCTGTGAAATGCTACATTAGTGCAGAGATATGCTGGTAGTAAAATACCTGAACTTGTTTCAAAGTATCCCTTGATGGAAATTAAAAGACAGGCTTCTTCTGGTGAGGTTCTGTATCTCGTCTAACCCTGTCACCTCAGAGAACTGAGTAGTTCTGATTGGGAGTTTAGTATTCAGTGGTTGCAGCCGGTGCCTGAAAGCAAGAGACTTTGGAAAAGCTTCGAATGGAAAGAAACAAGAAAAAAATTATTTTTAAAGGTATTTGCTGCAGCAGTAACACAGCAGAAATAAAAATGGAAAGAATATAGGTGAAAATAGAAGGCCTAAAGGCGCACTTTCTGACACACAGGGGCATGTCTGTTATCCTTTACCCCTCTACCTCCATCTATTTTAAAGAAGGAAGGGTGGTGTCTTGAAGTGAATCTGAATACTGCAGTACTGCACTACCTTCTGAGAGGGAGAAAGTCCGGAAGGAAGAGAAAGAAATTGGAGGAGGAGGGAGAAGGGGATATCTTTCACTAGCTTTTTTTAATCAGTGTCTAATTTCACCTCTGTTTCAATACATAACCATGAAGCAAACTGCTGAATCATTTTTGTTTAATACATGGCTATTAAAATCTTTTCTATGTTTCTAAACTGTTTTGGCCTCTCCGCATAAAGAAAAAGAAGCCATTTCAATTTAGAACTAAGAGATTTTCTGGCATGTAAGTGGTTGCTATAGGAGCAAATATGCTATGATGCCAGGAAAGTAACTTGGGGGAACATCTTGGATGGAAGGTAAAAGAAGAGAATTTATCAGGCCAGAAAAATGAATGAAAAAAAAACCCAACAAAGTGAGAAAATTAAAAGAAATGTGAAAACAAAGGCTTGATAATACATGGATACAATGTAAATATAAATATTTCCAGTTTGTGTGCAAATATTAACTTCACCTTATACAGAACATAAACTCCTGTGATGGGTTCATGTCCTGTGAATGCAAGAAATAGATTCCATTATGCAGGTGCATTATCACAGCTGTTTAATACATTTGTTCCAGTGAAATCTGTGGTATAAGTTACACAGTATCCTTATTATCTTTTCAGAATACAATCAGAACTTAGTTTTTGCTCAGTGCCTGAAAATTTTTATTTATTTATTTTGGCTGGGCTTTAGAGAAGAAAGCTATGCATTGTCTTGGAATGCAGTTTAATGCCATTTTGGACCACTCCAATATTTATCTTGTGTAGGAATTCCTTTGGCTATTTGTGGGAAGCTAAAGACAGGTATTTGCAAAGATGGGAATTTACAACAGGAAAGCTACTCTCTACAGGTATCTTCTTTAATCAAAGGAGAGGAGCAGGTTCCACAAAAGAGATGTTTCATAACAAGAGGCTCTTAATCATCACTGAAGGTGTCCTCCTCCACTGAGGATGCCTGAGAAGATTCTCCTTCATAGGTAAAAGTCAGTCTTTTTGACTAACCCTTCAAAGACTTATCACTCTTCGTTACAAGAAGTTCCTTTTAAAACATTTCTTGGCATGAGTGTGTTTTAGTGTTCAGGGCTCCACATTTCAATTTCTTTCTCCTTAGTGGCATATTTTCCTCTACCTCCTACTCCCAGTTATAGGTCATCATTTTTATTCAAAGTATTAGTAAAAAATGTTCTTTTAATACCAGGATGAGCATCACACCACAAGAACTAAATATTATCCCCACTTTCCTATACCCCTGATTGGAACAGGGATTGTTTTCTGCTTCTGATTCTTAGGCAAAACTCAGCAGATTGTCCCTATTGAGCTAACATCAAAGAAAAAAACCAAAGCAAAACAAAACAAAAAAAATCCAAATCAAAACACGTAATGACCTAGTAAATAAATCAATTGAAGTCAATATTGTCAGTTTACTCTATCTGAGGATCTGGCCCTGAGTATTTGTTAAGTGCAAGATTAAGTGTAAATAAATCATATTGCACTGTTGGAGTATATGGTAATTGGGTTATTTTGTTTTCTGAATTCCCTGTCTTTTGCTCTTCTGGTTTACTTTAATTAACAAACAGCATGAAGCTTTTCAAACCTGTCCTTGATGTTCATTGAAGAAGAGGGAGAGCAAATGCCAAACCTTAACCTACGATTCATCACAAACACTGAGGTACCTTATAGGAGGCAGCAGAAAATATATTCATTCATATTTAAATTAAGTGTTTCAAATAATGATTTAATTGAGAATTAATAAGCCAGTTATTGCAGGTTAATTAAATGCCACTTGATGATTAAAAACATATTATTTATTCAGATTAACAACTATTAGGCAGTAGTGTAGCCCCACATCCTGCTGTGACTTATTACTTTAAAAGACTGTTGATGTATTTCTCATTTTCAGGCTTGGGGTTTTTTTTACTCTGTTCTCTTTATAACACCTTGAAACACTATGAGAAAATAACCCCAAATTCTTAGTATAACATTGTTTTCCCCCAACATAGACTATTTGTTTATTTTTGGTACAAGTGTTTCTAAAAGTTCAGCTATAGTAATTTTAAGGAAAACACTGCTGAAATATTGCGAGTGTTATACATATGCATGTTTATACAAAATGGAAATTTATATAAAGAGGAAAAAAATTATATAAAGAGGAAATTTGTGCAGTGTGTATATAAAATAAGAGAAATGAAATAAATCAAATATTGAATCTGTAGGCTTCCAAAGAGCTCCTTTGATTTACCTCATGGGTAATTTTCAGTAGGGCTGTCCAATCATATATGCTACCTGAAATTGGATGTAATGTGCGAATACTGCCTTGTGGTAGTCAGGAGTGGGTGTTGGAAAAATAAGCAGCACTAACTTTTGTTTGTCATCTATATTACAATCTTTCTTTCTTTATCCATATATGCTTTTTTGAAAGTCTTTTTAACAGTGCATTAATGTTTATGTTGTGCTGTGTTGATAGGTTATTTAGAATTCCTTGTAGATGAAAGATTACCATAATAGAGCAAACTTTTCATCCATATTAATGCACAGTATGAGCACCATCTTTTCCTGTCATAAATCCAAAACAACATTAAATCTAAGCAACAGTACAAATCAGTTTTGCATGCACGGCAGGAGAGCAGGGTTCACCCACCTTCAGTTTGGACAAGAAACTGCAGCCTGGCGGGTAGCCTGTTACAATTATTTAGTTTTGGAACGATTGCACAACTTCCATGAGGTGAGGAAAGTGGCAGAGTCATGTATGCGTATATTGGTTCTTTGCCACTTTTGCTGAAGTGATTCTCATCTTTCTCAATAAACTACCACTGCACAAAAAGATTTTATACTACAGAGAACAGGCATCAAGTTTCCTCCTGCCTCTTCACAACACCTTGGTGTTGTTACAATACCTTTTTGCCTGCAGTAAAAGCTTTGCTTCTGTTTTTCTACAGAAAACACTTATGAGAGATTCCAGTACCAATACATGCATATTTATTTAAATCAGGAATTTAGAAATTGGAAAAGTAATTTTCTGTATTACTTTTAGAAAGCTAAAGATATCATATATATTTGGTTTTAGGGGTAGCTTCACCGAGATCTAGAATTTCTGTGAGCTTGGGAAATACTGAGCAGTGTCTCCCTTATAGTCAGCTATCTTAACATACATTTTACTTTATCCTCTTTTGCCATGGAACACAGTTGCTTAGCCGAGCTTAAGTTAAAAAGCTAATAACGATAGGAACCAATTAAAATATTAAATTACTGTGATTTATATCAAAGTTCTTCACCCAAAGTGAGGCAGAGAAAATCATTCTATAAGCTGGTTTAAAGCTATTGCATACAGTCACATGTCAAAATCATAAAACACAGTTTCTTTTCGCTGCTATGAACTGCATTGCCATTCCTATTCTGTAAAATAAATAAATAAATGTGTAAACCCACATCATAAAAGACAGTAGAAATAGTGTCACATTGACTGGAAAACACTTTACACCAGTATACACAGCTGTTATGACTTCTGAGAGGGCAATTAAACAAAGAACCAAGTCCCCTTCCAATCTTCTCTACAGTCAAGGATGGTTTACTGAATAGCATTTTGCTGGCACCAGTAGGTTTATAAACCATCCTCTTAACAGTACAGTAGTTGAGTTTAAAGCTATTTTACAGAAACAAATTCTTCCTAATCTATCTCAGGCGTTAAGGAAAAGACAGACTGGACAAGGAAAGGGTCCTGAGAACAGAATCAATTACACTAGCTTATGTTCCCTCAAACTCACTGACGTAAGCTCGAAGAGGAGACAGTTAATAGGTTTGTTTTTACAGTAGTTGGGTGTATAAGTGCTTTCTCCAGGGGTCAGGAAGGCCAGTCTCTCCTAAGATAACAGGCAATAGAGAAAGTGTGAGCTACCACGCTGACCAAGACAGAGGACCTTTTCTTGATGAAAAAGTCAGCAAGAATAGAGGAGAATCTAGTGTCACTTATTTTGCTTTTCCTTCAGACTGCTCTAGCAGACAGATTCAGCAACTTCTCGGGTCTCAAGTACTCATCAAAGACTGTGAAAGGATGCAAATGGTATGCATCAATAGGTGTCAGGATCTTCATATTATTTGGGTTAAACAGCTGAAGATATTTTAATATAAGGGTATTTAAACATTTAAGGTACGTCCATTTCTAGACATAAAAGACTGGATGATCTTATAGTGCCATTTGGTGTAGCTGTATGTGCCATACAGCTGTTGTGGATCTGACTGTCATGTTCTTCTTCAACTCTCCAAGACTCACTGAAAACTATGAATTGCAGTGAGGTTTCCAGCAGGTTGGTATACCTCAGAGCATCCTCTGCAAACCTCAGCTTGTCCTAAAACTACCACAACAGACATTAAAACAAAGGAGCAATTAGTACATAGATCACTTGTAAAATGCATTGTCTCAGTTTTATTAAAATGTCAGTGGATAAGAATGGGGATGGTGGTGGAAACAGAGGACACAAATATTCAAATAATTGAAAATAGATGATCACATCTTTTTTCTGTACCACTTTGGATCCATACCATTTATGATTGAAATCAATGCTCTTTGAAAACCATGAGGTCGTGTAAAGGTAAAAGAAGCTTTCAGCCTTAAAGAAGAACATATTAAAATACACTAAAACATCCATACCTTTTATTACTATTTAATTCAAATAAAATTATTTATTTTTACACATATTATTCACTTCATTTATCTTGTCTTACCATTTTACATTTCTCTTAGTACAAAGGATAATTACTAATCAGTCACTTAAATTTTAGTAATTCCTATTTTCTTGTTTTCATATACTTAAAAGACATTCCAATATATTCAGTGTTTCTAATATTTAAGCTGAATACTGAAATTTAAAGGAAACAATTCATGTGGGTTTAAATTTTTTTTTAATAATATGATGTATTGCTGACACCTAATAAACAAAGCAGCAATTTTACAGGCTTCTGTAATTTCAAAAGTACCCCATTACACAGTATTCATAGGGGTTTTTTTCCTTCCTTTCTTCTGTTGTTTTTTGGGGTTTTTTTTAAACTCTGTTTCAACAGCTTTCTCTCAGGTTTTCTCAAATTGTACTACAACATAGCAAAATCGACCTGATTTATTTATTTTTAAGAATTCTGTAACTCTTTCTTAAGTTGATACTGTTTTAAAAAGTACTCAGATGAAAACAAGAAGGGTGAAAACAAGAGAGAACTCCATGAGATACAGAACTAAAGAATTCCTGTCCCTGATAGATATGTAACGCTTGGCCATTTAGGAAACCAAGATAAAGAGGAAAGGATGAGCTCCCAGCCCTGAAAGTAAATGGCATTCTTTCCTCTTCTTCTTCTTCTTCTTCTTGTTATTATTATTATTATTATTATTATTATTATTATTATATTCAGTAATAAATGCTATGAGAAAGAGCTACAGTAAAGTAAAAATATTTTTTTAATTGGAAAAATAAATTAAAATTTCAATTTGCAACAAAAACAGAGCTTCTTTTTCAAATGCTGCCATCAAAATGTGTTATATACAACAACATTTTATTGAAAAAATATTTATTGGAAGACACATTCTTCAGGGAGAATGTCACCATTCAAGATGTCTTTGTCAGCTCTAGTGGAAGTATTTCTATTAATATTTTTTCACGTTTTATGTAATAATTTTTTATGCAGATTTTTGTATACATTTTGAACAATTTGAGTATTGTTATTTGGAACTGATTAATTAGGGAGGCTTAGATTTTCCACTAAGACAACTAGAACTGCATATCAGTATTAAATCCGTATTCATTGTTTTTCAGGCTAAGGATTTAAAATTGTTCCTGTCCTTCCAAAATCATTAAGTTAGACTGGTAAAATGTCCAATAGACCTATCTATCTGGAGTACAGCTCACAAGGAGGCTGCATAGTCAAACAAAAATGTCCAAAGGCGGTGGCAATTAAAAAACAATTGTTCAAAATGTTACTGTATTGCTATGAAAAGACCTGCTACCAGCAAAATACTTTGACCCAGAGCAACAGATAGTTTGCATATGTAGGCAAGAATATGTTTTCTGTGTGAAGCAAGTCCTGTGACCTGACTGACATCTTCCAGTACAAATCCATCCTCTCTTTTTCCTACTGACACAGTTTTGTTCTTGAGCTTAATTGAATCTCACATTTGCAGTCTTGGCTGCTCTTCTGCTCCTTCAGACCTTTTCCTCCTGGCTTTAATTTTCTCTTAGCATAAGTTTTCTCACAACTGTCTGCACTTTCTCCTTCCCTGCAGCTCACCCTCTTCTCTCTGTAATTCTCCTGCTTCTTCTCTATCAGAGAAGTTCCTTAGCTGGTGTCCTTGAGTGCAGCAGCACACTACGGTGACCCCCTCTCACCGTAGCAACACTTCTTCCTTGTATACATCTTCCTTGCAGTCACATTTCCATCCACAGAAGAACAGTTACAAAACCACCAAATTATTATTGTATATTTCAATGAACTCTCCCTTTCATGAAGAAAAAAAAAATCACTGTACAATAAGTTATGCTTCAGTGCTCTCCAGATGAAACATTTTCATCTTTTAAAGCATTCTTCTTTAAAGATTTCTTCTGATTTCACTTCAGACTTCCAAACTAAAAATAAATTAAAATTCTAAACTTTTGCTCTTTGTTTAATATTTTAAGCTAACAATAATGTTCAACTTACTACTTTTTAGCATATTTTTAAATAGTAACAACTAATAGTTGTGGTTTAAAAGCAGAAGTTTACTTCCCATTTTTTTGTCATAATGGACAGAAACGTGAACACTCCTATGAGGTTTTATGAGGGGGAGGGAGGAAAAAAGGGGTCATTAACATTTTAGCAGTTTGTTTGCCGTTCCTTTTCTATGGCCGAGAACACCACAGCTTGCCAGTACAGCTCCTGCCATACTTTTGCTAATCTCAGCTGCCAGACTGAAGTTGACAGAAAGGATCTGTGCTGCTGTGCTATGAACATCAATAGCTCTAGTGCTATGGAAGGGTCAGGGAAATTAGTTAAAAAAGAATCCTTCCAGCTGAAAGGATATATGATACAGTAGGGTCCTTAACTTACATGGGTAAAGGGATAAGGGGTAGAAAAAAGGGATGCTCCATTAACATAGGCTGGCCATTGGAAGAAGATAATTTGCCTCCCTCTGTCGGACATCCATTGAGATCTTCATGTCAAAACTAAGGCTACATTTTGCAGATCCTTTTGATTTAAGGTTTTACTTATGGCTTTTTCCATATATGTACATGGCTGAGTTTGTTGTTCAGATTCACAGTATCTGCTTGTCATCACAAAATCCTTTCCTTCAGCCTTGACAATTACAATCTTTCCCTGCTTATACCCGGAATGGTATCTTAGAGATCATTTTTGTGTCCTGTTCCTTTGTCCATGAAACTATGTTCTTTCATGGCCTTTCCCTTATACACCACATTATATGTAAAATATTTTAAATTCTAACCTTAATTTTCAAGGATTTCTACATGTTATTTTCATTCTAGCTTTCAAATAGATACCTTGAAAGTTCTCTCCCATACTGCTATTTTTTTCTTCTTGACATCTAAAAAACTTAATCTTCATCCTTGCAGTTTTTCCCACTAGTTCTTCTTCAGGATATCCTTGGTAAACTTGACAATGGTCAAATAACTCACAGAATCATAGAATGGTTTGAGTTGGAAGGGACCTTAAAGATCATCTAGTTCCAACCCCCCTGCCATGCACAAGGACACCTTCCACTAGACCAAAAATCCCATCCAACCTGGCCTTGAACACCTCCAGGGATGGGGCCTCTACAACTTCTTTGGGCAACGTGTGCCAGTGTCTCACCACCCTCACAGTAAAGAATTCCTTCCTAATATCTAATCTAAATCCACCCTCTTTCAGTTTGAAACCATTACCCCTTGTCCTGTCACTACATGACCTTGTAAAAAGTCCCTCTCCAGCTTTTCTGTTGGCCCTCTGTAGGTACCTGAAGGCTGCTATAAGATGTCCCTGGAGCCTTCTCTTCTCCAGGTTGAACAACACCAACTCTCTCAGACTGTCTTCATAGGAGAGGTGCTCCAGCCCTCTGAACATCTTCATGGCCCTCCTCTGGATGTGCTTCAACAGGTCCATGTCCTTGTTGTGTTGGGGGCCCCAGAGCTGGACGCAGTACTCCAGGTGGGGTGTCACTAGAGCCGAGTAGAGGGGCAGAATCACCTCCCTCGACCTGCTGGCCACACTTTTTTGAGGCAGCCCAGGATGCAGTTGGCTTTCTGGGTTGCGAGCGCACATTGCCAGCTCATGTTGAGCATCTCATCAACCATCACCCCCAAGTCCTTCTCCCTCAGGACTGCTCTCAATCCATTCTCTGCCTAGCCTGAATTTGTGCAT
The DNA here is from genome assembly GCA_008921705.1 of Burhinus oedicnemus. Taxonomy (NCBI): domain Eukaryota; kingdom Metazoa; phylum Chordata; class Aves; order Charadriiformes; family Burhinidae; genus Burhinus; species Burhinus oedicnemus. Next base: position 188,072 of record VFFE01007190.1, read on the forward strand.
GGGATTGCCCTGACCCAGGTGCAGGACCTTGCACTTGGCCTTGTTGAACTTCATGAGGTTCGCACGTGCCCACTGCTCAGGCCTGTCCAGGTCCCTCCAGATGGCATCCCTTCCCTCCAGCATGTTGACTGCACCACACAGCTGTTTGTGTTGACAAACTTGCTGAGGGTGAACTCAATCCCTCTGTCCATGTCATTGACAACGATGTTAAACAGCACCAGTTCCAGTACCAGCACCTGAGGAATGCCACTCATCACCGGTCTCCACTTGGACATTGAGCTGTTGACTGCTACTCTTTAAGTGTGACCATCCAGCTAATTCCTTATCCACTGAGTGGATTTACGTTCCAGCTCTAGACAGTGCTTGAGTCTGATAACTAACACCGTCATGGTTTTCCTGTATTTCCTTTATATCTGTTTCATTTTAGTGTCCCTTGTCTTCACCTTTGGTTTTGAGCTTTCAGTGAAACAATCCATCTATTCTAACTGAATAGTACCTAGAAGCAGAAATTCCTCAGAAAGACTCCCAATTTGTGAACTAAGAATGCTAGCAAAACAACTGCTTTGAGTCAGAATGAATACATCTAGCAAGTGAGAGATTCTCCAAGGTATCTACTCTTAATACTGCCTTTTAATTAGTATCTCATAAAATATAAGACTTAAATTGGGCTAAAGACATCTGTATAACATCTTTGACCTAATGTACCATCAAGTTCTTGTATAAGTTCCTTTCTGTGCAAGGATGAGGTTTTCATCACGTCCAACTGTTCTAGCACTTTGGTTCAAATGACTGGCCAGTTGTCTTATCCCAAACTTCCTTGATGTATTTCTCTCTCTTCTGTTAGATTCTCAAAAACTTTTCTTCAAATTCTTCTTGAAGGAACAGAGTACAAAATATTTTCATGTCTCCATATAAATACAGATATTGCTGACATATCGTAACATCAATAATAATGTTGGGTGTTTACAGCTCCTATCAGTGGCAGAGGGAGGCAATATCCCTGAGCAATATAAAAGTTCAAATAGAGAATCCTTTTACTTATGCGTGCCTGTTAAGTATTGTTAAGGAAAAGCAGGTTGCGAAAAGGCCTTGTTATCTTACAGCTATAGCAGCCTGCACAAACTGGAAGACACTCTCCTATTTGTGACATGTCTACCAATACTTTTTCCTCTCCCTCTCAATATTTATTAAGGCTTATTTAAGTTTTCTGGTGTCAAGGGCTCTTTTAGGCCATCTTCTAGCTAAGGAAACTAATAGAGAATTGGCGTCTTACAGTTTTGCCCCATGCGGGTCTGACCTATTTTACCTTGTTACAGTGATGGAGGGTTTCCACGTGGCTAAACTTCAGCTTTCAAGAGTTCTGTATTAGAAACAATGTGGAAGCTTCCCCTGCATACTCCCTGTACACACAGGTGTAAGTTAGATTGTTAGCTTTTGGAAGAAGTGCAGCCATTCAACAGTTCTAGACAGTTTATTTTCTATTTAGTGTTTGTTTAAAATTAAAATGATCTATTCTATATCTATATGATGAAAAATATCTTCTGGCAAAATAGTCACAAGCTTATAGATAGATGAGTTCTTTGTTTATATCTTCCCTTTCGACATTCCCTGCCTGAAAAAAATATTCTTTAGCTATGGAGGCTATTTTCATTTTGTGGTGTTTTTTTTTTTTTTCTTCCCCCCCCGCCCCCCCAAGTACCTGTAATTAATGAATGTTGGCCAATATATTCACTTCGTCTTTTCCATGTCTTAACCATTGCTTTATATGTCCTCACAGATAGAAGCTGATTTTGCACTACTTGAATTTTGTAAATTGATGCTGCCAGGAACTGCTTTGCAAGTGCTATTGAACTTTCACTGGATAAGATAACTTAGATCTTTGTTAATTCTATAAAATAATTAAGATTCCCTGTAAGTGGAAACCTTGGACAGGTATATGATGCTTAGAAGTACAAAAGCTGTTCAAGAATCATTATCATATCAATGCAGTACATTGATATCATTGTAAAATAGAAATATGCCAGGTAACAGAGCAGTTATAAAACAGTTTGAGCTGTTTCAGCAAGATGCATGCTGACCTCGGACTATAGCAAATAATCTGCTGTTACTTACATGACATTTTCTTTCAGAGCAAATGTTTCACTCTGTGACCCACTTTTCCTACTTTATTAATTCAAAAAATACAATACAGTATGTGAAAAAGAGCCAGTTTTGATGAATGTCACAGGCCCATTGCTTAGGTTACTAAGGAAATTTTCCCTTTGGTGAGCACATGTTCTGAAAACATTATGTTTCCATTTTATGATTTCATCCATTTGCTTTGTTTCTAAGTGCTAGACACACTCCACCTAAATCCAACCTTAATTTATCTACCTTTACCTAGCTTTTAACCAGCTGAAGCTCATCTGTTCCATACAGTCATACAACCTACTTAATTACTCTGACTATCTGGACATGTAGGTGCATAGTTCTATTAGATGTCTTCTTCCCTAAACAGTCATTTCAGCAATGCCCATACATGCTCACAAGTGGGAATGGGTGCCTATCTCCTGTCTACAGATCCACTGAGAATCAAGGTGCCTCCTCAGTCTCTACCGCTGTCTGAAAAGTCATTGTATGGCCATGTCTAATACTAGCTTTCTTTGAGATGGTAGATCGTTGTTGATGCTATTCACTCTTTGTATAATGCTTCAGTTTATGGTAGGGGAGACAGAACTGGAGTTCCAGACACACTTTCTGACGGATCTGGATGACCAATTTATGCTTAAACTTATAAATCAGAGAAGATGAATACTGGTAATCCTCACCCTTTACTTCTTCTTTCTTTCCATTTCCACCAATGAAAAGGGATTAATATAATTTTTTTTCTTTATCTCTTCATATTTTAGACATTTTTGCACAATTACATTTTTTAATCACAGGACATAGAATTTGAAGTAGAGATATAACACAAATATTAAATTATGACAATGGCATATTACTCTTCATTTTTTTAGTTTCAAATTCAAAGGGAACTCCTATAAGCATAATACTACTTACGGAACTTAAATGAGAGCAAAAGATGGATTACTGTGAAAATATAGATATATATATAAGTCTTTTTCCCAGAAGTAGGCCATGTAGTAGCTTGATTTTTATGGTATGCTTAGTTGTCATAGGCTGCTTTGAAACCAGGTTAGATACACTCTGTATGCTCTGGCTTCAGCCTATGTAATCTTAGCACAGGTTAATGTGTATGACATAGTATATGCTGTAAATCAGTGCAAACGCTGTGAAGAAGATAGATCTCTGTTACAGGAGTTTTTACTGTATTCATATGATTCCAAACTTTACATTCAAAAGAGAGAATATTCTCATTAAAACAGAAAGGCAAAATATGGTACTTGGTAAGACAATGATTTTGTGTTTATGTTTAAATGTGTGTATAGGGGAGACTAAGAAAAATAGGCAGATATAAATTTAGGTCATAGTATTCAAATTTATAGAGGGATTTTAAATATTTTAAAATGTAATGGCATTCAAACCTGGGATTCAGTCCTGAAATTTTGTTTCAAAGAAGTTCAGTAGTCTTAACATTTGAACTTTTAACTTTTCAGTAGTCAGAGAATTGGCAGACAATTACTTTAGTTCTTTAGTTAGTAGCAAATTAAACTAGAAAACATAACCACATAACATATTGGATATATAATTCCAAGCATGAGAAATGGAATAAAGCCACATGAATTGCAAGTAAGAAGTAAAATGCATTTCTAATATCCCATGGCAACATGCTGAAAAACAGCTTCCTAAAGCAAGTGTCATGAAAACTTTCTTTGATGATGATTTCAGCTAGAATTCTGGTATGCAAAGGGTCAAAGAATCAAAGAGATTTCATAATTTCCCATACATCAGCAAGAAAAACTTAGGGCTGATGCAAGCTGATGAACCAAGATTTAATGTAATATGGTCACTCCATTTTGTACTGATTACAGTCCAAGCAGCTGCATCCTGCCCTATCAGTTATATTTCTCAGAAAGCTTCACTATTTCTAGTGACAAGAGACATACTATCAAAAGGATTAAAATATATGCATTGAGACAGGCAAAAAATAAGGACAAACTGGAAATATTAAAAAGAAATAAAGTGAAGAAAACCCCTTGTCTGGCTGCTTACATTTACTAACAAAGAAAATGTTTTTAAAGACTTTTAGAGACTAGATCTACATTGAAAACAACATTGCAGCTGTGAGAGCATTTTTCAAAATTTAGTTAGCTTTTAGTTTTTATATATGACCTATAATATCAATAATAAATAATACAGCTTACTTTTAGAAGTGTAGACCCCTTAGATGTGGTCTAACTCTGCTGTCAGTAGTCCGATGCTGAACTAATACATTTTTTAAACCTTTTATTCAGTGTTCATTCATCAAAATTCTGCTGTCTTTCTTTTTGGAGTAGGTTATTTTGCTTTACTCCTTTAGAGATGAGTTTTGTAAAAGCTACACATCTTGTGATATTTTATCCAATCCATTATCTATTCAAAGAAATAGGAAAGCAAAACAGGGATTAATTCTCAGCAATGGAAATGTAAAGAAGTGGAGTGGAACCATGAGGAGCAGAGAGGTTAGAATGCTTTTAAAAGATTTAAGCTGAGTCTTACAATTGTCTCCATGCAAATCTCCCCAACTGGTATCTGTTCGACTTAGATTAATAACGATACACATCACCCTTGAGTTATGGGTTCCATGCAGTGCAGATAAGGTGATATCTTCTATCAAAATAAAAAAGTAGATTTTGTTAGAACAGGAAATAATAGGGAATCTTTGGTCTCAAGAGTCACTTTCCCTTGTGGAAACACAGAACAATAAACACAGACTTGGGATAATAAATGAAGGAGTGATTTTGTATTCCCAATTCAAAAAAATCTTCTGTTGTGTTCACTGAGATTATTCCCTCAAACACAAACTCAAGATCAGGACATTTTCTAGTCTATTCTTACTTTTTACAAGACTGCAGTGATGCTGAATAAAGGCAATCTTTTCAGGAAAAGAAAATCAGCAAATTATTAAGGTCCCTTGAGAAAACTCAGCAATACTTTTTTTCCCTTTAGGACAGAATGCTCTGGTCAGGTCTCAGATAAACTTCGGCTAACTTTTAAATCTGTTACTGTTTTGAAAACAGCCCTTGAAAACTGTCAAGTGCATGCTTTTCAAATTCAAATAAGAAAAATCATTTTCTCTATCACTTGACTGGGCTCTGGGTATTCTTTGCTTTCAGAAGTCGTCAATAAAGAAGGCACATCATAAATCACTTTTTATTTTATGTGATACCCTCTGTTATTTTGTGGTTAAGTCCAGGCTGTACAATCAGATGAAATGAACATCACTTTTAAAGGCATTCATTAAATTTGACAGTTTGTTTTATATTGATATATGTCAACTGCTCACTGGTCAAGTCAACTTGTTTCCATATGGGACCATTTGCAGTGGTTTCAAGTTTTATTGAAGAAAATTCTTTCCTTCCAATATGAATTACGAAGTTCAACTAATGTACATTAGAGAACTAAGATCAAATTAGCTATTTTAAGTTATGCCAGCTGGACCACATAAGGTTCACTTCCTTTTCCAGTTGTGTCAATCTAACATGGCTGTCACTCTGCACAAGTGAGGTATTATGACAGCATTAAACTCATGTAGAGTATCATGCAGAGGTTTTACAACATTTGTTCTACTTCTTTTACTACTTTAATGAATTTGGTATGCTTAGTTTATCATTTTAACATAGATAGTTTTCAGTTAAGAGTCAGGAAACATTTATTATAAAATGCCATCTTCTGAAGACAGGACAATTTTATGGTCTTGAGTGTGTGTGAATACAGATAGACAATTTTTTTCCAGTAGACTGTGTCATAATAATACATTGCACATGTTTTCTTTAAGCTAGTATAAGAACTATTACTTTCTCCTTTCTCAAGAAATATATGAAGATTTTTTTTCCCATTCTTTCCTACAGCCTTGGCCAATGTTCTTATGCAAGATAATGTCCTGGTATTGTCTTCCTTTCCATTGTAAATTATCACTACATAAAATTATTTGTTTACATGTTAAGAATAGATTATCACACTGAAGAAACATGACCAAGACTAAGAATCAGAAAATTAAAGTTTTTCATTTGGCACAAATTTTTAAGAAGGTAGAAATTTATAAAAAATAATTTATACTAATATATCTTCTAACATGTGGTGTTGGAAGACAGGTGGTATTCTGCATTCTCACAGAGTGGCATAGACCTTAACTAAGTCAAAAGACTTAAATATTGAGAATGGGGCAAATCATCTTACAGTATCTATCCATTGATAACATCAAGATCAGATCCAGCTTCAATATGGTCAGCACAAGTGCTCAACTGTAAGGCTAGTGCCATGTCACATCTCTACACTCTGCCTAAGGACATGTCGATGGGTTGGCTACAGCCCCAGAATCTTACCTTCACCTCAGCAGAACTGTCCAGAAATGTCACTGAGAGTTGTATATCAATATGTCCCGCTCTCCCTAATGACCAGATCTTCTGGCCAGATCTTTACAGTGATTTTATTAAGCAATTATGGTGTGTTTTGTAAGCAGTATTGAACTTTCCCTGGCTGAAATTGTTTTTTTCCTTTGTTAATTCCATAGAAATTATTTATATTAGTGCAATCCTTGAGCAGGTGCTTTGGATGAAGTTAGCAAATAAAGTTCTTGAGTCATTAGTCAGCTAAATGCAGCATAACAATACAAGTAAATGTAGAAATATACTGTGTAACTAACCAAGCATAAAATAATTTGGTTTGCATCTAGGAAACTATCCACCTGACAAAGTATTCTGGCTGTACCTGCAATGGACTGTTGATGACTTATTCGCATTGTGAGCAGGCTTCCATGAACCCACTAGGAAAAGCTGTAACGCTCATTGCTATTCCATCCCAGAATAGGTAATGGCTGAAAACCAGTGAATAATTATTAAAGTGCTGCACTTCAGGCTACTATGGTGAAAACTGACTGAAAACAAACAAATATGTAGCTATGCGTTCAAATGCTTAAACAAAATAGTTGAATACTCCTATACTGTTACATGTCATTCTGTTCTCTCCCCCTTAATTCTGATGTGTTGGAGGTATAAACACTGTAGAATAGGAGTGGATAAAGAAGAGCTGGGTGAGATACAAAATATAACCAGACAGATTTCAGAACAAAAAAAACTTAAAAGTGAGATGATGAAGAGAGATGAGTATTCAAAATCATGAGTTGAGACCAAAATTCTGTGCCGAGAAAAATGGGTTTAATCTAGCAACCTGATCAAGATTTTGATAGATATTTCAGAAGTAAAAATATACTAAATGAGTATGCTTGTACCATAAAATCTACTTTTTTCTTTTTTTTTTCCTTTTCTTGTTTTTTCTTCCTCTGGTCTGTCAGAGGGGAAAAAAGTGAATTCTTTGTTCATGAAAATAGCCAAATTGGTGGAGTCAAAATTTAGAACCAGAAATATACAACCACATCTTGTGCAAACCCACATTTAAGATGCATATCTGACCCCACTGCTACCACGTCTTTAAGTCAGAAGCCAGTCTTCATTCCCTTCTATTCATCAGCGTCTGAGCTGGGATGGTCAACAAAGGATTTCAAACTGTGGAAGTTGTGGAAACTGCTTTACAATGGTGGCATCCACCACATTTCCCCAAACCACAAACTATTGTTGAAAATAACTTACTGAAAAAGCAAATGAGCCTAGACTTGACTTTATTCCACTGCTGGATACTTTATGCACGTGCCTATCAAACTATAACTGTTTACACCATGTAAAGGTAAAACTAGCTTCATTAAGCAGGGTCATTGAAGTTGTAGCAATGATATGACATGACAATAAAATCAGCTGAACATTTTTAAAGAAAAAAAATCTTTAGCAGAAAATGTTGATTCATCAAAACCAAAATCTTAAGTAACTGGGTGGTATTCAGTAGAAACCTCTCTGGTTCCCTCACAGATATTCTTCTCAGCTTTCAGGTGAAAATGATTCTCTACAGCTGCAAGGCAATTTCACAATTTGGACTTTAGTCAGATGCTTAAATCTTTTGCTATTCTGAAAAATACAGAATGAGTCATTTCCATGTAGCAGAGGGGAAAAAATCTTTATAAAATTCCCCCTACACTCCAACATAGTCTGGAATAAAAATAGTAAGAGAGAAAAAAAATCGTATAGATTTCATTTTGACATTTCCAAAATTGAATGCTTCAAATCAATAGTGTTAAAAATCTCAAGATTTTCAATTTTCCAATCTCATAATTTTTAGCTATTTGTTTTAAAATATCTTTACCTTGTTTTTAAATTGCACCAGATAAAGAAGAAAATAGGTAAAGGTCGAAAAAAATGCAAACCAAAATGTTTTGTTGCAGATAAAAAAAAAAATGCTTCCATTTGACAAATGTGACTTCAGTGATCCTTAATGCTTCTGTGAAAACTTTACAAAATTCTCTTTTTCAACCCAAGTCAAGTACTTTTATGACTTTTTTCTCCTGGTTTTCATAACTGAAAAAAATAATTAAAATAATTCCAGTACTTGCTTAGTATATTGGGTATACACGGCAAGATTTGAGGGGTGTAGGAGTGGAGCTGCAGGGGCAGCCTCTGTGAGGAGAGGTTGAGGCCACCCCGTGCCAGACACAGACATTTCCATCCGGTTCCAATGGACCCACCGCAGGGCACAGCTGAGCCCCTCAGCCAAGATGGTGGCACCTCTGAGAATGTGTATTGAATAAAGGATAAAACAGTGGACAAGCAGAGGAACTGGGGGTGGGGGTGAGGGGTGGGGGGTGAATGTGAGGAGGAAGGAATGGCAGAAAGGAGCTGTTATGGTCTGACACAACCCCCCAGTCCCCAACCCAAATGTACCACTGGGGGGAGGGGGCAGATAGATAAGTACAACAAAGGAGGGAAGTTGAGCCTGAAAAAGCAAGGAGGAAAGGAAAGGTGTTTTTTACTGTTTGTTTTTTGTTTCTCACCCCCTAATCTTTTTTATTTGGAAATATTTTTTCTCCCCAAGACAATTCTGTTTTGCCCATGACAGTAACTGGTAAGCAATCTCCCTGTCTTTATTTTGACCCAGAATCTTTGTTTCTGTTTTCTCCCCATGTCCTCTTGAGGATGGGCAGTAAGTGAGCAGCTGGATGGGCATTTGGCTGGTAGATAAGGATGTCTCATCATACTCAGGTCTATTTAAAGGGTTCTTTACTATTCAAGGAAGAAAAAAGAAAAAAAATATTTTTCAAATATTACTCAGGGGAGGGAAAATGTGCCAAAATTTTCATATATGTTGATGTATTTAAACAAATTGGAGAATAAAGTTCAGATATTATGCAGACTGCCCTCCCAACATAGGGAGCAGAGTGGAGCTACTTTGCATCCTAAGAAGTATGGGCTTTTTGTCACTTCTCTGGAGCTGTCCTGTAAAATATGTGTTCACACTATGTACTGGTACTCAGGACCAGGCTGTGTACTATGCTGTGTTTTCAGTCAATGACATTAGCACAAAGAACTAACTTTCCTTTTTTTTTTTTCCATCAGTAGGTGAATCTGGCAGCCACTTTAACAGGTATCCTTCCTTCTTTTTTTCTCCATAGAGAAAGTCTTAAAAGCACGGGAGGATAACAACAATGAAGAGGACTCAGTGCTGAACCAGTATAGCATCAGCATCCCTGTCTCTGAGCAAAAGGGTCAGAAAGGCAATAATGAACTACATATCCTCTGCCTTTTTTTCACATTCCTTTGATTAGAAAATATGGCCAGAAATTTCCATAATTATTTGATACATAAATAAATAGCTTATGCCCTCTACTGTGAAAATCCAAGGTCTATCTTTTGAACCAGCTCACATCTCTTCTTTGTGGGCCAGGTTCAGTGTTTGCATGCAGTAACATAGTATGAATTATGCAGGGATAATGATTCAAGAACTCAGGAAGGACTTTAAAAAACTTACTGTCTGCAAGGCACACCTGTGCTTCTTTACTTATTAATATGCATTTCTTTGTTTCTACACTTATATTTAGAACACTGGAAAAGGCAGGTTGGGAGAGGGCAGTTTTTGAAGATCCTACCAATAAAAGTTACAAAAATAAGTGGGGAAAGGTTTTAAAATAAGCACAAAACACATTCTTCAAACAAAGCAATGCAAACCCAGAATTGAAAATGAAAGTCTCTACAGTTATACAGACTTTGGACTCAGTTAAACAGCTATGACTGCATCTTCCAAGGGAAGACGTGTTTGCAAAAGGAAATGATGAGATTTCTGCATCCAAAATACTTTAGGCCTGACACTCATTTTTATGCATGTGGCAAAGGAATAGTGATTGTCATAATCTGTAAGGAGAGATTCCTGCTCCTGTACTTGAGTGGTTAGCCACAACTTGGCAAATAGTTTCTAGATGTTACTGACATGGGAGGTTGAAGTTGTCTTCCCTTAGAGCTCAGAAGCTTTTGTTAATTTTTGAGAAGAGTTATGTCTGTTCACACTGAGGAATTATGGAAATAAGGGGCAGGAAATATTTAAAAAAGGGAACACGTTTCCTTTTGTACATATAAGCATTCATCCTGCCAAAGAACTGTGGAGCATTGCAAGTGCACAGTAAAATGTGTTGAACACAAGAGCCTGACTCTGCACTAATGAAACTGCCGGGCTGCTGAATTACTCCTGCCTAAGAATACTCTTTTGGGCACTGTAAAAATTATAAATGATAACCGCAGCAGACGTGATACATATAAGGGGAACTTTGAGCTATGCACCTCATTTGACATGCTGAGGGTGGCATATTATCATGACTTGATAAACACCCTGCCTACAGTTCTGCTTAGCTACTGGCCACATAAGGAAGCAGTAACCTGGGGAATCTGAGTGCACAGAGTGCACAGAAAGGTACCCAGGTCTTCACCTTCTCAACACACGTCACACTGAAATGGCACAGACCAATACATTACTCCTTGTGAAATTAAAGTAATTCCAGGAAAGAGTATAGTAACATTATGTATTTAGATCTCCTTTATTCCAAATCTGTTCAATGCCAGACAGGCAAGTATATTTTCCTTTGGTAATGACCTTCAAATTTTGTTTGCTAAAAAGCCTAATTTCCCAAATTTTCTTCACCTTATTTAATTGTAAATTTTCTATTAAAAAGAAAATAAAAATATACACATAAGGCAGAAAAGATTTAACACATATTCACATCAGAAATGAGAAGATATAGGCTAAAAATCTTAAATGACAGTTGAAGAACGACAGACTATGCATTTGAAACCTGTTGCCTAACACTAGAAATCCCCACGTTTACATTTTAAAGCTGCTTAAGAACCTTAAATGTCTACTCAGAACTGGGAGCACTGAACAGATAAGTTCTTGGTTTATATCTCAGCTCTGTCAGTATGTAACAACTAGATAGTTTACTCTCTGAACTGTCCATTTGAGACTGATGCATCTGACTTCTCAAATCACGTCTATTGTGTTGAACCTCATAGAAACTACTGGTGGAAGATGTACTCCCTTTTGCCGTTTCCAATTTGTACATAGCAATGTACTGCTTAAAACATGCACCTATGTCCCTAGAAGACCCTGTTTGAGTTTTCATGTTGCTATAGGGAGCTGAACTTATATCACTAGAAACATCTGTTAACCAATAGGCCATTTGGTATTCAAACCAGGTCTTCTCAGGCTCACCTCTTTAAAAATGTTTTGCTTATATAAAACTTTTGCAATATTTATGGAACAAGGATTGGAGTTTCATTCTCTCTCACTCTGGCTTACTAATTACCACCAGCCTATGACTAAATTCAGCATTTCATACTGAAGAGGCAGTTCTGCTTGCTCAGCATGTCTTAACACATCAAGCTTATGGTCTTTATTAAGCATCCAAATATCTACAAATCTGACCATAAATCACCTAAGGTGAGATTTATGTGACCAAACACAGGCAGCTAAGCTATCTTTATTGTCACAGAGAAATAAACACTTTTGATGGAAGAAGCCTACCTTTAGGTGGCCATCTATACTTGGTCAGAAGAATTTCACCCTAAAAGTACCTGTCTCTCCCTCACCGAATTGTGAACAGTATCTGGAGTGATCAGCTCAGCTGTAGGTGACTGGTCTGCAGATGTCTAAAATGTGATGAGATAAATTCCACGGCTTTCAGTATCCATATATTTTCTGGATCTAATATTAACACATGTATGGAAAGTTTTTTCCTGAATTATTTCAACAGCTATAGAAATTGGTCAAACAATTGTTTTCTGAAGCAGATTTTCCTTTAAAAAGTGGATACAAGTTTCTTCATTAATTTTGTCCTACATGAGAAAGAAGGACAGCTGTTACTCTTTTCCATATCAAGATTAATGTATTAGTGCCTGAAACGTAAGTTTTCCCTCTGTATTATGTTTATGTGCTCCTGTTTTAGTACCGGGGCTGTGTGTGTGGGTGGTGGCAAGGGTGGTCTATGTGAAGAGAGGCCAGGAGCTGCCCCCTGTCAGACACAACTGGTTCCAGATGGGTCCAATGCACCCATCAGAGGGCACAGCTGAGCCCCTCAGTCAAGATGGTGGCACCTCAGGGAAAACGCCTTTAAGAAAGGGCAAAATGCTGTACAGTAGTGTGAGGAGCAAGGAAAAAAATTGTGAAACAGCCCTTCAGGCACCAAGGTGAAAGAAGGAGAAGGAGAAGGAGAAGGAGAAGGAGAAGGTGCTCCAGACACCAGAGTAGAGATTCCTCTGCAGCCTGTGGAGAAGACCATGGTGGAGCAGGTTGTCCCCCTGCAGCCCATGGAGGACCACGATGGAGCAAATATCCACACTGCAGCTCAGGGAGATCCACAAGCCAGCACAGGTGGACATGCCCTGAAGGAAGCTGCAGCCTGTGGAGAGGATTTCTGGGGGACTCACAGATGAGTTTGTTCCTGATGGACCATACCCCATGGAGAGGACCCATGCTGGAGTAGGTCTTGAAGAGCTTCATCCTGTGGGAAGGATTCATGCTGAAGCAGTTCATGAAGGACTGTATCCCATGGGAGGGCCCCTGTGCTGCAGCAGGGGAAAAACATGATAAGGAAGGCAAGGCAGAGGCAAAATGTCATGAACTGACCACAAACCCCATTCCTCATCCCCCTGCACTACTTGGGTTAGAGAAGAAAGGATAGAGGACCTGAGAATGAAGGAGTGAAGTTGAGCCTGGGAAGAAGGGGGAAGCTGTTCTAGTTTTTGTCTTCGCTCCTCACCATCCTCTATTTTTAATGGTCAGTAAGTTAAATTAATTTTCCCAAAGTTGTGTCTGGTTTGTGTGTGACAGTAGTTGCTGAGTGATCTCCCTATCTCAACCCATGAGCATTTTCATCTTACTTTGTCCCTGTCCTGTTGAAGAGGGGGAGTGAGAGAGCAGCTGGGTGGCTGGCTGGCAGTCGGCTAAGGTCAAATCACCACACCCTCAAAAAAATGCATGGAGAGGGATTATCTTTCTGTATTGTCCCAAACAAGCTAATCAAATGTTTTTGTTTGAACGATGGAATATGGAGCGATGCATGGATATATCTAAACTGTCTGTTGAGCACCGCTTGGAAATTATTTGCTGTTAGGACAGAGTTGTCTTTGCTGTTGTAGATTGCCAGATGTTTAGGGAGGCAGGTCTACCATGAGCTACTGTTTAAGAGTGGCATAGACTTAGCCAGAAAGTTATAGGCTCAAATCATCAAAGTATTTAGGGCAGAGATGTGCCTCTTTTTTTTCAGAGGAACATTAATAGTTTTCCACTAACTGCAATACCATGACAATACCTTATAGGCATGATTGGATTCTGTGGTTGTAAGCAATACTCCAAATGTGCATTGACAGCACTGATGAATATTTATAAGAAATGGTAATAAAAATAATAGTAAGGTAGACGCTAGAATCTGATATAATGTTTTTCTTCTGGAAGTGTGTTTGTTGCTGGTTTTCCCTTTAATTTTGTTTTCTGAATTTAAAAAAAAATAAAAAAGAAATTGTAACTGAATGTGGTTTCCCTTCTTTACCTTTCTTCTTTGCTTGCTTGAGAGCTGAGCTAACAGGAAAATCCTACCTAAAAGTGTTTGCTTCTTCACAGAACTGAACTCCAAAAGAACTGATAAATTAGCTATTTAAATATAATTTATAGAACTGCACACTTAAGTATAAATCTTGATGACTTAACACAATTGTGAAAGAGGCCTGGCTTAGCGTCAAAATACTTACAGCCAGATCCTCAGCTGGTGGAAATCAACAGCGCTGTGTTGGGTTCAGTGGAGCAATGCCAATTTTCACCAGCTGAAGCTCTAGTTCTTTATATTTACCTACAGATTTACTTTAATATGGTTCCTTTGTCATGCTCACTGGCATGCGCACTCATGCCTAATGTGGGCACTGCTGTGTAAAGGATGTGTTGGGCCATTCAATGAAATGTTTAAACGAACCACCTGCAGCCCATTGCTAGTTAGCAGTGCAGGTGGAAGTGCAGAATCCCACAAGGAAGGCTGCCCAGCTTTTCCATCCCTCAGCAAAACAGGTTCTAATATGTAGGTTTCTGTGTAACCACTGTTGAGCTATTGCTTACACACCCACTGCACAGTCAGTGCTTCCGATAATTCAAAATTGCAAACGGCTTTGGGGGTACTTGGAGCAGATGAAGAGTCCAATTTAAAACCAAATTCTCTTCTATTCAGTTTGTGAAATTATGAGTTATACTTGACAGTGTGGTAGAAAATATTTTTGTATGTCTTCAAACTAACTCCTATGAGCAGTTTTTGTACTGTTTCGAAGTAATTTAGCTCTGGGGAGGGAACAGAGGCAATGATCATCCGTCCAGGATAAGAATTAATAGAGCCAGTATTGATCAGCCATAGCTCTTTACACAGAGCTCAGGCCAGAGTCAAATGTAGCAGTTCTTCACATCTCCCTTTGATTTTTCTCTGGAGAATTTCATCCAAAGATGTGTCAGTTGCAGGATGCTAGTTATCTAATTCTATCCATCACTAACAGAAAAAAGAGGGCGGAAAAAAAAACCCAAACCAACCCAAAATCAGCTAGATAACTAAAATTACTCTGGGCAAAAAGAAAACATCTGTTTACATGTAAATGTCAAAAAAGGAAGGTCTGGTACTCTCCACTCATAAACACATACTCTTTCATTGGCACTCTTTCTAAGAATGAAAAAATTGAAGTGTAAAGTACAAATTCCAAACCCATCGATTTATTACTATTGTCACAGGAAATGTTTCATAATCACACCAATGTTATTGAACAAGGATTTACTTATTTATTTTTACTATATGAATAAGCGGGAAGTAGTTGTTACAAGGTAGTCCTGATGTCCTGGAAATGATCTTGCATGTGAAGCACTGGAATTAATAGCCACTTAAAAGTGTATTCCCATTTCTCAGAAGTCAAATTGAGTTTTGATGATGGTTTCACTGGAGGCAGGACTAGCTCCTGAATAAGCCATAAGGGAACAGAAGAAAATAAGCAGGATATATGGGGTTACACTGTCACTCTGTCTAGCCCAATATTTTATTTTAAATGGTGAGAAATAAAAGATGCTCATAGAAGGCAAAAAACTAGGGTCTTTTTATAGTGAAATTATTCAAAAATCCTCTCACAGTATCTAGCAACTAGAAAGGCAGGAACTCCTTATTTGAGCCAGAATTAATTTCATGGACATATTTAAAAGTGGAAACAAAGATAGACTAGACTGTGCAGAAGTCTGGAGCTGTTATTCATCTCTGATTTCAACTGAAGGCTCAAGCAACTGAAAAAGATGTCATGGCCTCATTTCAAATTTGCTTGAAATATCCTAGAAGAAGCGCTGCTCTTCAGAATGGTTTAATCTGGAGTTATCAATAGACCAGGGCAGGGTTAGCAGGACTGCTGCCTTGTCTGGATAAAAAGCCATTGACAGAGTTTGTTTAGAGGAAAACTTCATAGCAGATTTATGTTTGGTTAGCGCTCTATTCAATTGCATGGGAAGATAAGGGAAAACAGGCTCAACTCAGCACAAACTGAAGAGTTTAATTATAAAATACAGGTGGAAAGACTGAAAAATATCTTGCTCACCCTTTTACTTTGCTAGGACTCAAAGAGGCAAGACTGGCTCTCAAGAAAAAATTTAAGGGCTTATCACACCAGTTTCAAGGGACTAACACAAGAGCTGTGGCTCAGCGATGCATGTTGTGTAGTGAAATGGGCAAACAGCACCTGACCCCCAGTCTAGACCTATTTTGCCAATGGCAATCCTGCCTGCTGCAGAGCTTAGGGAATCACCCTGCTGTTAGACATGTAAGCTTTTGAGTCAGAATCTACTAGCAGCTGAACAAAAAACCCACATGTACCCTTGAGAATCTGACTTTGGCCATTCAATGTGAACAACGCTATTAGCCAGCAGAGAGATATCAATAAAAGTAAGTTTGTGAATGACTTCACATATGTAACTGGTTACAGTAAGTGGCTTCAATAACTCCATGAAGATAAATCCAAGAAACATTAATTATTACCACAAGGTCAGTTAAATGGAGATCACCAAGTAACTATGAAAAAACCAAACATCTCTATTTTACTATTGAAAAAAAACAACAAACCAAAACCATGCTATTGGCATAATGGTAAGATTGTCGGCATAGAAAAGTGGTATTTTATATGGAACACTGGTAAATACATATTAATATGTCTTGCAAAATAAAGCAAGTAAATTCTGTTTACCTAGTTTTATCCAGGATTGTACTACCTGAAAGGCATTAATAAGTTTGAGTTAGATACTGAGGCAGTGCGATCCAAAACTTCAAGGCATGTTAATACTTCTTAATTCCATTTAATTTCAGGTGGTCAGCTGAGATCAGAGTCCAGTCTCTCTGGACTTCATCTAAATCAAAGGATAGATAATCCTAGAAAATATTTCCTTACGGGAATGTAAGTAAGGCTTCCTGCCTTCTTACAGACATGAATTTATGTTGGTCAGAGTAGGTTGGAGATGAGCATTGGCCTTAAAGGTGGAAGCAATGCCTTCATGTTAGAGTTAAGGTAATGGAAGAGGTAGATGGATGTTATAAAGGATCTGAGCAGTGGGTGTTATTTAAAACTTTATGTGAATTGCAGTTCTCACACATCAGCAGGTGCCCAAACACGCAGGAAAACTGCAGGGTGCGGGGTGGTGGTGCAGAAATTGCTCTTTTAGCAATTTTCTGGTTATCAAAATCAAACAATTCTAGGCAGAAAGAATTGTTTCCCCCCCTGCTTTCTTCTGAGAAAGGGGGGTGATTGTAATATCTTTATCTCCATTATGGCTTGTTTTTGATTGAAAATTTTCTTAGCTGAATTCCAACTGTCTAGTGAAATACACCCAGGCCTACTAATAACAGTCACCAAGGATACACAGAGATTTAATGCAGTGTTTGCAGAGCTGGGAGTAATGGCTGTCAGACTGAGCTAGTGAAGTTACAGTACTTCATCAGCTCATTTGGAAGAGCTGTGATTTTAGAGCAGAACGTAACTAAACTGTAAACACCTCCCAGATTTTTCCACCACCCCACTCCTTTTTTTTTAGGTATCATGAGACTTATTAAAGAGGCAAAGGTAACATAGAGAACGTTTGCAATCAAATGAATATTTATGATGTGTAAAAGGAAAACATTCATCTTCAAATCCCTTTGAAATAATGTATCTGTATATACAGGGAATCTGTTTCTGTATTTTACTTGTGTTTACCACTTATGGTAACATTAAGGAAGATCAGTGGCGTTCTTTGCATGGTAGTAGTAACAAAAAGGAATAAAGGGAAAGCACCACAATTATGTGAAGTGCTGTGGCTTTCTTTCACTGAGATTTACACATTTATTTCCCCTTGCTTGCAAAATTAGTTTTTGGGACATCTGTCTGCTTGCACTTTATTAGTCATTTGGTGAAACCTGTGTGACTACAGAGGGTAATTTGTTGGAGTGCACAAATGCAGCACTGTGTAACTCAGATGCTCTTTATAACAGAACAGGTATTTGCCACCTGGGCTTTTACAGGTAGTAAGTAGAAAAGCCTATAGCAGGTTGTTTTACTTAGCTTTTAATTTTTATTTATAGTATTTTGTTTCTCAAAGGAGACAGAAAGGAACAGAAGCAAATTAAAAATACCAGTCTTGATAATCACGAGGATGGGACTGTCTCTTTTTATCTCCTGTGGGACTGTTTCTTTTTATCTCTTGTGCTAACAGCACAAAAGTGGGTTTGTTTTTTGCGTCTGGTGCAGCAGTACCAGGGACTCATGACCAGAGTGATTCAAGCTGCCCCACCCTGCCCGTGATCTCTGGGTTACGGACAGAAGTGATCCCAACATCAGGGGTTGCTGGGGAATCAGAGCTCACGAGGAGCAAACTGGCTGATAAGACACAGAAAGAAAAATAAAAGGGAGTTTCAGGGTCTCAATATAGCCTTTCCTGCATAAGGAAGATTTATGGGAAACAGCTTTCCCACCCTTTTCTCAGGTCCCAATCTAAGTGTCCCCAGTCACATACAAGGATACAACGGACAGTATATTTTCTGCAGTGGAGCAGAGAAGATAGAAATAATAAATTGGTTGCTTATAAAAGTTGATGTTATATCCTTTCACTTACTTTCATTAATTAGTGTTGGGCAAAACTAAAAAGATTTGGTTAGATGCTTCCACCCATTTCCCAAACCCTGACCGGCCCCTTAGCATTCCCTCATCTTTTCTCAAGTCCTGAATATCTCTTTTCTGCTTTTCAGTGCTTGATCTCCCCAAAAGACACTAAAACTAAGGAGTGTATCACTTCTGCATTTACTTTGGTGGTGATACTGCTCCTAAAGCACAGAGTAAGCGGGACTGAGCTCAGAGAAGGAACTTGTGTTTGTGTGGTTTCAGGATAACGAGTCATGGGCATATGCACAAATATTCTCACTGCCCTGTTGTTCTTCCTGTCACTGGCTGCTAACATCACTGTACTTTATTTACCGTACAGTAAAACTAGGAATCACGCAGATTAAAAACTATTGCTTTCAAGTCTTGATATCCCACTCATTTCCTGTCAGTCCGCTGATATAACTGATCCAGAAGGCACTTTTCATTAAGAGCTACAGTAAGAAAATCTCTTAACACTGGATTTGAATTTTCATGGTAAACACTGGATTGAGTAACCTCCATTACATGCTACCCAGCAGGGAAAATACACTGTGGTTGTGTCTTAACAGATGTCTGGTGACAAATATCACTCATCTCTGTGGCAATCTTCTTGTGTCAGTCTTCTTGAGACCACAGAAGAGATTAGGATTTAGAACAAAACACTTTTTCAATCTACTTTGTAGACAGACTTCCACATAGGTCCTTCCAGACATTCCTTTATTCAGCTGTTGGTTGCTTTTAAGTCATTTTAAAAAGTAATGATGAGGATTTGTCTCTCCTCTCCCCTTCTCATGGTGACTTTAAGCAAAGCTTGAAAAGCCTTGATTTGAGTAAACAGATCAGGTTTTAAAATGCATAGCTAGAACAGACATTTTAATTGAGATCTTGAAGAAGTTATTTGTAAAAAGAATATAAAGATTGTCAGAGAAACCTCTACCAATGGCTTCTTGAGGACTTTTCAATCTGGGTCCCTGTTTCTTCTGAAGTTAATTGAAAAGAGATTTCAGGGCTTTACTCCTATCTTTTCATTAGACGCTACTAAATTTGGCATTCCTAGCTTGAGGGCCTTTCTCCATTATTTATAGATCTGGTAGTCTTGCAGAGACTGGATGAATGGACTTCCATAAGCATAACTCTTTCATTCCCACCATCCCCTTTTCAAGGTACATTAAAAATTTTATATTTCAGAAAGGACACTCAAGTGCCAGAATCTCAGCAGGGGAAAATGAAAGTAATTCTGTATTGTATTCATAAGCCTTATTATCAACGCCATAAATCCTGTGTTTTTTCTGTGTATACTAAGCACAAAGAAAAAGTACAGCATTACAAAACCTAAATGGTCATGTTTTACAGTTTAGCATTTACCAATGTGAAAATCAGTTTATGGTATGAAGTTGTGGAAAATTAGGTTCTTCTTATTTTCAAAGATTTTTGGCTTCATTCTTAACCAGTGCAAATTGTGGTGTTTCTTTTGAATTTAGTGAATTTTTTCCATGTTCTCATTTTTTGACCTCATCAGCTACCACTTCTGAGATAATGGTAAGATAAAAAGAACTTGCTTGATTTCAAATATACTTCTTATTCTATACGACACATCTGATTGTATGCGGCCTGTCTCGTTTAGCAAACTAAAGCTTACAAATCTTTACAATGTATTACAAATAATTAAAATATTACTAGTGAGCTTTAGTAACATAGCCTATTTTTTATGAAAGCAAAAACCTAAAGTAATACTGGTGGTGCTCATATAACATCACAGAATTTCTTTTTTTTCCTTTTTTTTTTCCCTCCAGTAATCCTCTTTATGGGCTTAAAGAAAAAAAGATAATATCAAGGTCTTTGGTGGCTCTAGGACATTGATTGCCAAACCTAACCATTCTTCCAAATATCAGTAAACTAGGAGCAGCAGACTGCTGTGAGCTATTTTTCAGCCAAAAGGATTAGATTTGTCTCTTAGACGGGTCTGACATCTAATATAGATTTCCAATGGGTTGAGTTTCGCCAGTCATAGTTGTGACTTTGTGAGAAGACTTGCAGCTTTCGGAGGGTGGAGTATGTCCCCTGCTGGGGAACTGAAGCACGCACCTCAAGCCCTGGCACAGCAAATCTTCCGTATTACCTGTTTTTAAGAAAGCTTCAGTTGAGCTATGGGGAGATACCCATGTCATCTAATCTTCAGGGACAATTTCTGTCACAGTTACACAGCGCAGTGGCTTCTGGATTCAAATAATGAGGCAGCTATGGTTATCCAGGGCTTGCAAAGTAGTATAAAGAAAAAAAAAAGGAGGAAAAAATAAAGCATTACATCCTAGGCAGTTAAGTGTTTTTAGCCTTTGTTCCAGGGACACACTATGAAGACATACTGTCTCAGAGACTCTCACTGTGGAAGCACAGAAAAAGGACTGTAAAATAATTAAGAGAAAGTAACAAGCTGCACTTGTTAATGAAATTCAATTTTGATTTATTTTCATAAAAGTACCAGCATTATTTATGTAAACAATACAAACTGCATCTGCTATTTAGCTTTGTGTGAGATTTTCCATATCACTGAGGTTTAGGGAATATCACTTAGGGAGAAAAGCAATTTTAAGGTTATCATGTGAGTGACAAAGACATTAATCTGACAAGATATGCTCAAGAGACTCAAGATGCAATTGTAGAATTCTTTTTGGCTCTCTCACCCATAATTTCATGGAGCTCAGTGTAATTAACACACTTCATGGGATTTAAGTAACATTTGTTGCTTCTCCATCAGAATGCAAATTTGAGAATGATATGGATCTGTACAGGAGACAGCAACAACTGTTCCCTAGGTAATAACTTGTGCGCTGTTTCCCACTGCAAAAAATAAGGGGGGAAAAAAAGGTGACAGAGAAAGCATTACTCAGGTTTTATTAGGAAGTTAACATATGTTTTATAGCTGCTGCAAATGCAGAAACCAGACGTCATAAAATTAACAAAAATTAAATGGTTTATTGTCAGCTTGAAAATTTTAGACCTCATTTTCTTAAAAGCTTTATGAAATAATGAAATCTGCAGACTGTGTGTGTGTGTCTGTGTGTGTGTATAAATGGGTGTGTAATCAGCTAACAAAAAAATCAGTAGGTCAGAAGCACCTGTTAATTCTTAACTAGGAAGAAAGCATTATAACAAAAGAGAGTCAGTAATTATAGACGTGCATGTGTGTGCATGTGTGCACGTATTTACAATACAGAAATACATTTGAGCATTCAAATGAGAGGTGGCAGATGCACCATCCCTGGAAACATTCAAGGTCAGGTTGGATGGGGCTCTGAGCAACCTGATGTAGTTGAAGGTGTCCCTGCTCATTGCATGGAGGGGTTGGACTAGGTGACCTTTAAACGTACCTTCCAACCCAAACTATTCTATGATTCTAAAGAAAGAATCTTTTTTCTTCTGTAATAGGTCAATGTACAATTAAAGAGCAGATTAAAAGAATGTTTATTTCCATGTTCCTCATTCCACCTCAGAAGACAAAAGACTAACCCAAGTCTATACCATGTAAGAAGAGATCAAGTGGTCTTGATTACCTATGTTTTTCACCAGGAAACTGAAAAAAACCAAAAAAAAATTTCATACCACATGCAGCCTATTAGAAACAAAAGAGTAAATTATGTAAATAATTAATTAGCCACCACTACGTTTCTCTAGAAATAACCCTCTGAGATGGGAAAGAAGATATGGATTTTAGACTTCTTTTACTTAATCATATTTGAGTACAAAGTGAATAAAT
The DNA here is from genome assembly GCA_008921705.1 of Burhinus oedicnemus. Taxonomy (NCBI): domain Eukaryota; kingdom Metazoa; phylum Chordata; class Aves; order Charadriiformes; family Burhinidae; genus Burhinus; species Burhinus oedicnemus. Next base: position 210,497 of record VFFE01007190.1, read on the forward strand.
GCACAAATGCGTAATGCATACAGAACATGTAAGTTGAATAAATGAAGTGGGGCGTACGGTACACATTAGTTTATTAATGCTTTAGATTTTCCTTGATGTCTTTCAGCCACTTTATTAGCTGCCTTGAGGACGATCAGATTTATCCTCATCTGCTTTTATTTTTTCCCCTACAGATGAAATAAATAAATAAATAAATAAATAAATAAACCTGTACAATGAAGCTTTCCTTAATGCATTTGGCATTGCCAGAACACTAATCTGAGAAAACTCTTAAGCTGTCAACATCACAGAATGGGAGATTCAACTAATTTATCCCATAAGTCTCTTATTTTTATTCAACCAGAACTGAAATGTTTTTGTTTTTTAGGATGAATTTAAGGTATTACTACTCCTTTATGTTCGTAGTTCAAAACAAATTGTAAGAAAAACTGAATTGCTAAGCTGGCTAAAACTGCATGTGAAATCAAATCAAAGTCCTATTATCATACAAGGCAAAAAAAAAAAAAAAGAAAAAGTTGTAGATCCCAGAGTGCCATTGGTGCTTCTGATTTCTAAGCTCTACCATATATTTATGTGTACAGAAAACTTGATATACCTGCTAGAAAGAATAAGAAATGAACTTTAAATGTTTTAAGAAAGATTTCTTCTTCCCAGGCATATGGAGGCACTCAGATGAGCAGTGAAGCATCACCACTGACATGAGCCCAGAAATAAACAGGAGAGGCAGACTAAAAGAGACTCAAGATATGGGTTTATCCCAATGGGAGACGTATGACACATATGCGCTGTAAATAAAAATACTCTGTTCTCGTTCCAGCCTGATTTTCATGCTATCAGACTAAGAGGGAACACTTTCTAGTGCCTCTTTACTAATACTCTATTTATGCATGGGAAGGTTTTTCCTCAAAATCTTTTCCTGGGCCCTGTGATTGTCTGCCTCTAACCTCCTCCCTGCCCTGCCCTGAATCTTATCTAAAAGTGAAATTATAGTAATTAATTTATCACACACGCAGTTCAGCGTGTTGGCTACAGCTAGATCCATGCAGCGTGTTCCTAGTGCAATACTAAATGCTTCATCTCAGTAGATTTTCAGGCCAAGGGCTGTATTGTGCATCTATTTTGTGTATTAGTGGTCTGCTATATCATGTGAAATCACCTATTGCTAGGCACTCAGCATAGATAATTCTGAGAAATGTAATTTAATTGTGAGACACTTATAAGATGGTATCTAGGATTTAAAGCCTAGCAATACCTTTATAACCTTCTGCAACCCACTCCTGAAGCTCTAAGCAGCTCAATTTTCATTTGCACATTTATACGGCTCTCTGATACCTGCTGCCCAATCGCTGGTGCCATAAGCAATTCATTCTTAATCTATGTAAGTAAAAAAGTGATTTCAACATCTTTCGTTTAATGCGTTGTTTTGTCAAAAAACAACACTGTTCTATCTTTTTTGAAGAGCCTAAGAAATGGCAATAATCATATTCATATGAAACAAATGTGAAGCTAGGTATTCTGGTAGTTGAGGGAGTAAAATCTTTATGATACATGCAATTTAAGTGTTTTTAAATGTATGACGTAGTTTATAATAGATGATGTTTTAATTTATTTTCTTTATAAAAGATCTGTTCTAAGAAGCTCAGTTTGTCACTTCTTTTCTCAGGTAGAATATTTATTTTTTAAGTTCTTATTCTGCAGCAACTGTATTTTTCTGGTAGACAACCTGTTTTATTCTTCCTAAAATGTATGCACATTAAGTTTCTGTATCTGCTTGCCCTAGAATTAAAATAGCACAACTGCTACTTTAAAAAGTTTTAAATAAGAAGTTTTATCAAAACGAAATCCAGATCCCCCAGAAATATTTTTTTTGTTTATACTAGAAAAAGGTAAGGTAAGGTACCTAGCCTTACTCTGTGCTTCAAGCTAATATCAGTGGTTCTTGTGCAAATGGAGAACCAAATTCCAGTATCAGCAGCCCTTAGTCCCGGGTCAACAGTCATTCTCTAAGCCCTAACACCGTTTCCCAGATTCACAAATATGCTGCCAGGCATGAACTTGCTGATTTAAACTAATTCTAGTTGTGTTCATGAACAGAAGTGATGTCTAAGCTATCCAGGACTCAAATTACACAGAACTTTAAAGATCAGTATCACCAACTCCAATTACAGCCTGAAATTAGAAGTTCATGGGACTGAAACTGTTTCTTTTGTCTGGCCCTATCAAGAAAGTGTGTTGGTGAATTTTGTATCTACTATGGCCAGTCTTCATGCCAGTGCTAAAAATCCATTAGTGGGACTACTGCATGTTGTGCAATTTGCACAGTGGGATTTTTAGATGCTTTCAAGACCGCTCTAAATCCAAGTTTTTTGAATCTGATAGATGTTTTATTACCCCTTGAAATGCTTTGAAAGATTCTTCCTGGCATTTTCTGTGCTGTGGTCTTTTAAATTCTGTGCAAAGTGGTCAGTCTCACTGGTATAAAAGAAAATATGACACTCTAGTATGTATAAATCAGCTGTAGATGACTAATGCATAAGTGACAAAGGGAAATCTCTTGTATGAAAAGACATAGATTTTGCCATTCAGGAAAAGCTGGCATCCCATTAACAGAAGCTGCAGGTATTGCAGCAAGAAAATCTGAGTAACTCAGAACCCATTCACCATTTCAATGTTTGGGAATTGGGCACACATGGTTCATAGCAAGGTTCGTGTAATGTACAGGTCCCTGGAATGCTATTACCTTGCATATGCCCCTTGAACGGTTGAAATATTCCCCTTGAGTATACCTCCTGAAAAAATGAAAACACTTCTCCCAACACATGAAACTGACTTTGAGCCAACTCAGCCTCACGCCAGAACTTCCCTGTTCCTTTCTCAGGATTATCTTATCTCCAGAGAATGAAAGCTGCTTTGGACTTCCAGTCTGTGAAGACCAGTATGAACTCACTGGAAGTCTTTCACTACTCATGAAATTCTCTCAGAAGGAAAAAATAAGCTGCTAAAAATAAATATTATCATCCTGTGATCAGCTCATTTCCCATAGCCCACCTTTGTACCATACTTCTGGGGACGTTCTTCTCTAGCAGTCTGAGATTATTTTATTATTGTTTTGTCAGACAAGAATGTCTTGGAAATGAGCTGGATCACAAAGAGTTTAGGTTTTACTCAATATATTTAATTCCATAAAGTAAAAAAAAAAGACTCTTCATCTCATACAAATGCATGATAAACCTCATCCAATTGGATGTACTTATTTCTGCCTAGTTGACATTATTCATTGTGTTAAGCTTGCATTTACCTTCTAATTGTGCTTACGTTGCCTACAGCAGCTAAGCTTTAAAATAGGTTTCATCAGGCAAGAAAACTAAAGCAAGTAATTGTTTCTAAAATCTTTTCTGTTTAATTCTAGTTAAAACTTGATTTTTTCCTAGCTCAGTGGCCTGAGAAGTAGTAGTAATTGGCTTATTACTATGTAGTATTAGTAAGCATCCACAGTAAATCTGCTTATGCACAGTTATTCTATGCCTACAGGGCAGAAGCATGGTTTATCCGAGTTGTGTGTGGTTTCATAATGATTATTGAATCATTCCTTTGGTTCTTCATATACTTGTTCAAGTCATGCTGGGAAGCATGCAAGAACTGATTATATATCTGTTTATATTTATATTTATGCTTATGCTTGTGTTTATATTATTTATATTTACGTCAATATTGAAATCTGTATTAGTATTTATATCTGTATTTATATACATCTACATACTGTCTGAAGTCCAAACCAAAAGCTTTGCTGTCAAAAGTATATGCCTCAAATAAAGAACTTCAGTCAGGTCTGTACATAGCTTAAACCAAGATAACACACTGACTTTTTCAGTACAATACTGATTTACACTGCCTGAAAAGCTGACTCCACATGTTGAAAGAATGACCATTCTTTAACATTCTGGTGTCACAGAAGTAGAAGATTGGAGAACAGTGGCTCTTCTGGATTGAATCAGAGGTCCAAATGCCAGCTACTTAAGATAATAATAAAATGTTTAAAATTATGTAAAAATAGAGCAAGCAGAGGGTAGCATGTTCCTCAGGATACTTTTCCAACTTTGTATGTCTTAAGGGAATCCCTAAACTAGAGCTTGTATCTCAGTGTTTGACAGCTCTTCATAAGTTTCCATTTATTTGTCTAATTGGTTTTTGAACTCATTTAAAATTTTGACATCCAAACTGTCCTGTGACAATGGGTTCCAAAGTTTAGCCATATGTTAAATGAAAAAAAATAATATTGTTTTAAACCTATTACCTTACAATTTCGTCTAATGGCTCTGACAATTATTTTGTTATGTAAAAGAGTGTCATGTTCTGTTTTTCTTCCCCAATACTTCTTAAGGGTTTGTGTTTGTTTGGTTTGGTTTTGATTGTCAGTGAACACTGACCTAACATTTCGATAGGTGTATCCAGAGTAGCTGCAAATATATTTTCTGCGTTAACAATGTCTAGTTTAGAGCCTTTCACTTTCACTGTTTATAGACGGTGAGAATTTCTGTTTGTCTTTTTCCTATATGCATAGCTTTGTATGTGTTGCCTCTGCCTCTTTATCGCCCAGTTCATACTGCCAGGAAAAAAAATACTTTTACAACCTTTCACAAAGAGCGGGACTTTCATTGTTAAAACTGATCATTTACTCTTTCTGTTGTTTTCTGTCCTTTAGATATTTATTAATCTCTTGTCCTTCAGGTATTTATAAATCTACAGGTGTAGGTTTCTTTTTATAATCCAAGACAATTTTGTTTATTTAAGGGTCTTTTATAGAGGACCTTGTTGGAAGTTTTTTGAAAATCCAGGCACAGTATATCAACCAGATACAGATCACCTTTGCCTGTATGTTCATTTATTCTTTCTAAGAAATTTAAAAAAACAGAATTTTCTCCACAAAATTTATTTTTATTATTCCTCCCCATTTTATTGTATTTATCTATGTGTCTCTGAATCCTATTCTACCAATCTACCTGTAAAGAATCAGACATACAACTTCTTAGTTTTCTGCATCTTCCTCACATCTCCCCTGCCAAATTTCTCTAAGGATCCTCTTAAAAAAAGAGCATAAAAATTGCTAACCTCTCTCTTCTCATACAGAAGCTAACATAAGCAATAGCATAAGATCTATGATCAAAGACAGGGTCATATTTGAGTTATTTAAGAACCCCTGGGTGTATATCATCTTGTCTTGGCAATTTGTTACTATTCATTTATCTATTTGTCTAAAACAACTCCTATTGACACTTTAATTTAAGATAGTTCCTACAGTTCATCCTTTACAAAGAAAACAGCCACTATGGAACCTTCCTAAACTCTTCAGTGGTGAGTATCAATGTGAAGAACTCATTTAATTTTTCTGCTGTGGTCTTATCTCCTTTGAGTTCTCCTATTACACCTCCAATATCTGTCAGCTCTGCAGACTCTCTGGCAGACATTATGCTTCTGATGGGCTAGAACGAAGCCTTATTATGAGTTTTCACGCATTTCACAAGCTTGTCCTCTAAACTTTTTTTTGGTCTTAGCTTGATTCTACCTTAAATTTTTCAGAGCTTATGATACTCAGATCTTCCTTACGGAGATACAAATTCCACTTTCTTAGAGGAAGATTTTAATTTAAAGAGTTTCTGCATTCTGCTGTTTATCAACACCATAATTTTGTTGATCACCAACAACCTTACAGAATTTCCATTACACATTCAATAATTTTATCCTTTAAGACTCTCCTTTAAATTTCTTGGGCATTTTTTCTGGTATTGCTCATTTTTAGAGTTCCCTTCCTTTATATGTATACCTGTGTGTATGTGTGTAGTTTATTTTTTTTCCATTCCTATAAAGCGGAGGAAGTTAAACGTACTACAGTGAAGATTTCAGAACGGCTCTTCAGTAGTAAAAATTTCAGTAAGTTCTTATGCTCTTTTCAGAATTATATAAAAAATAGCTGCTCCAAGAGGCAATCATTATAGCATCTAAAATTAGTTTTTAGAACATGTCCCAAAATTACTTTTTACCAATCTTCATGGGAATAATTGAGTTGTTCATTATTACTGAGTTTTCTGCCATTGTAATCTCTCTCATCTCCCTTAGCATGTCCCAGTCAATATACCTATCCTCTTCAGGTGATTAATAACACAACCTTTCTAAAATATTCTCCCTATTTAGACAAGAAATATTCAAATCAGGGGGAATGTTTCTTGTTGATACAGTTAGTTTGTTTACCTTGTTTGACTTTAGCTGCACCTATACCGTTAAACACCCTTGGGCTTCAAGTCAGGATATGCAGAGAGGACTGTGACCACATTGCTTAAAGTTAGTCCTCTTTAGAGAAAAATGCATATGTTTACAAGGTTTACGGCTTGGCCAAGGTTTCTTCTGGTCCCTTTGTTCTGGTCTTAAGATGCCATTTTTATTCTTGTGCATGATTTTTCAATTCGAAGTACCTGAGAAATATAGTGTGATGGCTATGTCGCAATACACCACAGTGGTGGTTGGAAGACAACACAGTGTGGGTGGACACATCAGAGTATGCCTGGAGCAAATGTATTCTCATACACTTGGATTTAACCTAAATCCAGAGGCTACAATTCGCTTCACTTGAAAACACAGCTGGGTAGTTGACACTGTATATGAGGAGTACATAAACCCTTCAGTGAACTTCAGAAGTAGGAGTCTGTACATAGCAGATACATTTCTGTATCTCTGTAACTTAAACTTTAGTAACACCTGCTTGCCAGTACAATCTGAACTATTGCTCCTGTCAAATTTCTAACCTGATATTGCAGTATCTCACATAGTATCTTCACTTTTATCAGGCTTTTTATAAGCTTATTAATTCTGAATTTGAGACAAGAATATATAAATTTGATTAGGACATGACTGGACATTTTTAAGGTGTCCTGACTAAATAGGACTTCCATTAGCTGGAGTTCTCCACTATTTCTTACCTATGTCTTAAGTATAAATAGGCTCCCTCCAAATACTCCCCCCCCCCCAAATCACTGTATTTTATTGTAAAGCATTAAGCTAATTTAATTCACTATAGGGTAAGTTTTCAAGAACTAATTCCAAACTTATCAACTTTTTCCACATAGATCTGCCAGAGCCCATCATACAGTTTGTGGCAAATGACCACAACTTGAACCCTACGTTTCCAGGGGTTCTTGCAGCAGGTCTAAATGTGCTCTTTGTTATTTGTTATTTGTCTTTTCTTTCTGCTATAGTTTGCCATACTAGTACTAGAATATCTGTTTTCAGTATAAAGATGATCTTTGCTATGTGTCTAAGAATAGGATTGTTCTAATGGGAAACTTCAGCTGCTCATTAACAATCGGAGTTTCTCCCAGAGACATGAATAGCTACTTCACTGACATGCAGAAGTAGCTAAAAGAGTTTCAGATAACAGGTAGGTGTTGATTCTGACCTAGAAATCCTTAAATGATTTTGTGCCTTGTTACCTGAGAAACCAGCTTTCTCCTGTTGTGTTTTCACCATTAGAAACAGCTTAAGAGCTTTGCTTCACACATACTAAGTTCACAGGGTGATAAGGCATTAGAGCACAGTCTTCAGATGTACATATTGAAACATACTTTCTAAGTATTTCACTAACACTTAGATTTCCATTCTGGATATTCAAGGAATACCCAGAAAATTAATTTAATTTCCAGCCTTTCTTTAGGCTTAGGGGATTCACTGGGAGAGATATAGGAAGCCTATACGTAAAGATCATCGTTCAATTTTGTTTCAAAAGATCCTCTTCTCTCCGTAATCTTTTTCTTTTTTTTTTCTCTTTCCCTTTTTGGTATATATAAGATGTGGGAAGTATGCTAAAATAAATATTCAGATAGAGTTTGAAAATGCATATGAATCTGGTTTCTCATATTAGCCAGGAAATTTGGGTTAAAAGAAATCTGAATCTAGTTATTATGTGGCATTGGATAGAAGGAAATGAGATAAACTGGTCTTGTTTTTAAGTTGAAAAATTTTTTTTTCTCACGTTGGCATCCAGCACTGTCAAAGTAATTTTTGTTTGGGATAAATGTTTTTGCTATACAGCATCTAATGAGAGTGGACATAGCAAGGATGTGGCAGCAGCTAACACATACTTGCATGCATTTCCTTCGGCTTTAAGAATGTTAGAGTGTTTACAGCATCTGCATGTGTCTCCACACACTTTTCTTCACTGGACATTTTCCTTTTTTTTTACTTTTCAGAGCTTTGTTCGATATCTGTAACCAATAGCGAGCATGCAAGAGAGATGAGTCTTTAATGGAATAAAACCACATGCGCACAGAAAAAGCAGCCAGCCTTATATTAGCTTGCTTGTGAAAAGAGAAGATTTTCACTTAAACTAATACAACTAATTCTGCAGTGATGCACGCTAAAGAGACAATATCAGAACCTGAAGAACAACTGGCAGAAAAGCCCAGAACTGCTTCACTCACATCTGACTTCTGCACATCTCCTCATTTACTGACTTCGTAACAAAGACACTTCGCTTCTAAGACTGTGAAAATGTTTCTACATGAGTTATCATTAGAAGATTACACTGTCATCTTCCTCTTACTAAAACTGTATGATTGAGAACAGAGAGGAACCTTCCTGCACTCTTTTATATAGCTGATAAAACATGGTTCTGAAGACATATTGCTGTAGGGCTAAATAATGTAAAATAAAATTAATGACTAAAGTGAATAATGCTGGGAAAGTAAACTGTAAAGGTAGACTTACTGAAAAACACATGTTAAAAAGTGAAACAATGTGTCACACAAAATTATATTAGGAGGTGTCCTGCTAGCAGTCTATTTTATAAGACGATCTTAAAACAGACAAATTCTGTTTTTCTCCAAAACTAGGGTTGGGAGGGGGGTGTTGTTCGTTTGTTTGTTTGTTTGTTTTTAAATGAACTAACTCTGGACTAGTTCTTCAGTATTAGCAATTCCAGCTGATAGCTGTTTAGAATTTTAAGATTTGTATCTGACAGAGACTTTTTCTTGTTAATATATCTGCCTGTTGTGCATCTCCTCAAATGGCCAGTGCTTTAATAAAATTTGATGGAGAGGAGCATCAGAAAGAATCTAGTGCAGCTTATAGGTTTACTTCAAAAATAGGTTTTGGAACATGTTGGTGTAAATATTTATCTTCTGTGAGCCCCCAGGACAGCCTGTGGTAAATATAAAGTCTTTTTCTCATCTGCCTGACAGAAGAACTCTCTGGCTCACATAAAGGCTGTCCCAGCCGCACCAGACGACATCAGTGAAAAGGAAATAGCAGAAACAGCTGTGATTAAAGTCATCACTAATTTAACAGCATTTATCATAAACTTATCAGAACTATATGTACACATGTAGTTATTATCTACATTAATACATTTGTGTTTCTTTGCAGCATTTAAATTTTGATATTCTTCCATTCTTTCCAGTCCCTTTTACTATTTATCCTTTTATTCTTTCCTTGCTGCCTTCTACTCCTTTTTTGATTTTTTCCTCTTTATTTCTTCTTTCTTCATTGCAAGGCCTGCTTCTCCGTCACCCACAGAGCACTTAATCTTCTCCCATACCTCTCTCTTAGCTCAGAATAACATCGTCACTTAATCACCTGCACACCAGTACATACGTTCACAGTTTTTGCTCTCTGTTTCCTCCTGATCCACCAACACTGGCTCTAAAGAAATATGGTTAAAAGGACTCCATGAAAATTAAAATATCTGCCCCTTCCTCATCTGCTTTGCAAAACAGGGAAAGAATTGTGACTTGTTGCTTTGTCTTCCTCACAAAATATTTGCAAAGATCTATGCTGTCTATAGAAGAGAATACAAGGTTTAAGCACCTAACTCAGATGTCTCAGGTAGCTGAAGATGAGTGAGCATTATCCGGCCTACATATGCCAACATTTGCACTGTAGCAGGAATACCCACAAATCACTTGTTAATTCAGAAATGATCGACTCTTAACATCAATGGGGCTCTAATTCTCCATCCTGTAAGAGAAGGATGATGATGTGACTTCCTTAACCTCGCATGTCTGTTCAGACATCTGCTGCTTAAGTGGCAAATCATACTACTTCCTATCAGTATTTATTCAGGGAAGAAACCTTCTGAAATCACTACTGCTCCTCAGGGGGCAATTACTGTCTGGTGTTTAAAATTCCTGTGTATCCGTACAGCCCTCTAAATGTGTCTGGAACTGATAAAAGCATACTGCGATTGGCCTTCCACAAACCTAGTGTTACTTGTTTTTTGCATCTCTGCACTGTATTTAGAGGCTAAGTCTTTTCCTGGAACACCCTTCCAAACGATGGAGATTGTGGCATTGGTAAAGTTGCATGTATACATGCAAAATGTAATTGTGTATAATCGGAGTACATTTGTATATTTGAAGAGCTGGCATACTGAAAAACTGACTTGTATGTAATTGATAGACGTAAATAATTTAAGAAAGTGATAAATTTATATAAGTGAAGCTTTGTATATTCTGTTTTGCCTAATATTTATTCTAATCTTTCCCTGTTGATTTAACCTATTGCTTTTTATTTTATCTTTAACAATTAATAAGAATAAATGTCCCCTAATATTACTTTATATAGTTTTAGGTAATACTTGGTTTTCTCTCTGATTTTTTCCTTTTTTTTTCCTTTTTTTTAAAAAAAAATTGTAACTCAAATGCGATACTTTTTCTGGAGCTTGATCAATATGAAGCAGTTGATTGTCTAATTACCTTCTTATTGCACATACAGTACTACTTTGCAATATTCATAGGTTTGCAATGTTATCAGACAGGTTACTTATATTTAGTTAATCATGGGCTAGGCCTTTCTCTGTCCTGGTACTGTTAACCAAATATATAATTTCTACTTTTTTCTATGTTTTTTCTTACCTAAACCAATTTAAATTTGACATAGCTAAATATTAAAATAGACCATTTAAGATTTTTTGGAACCCATCCACATTCCTAGCAGCATTAATTATATACACTATAAACTCATCAGGTCAGAAAAACAAGTGCATCTGTACCGTGCATTCTGCCCCAGAGGACTCTCAGAAGGGTAAGAATGGAAGGAGTAGATCCCAGTCTGCTGACATTCCAGGATCTACTACAGCGTGAAGCTTATTGCTTCTCAAAAAGCCCTTTGAGTTGCTGATCCAACCCAAATTTTGTACGTGAAATATTCTTGAGTAGTATGGAAGATTCTCATGTGGGAAAATGAACCATCCTGACTGTACAAAGCCAGGGAAAATCAGCTTTCCTTCGTATGACATAGCTGACAATTCAGAGTAGATAAAGCTTTTGCACAGATTTGTGCTGTCTGTTTTCTGTTTTGTTTTAAAAGCTTTGTGGTGCTGTTTATAAGTATCTAAGCAATTGTAACTTGTTCTTATTTTATATCTTCTATGTTTTTGATTAACATATTTTCTGCTTTGTTTTTCAAGCACACAGTGAAAATATTAAGTAGAATTGGGCTCATGACCCAGAACAGACCTCTGTAGGCCACACTTGATACTTCTTCCTAACCTGACACTGAACCATTAATAATTGCTCTGTGGGTTGGGTTTTTTGTTGTTGTTGTTATTGTTGCTTTTTTTTCTTCTCTCCAGCATTGTATTTATTTAGCAGTGATTGCATTTAATCAAAATTTCTCTAGTTTCCTTATGAGAATGTCATGTGGAACTGTATCAAATTTGTTATTAAAATCAAGACGTAGTATGTCCACAGCATTTCCTTCATCCACTAAGCTTGTTATCCTATCAGCGAAAGAAATGAGGTTAGTTCAGCATGATTCGTTTTTGATGAGCCCATGTTGCCTACTATTTACAAGTTATTTTCCTCCAGGTGTTTGCAAATTGTCTGCTTTATTAATTGTTCTAGTATTTTATTGTGTATTAAGTTTATACTTATCAGTCGGTGAGGTTTTATGAAATAGCATGAAGATAATGGTCCATCTTGAACATATTGTAAATAGGGATTTATAAAAATGCCGTGCTGTTTAATTCTTTATCTAGATTAAGAGGGTTTTCTTTACTTTCAAAGTTAGGGATGATTTTAGACTAAAAGGATATTTTTTACCAATATGTAACAATGTAATAAAATAACATCTGTCACAGAAAAGAACACTAAGTTAAATCTTACTGTAATACCTTGACCCTACCACACACCATCCACACGAGGACCTGTCTTCATGTCAGCTACTATTTCATTGCCCTGCCCTTTTGCTGAAGTTTTCTGTGACACCTGAGCTATGACCCATGGAAATTGCTATCAGACATCAGAGTATTCATCAGGGAAATCACCGATGTTTAAGGCCTACAGTAGATACCAACTTCAGTCTGAGATGAATTCTGCCCTAGAATGCTCTACATTGATTATGAGGGGACCCAGCCTAACCTAGTCAGATATGAACATTCACCTTTGTTCTCTTTCTGAATTTCTAGTCGCTCCACTCAAAAGTTGAATGAACTTTCACATGAGCAAATTTCTCCTGTGCAACTCAGACATGAGACAGAGAGTTAGCTTTGCAGCTGTGCTTTTCTCCTTCATTGATTCCAGAATATTGGGAAGCCAGATGTGTAATGGATGCACCCCTTGTTGGCAGTCAGATGGAATGCTGTAGTTTCTATCAGTAATCAAAAATCCATTATTAAAGGGAACTGGGATTATTTCCTTAATTCCACTGTTATCAACTGCTTGATGAGAACTCTAGGTCCTGATTTAAGTAACATTTAATTAGCACTGTTGCAGAGAGGTAAAACATTCCTGAAGTAAATTAAATTGCATCTGTTCAAGCTACCAGTGATTTTTTCTTTGTCTAGATTTTCTTAGTATAATCAGTCAAAGCTGGTTTTAACCGTCAGAATTACAAGAAATGTTTCTGTACGATTGGTAAAATAAAGTGAGTGTCATTTTCACCCCTCCTACTAGTTATTTGGCAAGATTTGATAAACAAAATCTTGAGCTCTCTTTATCCAAAGAATCCTTTGTAAGAACTGCAGGAGAATAGTTAAGTGCTAAAAGCAGAGATCTTCAATTTGATGGCCTACAAAGGCTTTAGGAAGAAATATGAAAAAAGAAGTATGGTACTGTGCCCATTAGAAAACCAAGGCATTGATTTAGTGTAGTAAAAAGAGCCTCAGCATTTTGGAAGCAAGACCTGACAAGGTGAAGAAAAATCTAGGGCTTGAGGATGAAATATTCACAGAAAACCATATTTGGTTCCACTTTTTCAGGCAAAAAAAGGCATACTTTTTTTTTTCTTTTTTCTTTTATTTCTTGCCCCCCTGCCCCAGAACAAGCAGACAAGAGCAATGGTAAGAAACACCTCTGTTAAATTTTAAGGCAGCTAGCCTCAGCTAATATGACCAGGCTGTCATATTCCTCATACAGTGAGAGAAATATTCTTCATGTGGTGATGCCCTTGCTAAGAAATTTTAGTCATTGTTTCAATGATGAAGTACATTTACAGTACATAGAAATATTTGGAAAAGTGTCTAACAATACTTCGTTGAGCAAGTGGGAAGCAAAGATGCATACTTAATAAAAATGTAAACACCTCTTCCTGGAAAACACAAAAAAGCCCACTAATCTTCACCTTCCAAATACCTAATCCCCTTTCCAAAACAAGAATTCATTATAGCTTCTCAAGTAACTAGTTTATACAGGGGTTATAGGTTTGGGGTTTTTGCTGGTTTTGGGGTTTTTTTTGTTTTTTGTTTCATTATCATACAATTTAGTAAAAGTTTTTACCAACAAAGTATTTTTGCAATTTATTTCTTGGAAGAATCTAAAACATTTTTGGTAATGGTTTCCAAAATTATCCTGAAGCTTACCAGAAAATGTCAATTTGAACACTTGAAAGTTTAGTGAATTTAAGGAAAAATGTTTTAAAAGGGAAAATGTGTTCAAAAAATTGGATCACCAGTTTTGGTTCAAACAATACAGAGAAAAAACGTAGCTTTTATCCAAGAAAAATGCCCGAAGTGGAACTTAGTTGGAATACAGGTCCTTAATTCCAGGAATGTAATGCTTATAGCCTACAGGAGACATCGTTTCAGCAATAAAGTTCCCTAGGTTCCTTTATCTTGAACATCCCCTGAACTGCAGCTACAATGGAAAAGCAGACAGACTTGGTGCCTGTCTCAAGTCTAAGTATGTTCAAATACTCAAACCAGACTGTTCTGACAAAATGACCTCCCCACTGGTCTGATCACAAAGTCAGGATGAGGCATCTCAGATCATACTTAGCCCAGAGGATTGAACAGTAAACTAAAAACAAAGAAAAAAAAAAAGCCACAAAAACAAGTGTTTTCTCAGGTGAATCAAAATGCATGCTAACCTTTCATCTTCAACTTCCAGCTTACAGCGGCAACAATATTTCAATCTCTGCCCTATGTAGTCCCATTCTGTCTTCTGTTTAAATCCTTTTGCTATAAATTTAATTTGTAATTGTTGTAAAAAGTTGTGATATCTTTGGATCTATTGTGTATGTATGTGCTTATAGATATACATACACACACAATTTGAACATGTCCATTACTCATCTAGATTTATATTTAATATCCAGAGAGACAAGAGGATGCAGGACATAAGACAGAGGAACTAACCAGCAAAATTACTGAAAGAACAATTGACATTCTTATGAAGCCACAGAACAAGTATCCCAGTTCCCTTTTTCAATAATAAAAAATACAGTATTATGAATTTAAGTTGAGTTGTAAACTACTAAGGTTACTATACCCCATTCAGATTATTTTTAAATTTCAAAAAAACCTATAGATTTTCTCAAAATTGAAGGAATTCTTGTTGCCATTACTATAAAAGACATTTAGGCAGCAGACCTATATTCTTGTGTTGGTAGACAATTATAGCTTGCTTTAATGTTTGCAGCTCACCCAGGATGTGTTCCATTAACTTCTCCTGTGACTCTGGGGCAACTGTGTCCATATTTGTTTTGAGTAATGGTTTGTGGATTTTCTTTTTCCTTTGCCATTTTCAGTGTACGAGGACCATTCAGGATTGTGATCTCCTCAGTATGAAAAGCTAGTAAAATACAAGTGGTGAAAAGTGGGGTTTGACTGCAAACCTAGCATGAAAATTTTACCTTAGAATTTTTCATCAGCAGAGGTGAAAGTAAACTCTTCCCAGGGTTGTCTTCTCCCTTGTTTTACTTTCTCCCTTTTGCTTTGCTCCTGAGGGCAAAAGAGAGGGAGGAAAAGGTCATGCCAGCTCTGTGTACATTCCCAATCAATCTGCTTCTGACATGCATCAAAGACCAGACAAGAATCCAGACACGAAGGTGTCATAAAGCCTCCTTCACCTTCCATCAGTTCTTTTACCCAGACAAGCTCCATCCAAGAGCTGAGCTCAGCTTGTGGAATAGCTTCTTCTGTTTTATTTTTACGCCTGTACCCAGCTTGTATTTGTTAGATTTCCTCTCCTTCCACTAGTAAGCATTGATATTGCCCCTCACTAATAAAGATAAAAAGATTGCTAATCTGTTTCTTAAGAGACCTGATTGTCCTCTATTCTGCATCACAATTGGTAACTTCCATTGCCACAAAGAGGGTACAAAATGCTACCAAGTGAAAATTAAGTTACAGGCAAAGTGTATCTATAACAGTTAACATTGCAGCTGTCCAAAGATGAAATGACTGTTTGGCAAGACTGCTGCTTCAAAAAAGAAAGAAAAAGTAGTATAGCAAGAAACAAACTAAGGTAGAAGAAATAAAATATGAAACACAGAAGAAAATATTAATCTAATATGCAGGAACTAAGGATGACTGAAATTTTATCTAGACTCTGCAACGTTTCACACCTTATTAACTACTTTGGAACTATGATTAGAGATTTGAACTTTTTTTTCAGTCTGACAAGTACTCTCATAACCTCAGACAATTTATGACTTCTCATGTTGATAAGTGTCTAGATCCTTAAAGTCAGCAATGCATAAAATTTACCTATAGATGTTGATGCATCATAAATCCTTTAATATATACATTTCTCTGTAACCATTTTAAGGCTATAATAAAGAAGACATATTAGCATATCTCTTTGCAGAGAAAAAATTGCTTGGATGAAGAGTTGTTTACTGCTGGGTACAAAAGAAGTAAAACACAATCTGGTTGTGGCTCTAGAAACCTCACAATACTCTGGAATGGAGAGAAGGGTGCACACCCTTTACTCAGACAAAAATTTAACCGGCTTCCATTGTGGAGCAGACTGTTTAAACTTGAATTACTGTTACGTCAGTCTCTAAAATGGGAAGATTAATCTGACAAAATACAGACATATACAGTGAGATCGCCTCATGAAGCCTTTATAATCAATGCAAAGAACTGGTAAGTTTTAAATCAATCAATAGAATCATAGAACAGCCCAAGTAGGAAGGGACCTCAAAAGATCATCTGGTCCAACCTTTGAGATGCAATTTGTTTCATCTTAAACCAGATGCCTAAAATAAGTTGAATAATTACACCCTAAGAATGCCTCTTGTTATCCACTGCAGTACTGGTTATGAGCACGACTGGTACCTACACCCTCTGAGACTGCTATAGTTTTAATACTACTAAAAAAGATTTTAACTGCAGAAGTTTATAGTCTATTTATATTACCTTAAATTTCCATAATTAATGCCTCTCCCAACTTAACTAAAAAAGCAATTTGTTATTTTTCAATTTTTTTAATGTTTAGAAAAAATTTGTTTAAAGCAACAGTGGGTAGCTGTGCTTGAAGTTCTCAAAACAGGAAGTCCCCATGGCAATTTTTGAAACATTAAAACTTCATTTTCCCTGTGAAAAGCCTATTTGAGTATTTTTTAATGCTATAATAAGTTTTCCCAATAGAAAATGAAGCTTTTAAGCCTTACTAAAACATTAATGGGGGCTTTCTAGACAGAGATATGGAGTCCAAACTTTAGATGGAAGAGTTTGATTCTCCATGGCCTTATATGTTAAGTCTCACAGTTCCAGTGGTGTATCTTTACACTTTTCAGGTAGTGCAATTCTGTTTCATATATTCTTCAAGGCCACTTCTCACAGCCAAAAAGAAAAAAAAAAAAAAAAAAGAAAAGTGTTTTTATGTAGCTCAGACCCAAGCTTTTTGCTGTAATCATTTATTATTGTGTAAGTCAGCGTAAAATATTATCAAGGACAAATGTACCATTTCATCCTGTCTTTTAATTTCTTTGAAAAACTACAGAAGATACAGAGTAGAACACAAGGAGGTCCTAAGCCAGTAAATTTGAATCTTGCTTCACTTATATCTCTGGTCTCAGCAGAAATAGTCTTTTCTTGCATAAGTGTAATTGAGAGGAAATTCACACCTTTCAGTATCAACTAGAAAAGCACCAGATCTGTGAAGGTGTTGACTACTGCAGATGTACAGACAGCCTTCTAATTATGCCAGATTAGCTAAAGAATTGAGCCAGGAAGATGAAAAAGATGATTTCATTAGTCATCCCATTCTCATTGCTGCCCCACACTAGAATCTGTGTAGGACGAAGTCACGTTCTCAACTGTATCAGTGTTTTCTACTTGTGGTCCACTATCTACGGTGATCCTGGAGATGCTTTAAAGGGAACTAAGATAAATGTCTGGGAAGACCAATTCCACATAACCTCTACAGCAAATAAAATATATTTCTGAAGTGATATATGCCACCCAGAAATCACAAAATCTTGAAAACTCCTGACATATAATCATGTTCTGTACAGTCATGACCAGTGGTGCCACTGTGTGCATGCCTACAGTTTATGTGGCAGTCCCTCTCCTGAATCCAAGCCCTAATCAGTCACAATGCCTAATGTTAGTGCATCCTCAGACTGTATTTTGATACTTGCATACTGTGTCTATTAGTAAAACAAAATTAATTATAAAGGGCATGCTATGTAGCACATGCCATGTCCCTGGGAGATATGGCCTCAGCTGCAGTGCCCCAAAGGGTCCTCATACTGCAACACTAAAGTTGCAAAAGGGTGCACAGTAACAGGCTTAGGAACTCAAGTGTTCACAGTGGTGCTGTATGGCATTAGGAACAAGTGTGATTCAATGTACAAATGCAAAACTGGACTAACATGATGTCGGAAAAGACTTGAATTTGTTGGATGTGGATGCCCTTTTTGTTTTGAATTATTTATGGTACTACTATAACCAGCTAGGTTTTCTAAATAGAAGTCAGAAGGTATAAGCTTAGTGTGTAGTTAAATCATTATTTGTCTGGTGCACCATCTAAGTTTCAGAGCACTGAGTTCCAAAACAGACTAACATTGCCTTCAAAATTACATTTATCACATTGCACAACCAGAATGACAGGCTAGCATCATTAAACGGGAAAAGAAAACCAGCAAGACTGTAGCCTGCCACTAGGTCAAGTAGCTCTTTTTTTTGAACACTTCCCATCTAAGTAATTTATCTTTCTGACCCAAAGATGTGAAGCTCCTTATGAAGACTGAGAAAAGCCAGCAGGGATTAAGCAACTGATCAGTAAAATGAAATAAAACCCATTTTTTAAAAAAAAGGACTTTTGTGTTGCTTTTCATATTAGGAAACTGTGCAAACTACTTTAAAGCCCATTTTTCTCTCAGTGGTAAACAGGAGAATTCACATTGACTTTGGAAAGCATAACTTTGTCTCAGCTCTTTTTTTAAAAAATAAAAGAACGTATTTCTTTGCATATCTGTTGTTTTCCAGTGGGATAAGACTTTACTATGGTAAGTTTTGAAATTAGCTTCTTTCCATGAGACTGGTGATGACTATACATGTCTGCATGCCTAATAGCTAAATACAAAGAAGTATTTGATTCTTCACTTCACAGGAATAAGAAAATTTGTTGAAATAAACAGCATTGTGCCAACATAAAACTGACGTATTAGAGGATCATAATCTCTTGGACTTTAATGGATAGCCACTTACTCTGCTAGGGAACTGTAAAATGTTGCAATTATGATTTATGAGCCTTTTCCACCTTGTTTCGTACTGGTGCAAATGGCAAAAGAGAGTGAAGGGCAAAGCAGAATGAGGACATGATCTAGTGAGCAGTTCTGTGTTCAGCCCCCTGGCCCCCTGGCCACCTTAGTACCTTCATTGGACTCTATTTTGTCACTCTCACTCTGTTACTCCGGTGAGCCCCAAATTGGACACAATATTCCAGATATGGTCTCAGGCGAGTTGAGAAGAATAATCAGTTCCTTCAACCTGTTTGCTGCACTAACCAGAGTGTAGTTAGCTTTCATCACTACAAGAATGCATTGTTTGTTGTTGTCCACTGGACATTTTTCAGTTTGTTGTCCATCAGACCCCCAGATTCCCATCTTTTACTCTGAAGGTGCTTTCTAGCTAATTAACCCCAGCTTGTTTAGTTGCAAGGTGTTATTCTGTCACAAATGCAGGAACTGGCATTTGTTTTTGCTGCACTTCATGAGGTTTCTGTCAGCCTATTTCTACAGCCTGTCAAGATTCCTTTGAATGTTGGATCCTGACCAACTAACTGCTCACTGTCTGCTCCCTCCAGTTTGGAGTCTTTGGAGAATTCACTGAGGTGCCTGGTTTTCTGTGGCAGAGGTACCCAGCGAAGATGTTGATCAGGCCCACCACTGAGCCCAGGGAACACCACTCACAACCATCTGCCAGTTAGACTTTAAACAGTTGACTGCTACTCTTTGAGGACAGTTAGTTTTGCACCCAAAGTGGGTGCAAGTCCATATTGCCTCATCTTGTCTACCAAAATGCAATAACAAGATGTCAAATGTCTCACTAAAATCGAGGTAAACAACATTTCTCACCTTGTCCAACCGTTTCATCACCATTCAGGCTGGTCAGGCATGATTTTTGCTTTGATAAATACATGCTGGTTGTTCCAAGCCATCTTCTTGCACTTTTTCATGTGCCTAGAATGGCTTCCAGAAGGATTTGGTCCTTAAATATATTAGGCTGACCAGGTTGTAGTCCGCTAAATCCTCCTAGTGCCCTTTTTGAAGATGATGATGATATGCATTTTTGCAGGCATCAAGGCCTTTCCTTACTTACCACAATGACGTCTGTCACCTTCCTCAGCATCCTTGAATACATCCCATCCGTCCCCATGGACTTGTGCATGTCCAGTTTGCTTATCATCACTTGATATTATTCTTCTCTGCTCAGCTGAGCACGGGAACCTGGGAGGCCCAATAGCAGCCCTTGCCAGCAAAAACTGAAGCAAAGAAAATATCTCAACTTTTTCAATGACCCTCATTATTAAGTTGTCCCATCTATTCAGCAGAAGGCCCACAGTATACCTGATCTCCCTTTTCCTGATGATGTACTTAAAAAAGTCCTTGTTGTCCTTCACAGACCCTTCCTAGCTTCAGCTGCAGTTGTAATTTGGCTTTTCCTACTTCCTGCATGGGCAATGCTTCTATATTCCTTTGCAGTATCCTGTCCCCAGGATACCTTTCATAAGCTTCCTTTCTTGGGTCTGAACGCAGCCTGGAGTTCCCTGCTCAGCAAAGCTGGCCTTTTGTCATACCTGGTCAATTTCATATAAATTGAGATGAACCATTCCTGTGCTTTGAGGAAGTTATCTGTTCCAAAGACCCTTACAGTTCTGAAAATGAGAATTTGAACTTCTGGAAGAGCCATTCAAAAAGGACAACTTACAGAATTGGAAATAGTTGACATTATCACTAAACTATCACACTAGAGGGTTACAAGCTATTCTCATTTAAAAGCTAAAGTAGGGAAAAAAAACCAAAACAAAACGTATGCCTAAAACACAGAAGATAAAATTGATTGTAACTTAGTTTGTGACCTAAATCAGGAAAGGATTCTTAGTTGGTCTGTTTCAGGGCTCTTTCTGGTTTGGAATAATCCTATGTAGGAAAACTTAAATCCTGTTCTATTCGTAACTCTTGAACCGTTTGAAATACCAGTGCACTGAATTAATGTTTCTGATCCAGATCTCCAAGTCCTTTCTCTAACCAATCTCTCTTTTTGTTGGACCTTACCTCTGATTCTCTTTCTTACCCACCACCATTAATATCAACCTCACTACCTCACTTGCCAACTTCACCAGAATGCCTGTAGGCCTCTTTCAGTGAAGTATGAGTTAAAGATCTCTTTCAAGACCTGGAAATCCATTTTTTTTCTGCAGCACTGTAAGGTATTAACTAAGTCAGGGAGCAATTACTGTGATTATATTTTTAATTTTTTTTTTTTATGATGTTACATCAGAGTTCTAGGTCTAAATGAGTAACCAAATTACCTCACTGTGATATCCCATCCCAGTCACAGCCTTTGCCACTTGCCTTGTTTATTATTCAGGAAGTCACATTTCAAATCTCTGGGCAGACTCCTCAGTTCAGAGATCACTTCTATTAATTTGTATGGTGCTTTCCACACACACACACGCACAAAAAGAAGGATTATTGTAAAGGAAAAAATGTGGCAGCACGAGTATATTGACAGATAATCTGTCAATAGAATTACTGGAAGCCCTCAGATTCTTATAGGATGGTTAAATGAATATTCAAAAGGGTGATTTTCTCACACTTTGACATTTCCTTGCCTGAAAAGCAGGCATCTGACCCGAGTGGTACGACTCAGTGTGACACTGTCTTATAGACAATTTGTCTTTTCATAAGAATACCCAAAGGAATAAAAGTGGACTGGCTGGATAAGTTGTTTGGGCTTGAGGAAAAAAAGCTTCTCCCACCCCCCAATTTCTAGGAGAGAGGCAGAAATTATGAGATACTCCTTTGAAAAAACTTATCTACTAGATAACATTTTCCAGTTTTAAAACACCTATTGTATAAATGTTTTTTCAAGGTAAGGGATCTGTGTAAAAATTATATAATGCATACATCCCACAGCAGGATGCTAAGAAATGAAAAGTAAGGAATTCTTACTCTGTACCAGCTAGATGCAGCCAATATACTGGTATGTATTATTGACCACAGCAAGGCCAGTGAAGGTATTGTCATCATGATCACTACCATGATCTTTGGTATTTAATCATAGATGATTACCTAGATACAGGTAAATGGAGACCTAATGTATTTGTTCAGAAAACAGAAAAAAAATGTGTTTGGATACTGAGACTGAGCTCTCAAAATAGCATTAGTAAGACAGTTGATTAGTGAATTTGCTATTAGATTCAGCATGCAATTAAAAAAAACCAACCCACATGAAGATTCCCCTTTGCCAAATAAGACAGGAACAGTAACAGATGGAATACAATGTGTAGGAACTTCTACATAACCTCTTAGATACATTAACAAAACCTGAAGACTTCAAAATGGGCTACCGAAGAAGCAATGATATATTTTATGTGAAAGCCTAGGTTGCATTCCAGGCTCTTTCAGTACCCAACAGCAGAGAGGAATAAGGGTACCTTTTCCTTGTAGCTAACAGTTTAAAGAATGCATTGTAGGAACAAAGAATGCCACAGTTCCACAATCACCAATTGCAGAGAATAAGAAAACGGTAAAATCATTGAAGGGGGAGAGAAATGAAGAACACTGTAATAGTGACCTCTTCATTAAAAAATCTTGACAAAAGTACTAAGATTTAAAGAGCGTTGCTTCTATTATGTATTGTTCAGTGCATTAAAAATAACTGAAAAATCTGAACTAGTCAAGACATTTCCTATATTTGACTGCTTATTATCAGCCTTGTCTTATTACATCTCATTTATGGCTGCATTTTCTTTCATCTTAAAATAACTCAGTGGGAATATTTTGCACAAAATGTCCTTACAGGTTTCCTCTTTTTTCTTTTTATTTTTCTAGAGTTTTTTAATTTGATGTTTTACTTATTGTTTGTTCCCTAGGTTGATGACACATCGATAATTATTGCTACCTTTACTTTTTAAACAAGAAATACATTGACTTGTCAATCTTTTTAGGAAAATTTAAGTGATAACACAGGACAACATATCTCTATTCCAATGGTTTCTAAGACATAATCACTTATGATACATTACTTTAGTTATACATCTTAAAAATAGATCATCTTTTTTTCACAAAACAATAGGAGACCAAAAGTGTATGAAGAAAAAGTCCCATTTAAAAATCACAGTTCTATATAAAGTAAGACAGCAATTCTACAGCATAATAGAGCTATTTTACAGTGCATCTTGTCTTCAAGACCAATTGTTTTCAGAGCTCGTAGCCACAGAGGGCAAATTTTGCCTTCAGACACCCACATGCTTTTCTCACTGAGTTAAGTGTAAAAAGTCATGTCAAATTTTGAGGGTTCTCTTGGCCCAAACAAATTAATCTTTACAATTTCATTTTGATAATGTTTCAACATGGACCCAAAATATGACATTTTTGTGGGCTATGAATAAACAATATTGAAGTCTTCCAGGTTACCTGTTGTTACTTTTGGTAAGTCTTCAGATCATATTCCTAAGTCTGATCATTGAAAAGAGAAATACTGATGACCAGACAAAAGATTAGGGAAATGACCTTAAGAATAAACTATATCTGAGTGCTATGCCTATTTTTGCAGTGTGATGGAAACCAAAATCTTATATAATTGTGTGGTCATGTCACTTACTTTCCTTTTCCTTGTCCTTTTTTCCACTTTACTAAAATATTCTGAAAAGTATTATCATGAGAGGAGCCTTGAAGTTACATTATAATCTTCCCTGAGATCAAAATTGTCCTGAATAGAATGGACAAGTATTGGTTTACATGAGTGACAGAATATACAGAATCTGCTTTTTTTAAAAAAACAAATCTTTTAGCATACTAATATAAGTGAAGCTGTTATTTAGAACCAGACAAGACATTTAACAAAGGAAAGATAACAATAGGATTTTCATTGGCCTGATTAAAAAAAAAGAATCAGGTATGTCTCACCTCGATCTGTACTTAAGCTTCTGTATTTTTCAAGTGTATGGAAAATTTTCCTTATTTTGGTTATCATCAGTGATACGGGAATTTCAGCTTCAGTTTTTTTTCCCTTCCCTTTGTTTTGCTGGTTGCTGTTCGTACACAGTATTCCTTACAAGCCTCATCACTTTGCTCCATCTTTTCTCAAAATAAGACAACTTAAAGGCATGACATATTCTACTGCAATACGTGCTCTTACTTTCTGCCATGACATTGTATGATTAGCTGATGGCTGAATTATGTGGGGGTTTAACGTTTCTGATCACCTCTAGATGTGGCTTCGCAATAGCTCAACTTGATGACTTCGGCTTATCATTCATATTTTTCTGTTAAGTACAACATGATATTTCTGTATGTTAACTGCTATAAATTTCATGCAATAATATTTCTTCTTTCTTACCTGTTGCCTACATTTCCTTATATTGCCCTCACAATGGTTTTATTGTACATTATTAATGCTTATTCACATTCATCCAATTCATCCAATCTAATATTGTTGCTCAGCAGTATGGCTGGGCTTATAATGAAATTGGCTCCACAATTTAGTTACAATCAAACTGACTATTTCTCTGAAACCATAGCTATAAGTATGGTTGTTGAACAGCTGGAAGTGTTCTGTAGTTAAGTGGGTTTGGATCTGCTGAAGTCATGCTACAGATGCCCTCTTCACTGGAAGTTTCTCAGTCCCCAAATGCGCTTCTGCTTCTCAAATTAGTTTCTTTAAATGTTTATGTGAAAATATTGTCTTTTTTTCCCCATCTGCTCGCCTACCTTTAATAAGGTCAAGAAGATACAGAGGATAACATATTCTCAAAGGTAAGATTTTCCCTATAAATACCTTAAAGATGGACTTCCAAAACAGAGTAGAGGTACCCACTGAGGGACAGGCTACAGCACTAATTTTATATCAGACTTGTTTGTCTATGCAGTTCACACATTTGCATCTCTGGACCAGAACGCACATGTTAGCAATTAGAGACATGGGAGGAAGCTAGGGAAACTACTTTAGACACTGGTCCTGGAACATATGGGTGAAACACAGACTGAGGAAAGGAGGGTACTGTGAAATATGGGGAATATATGACATTATTGTACTGTTGACTACGGAGTTACAGAACAGGAAGATATGAAATTACTGTACTGTTAACTACAGAGTTACAGTGGAGGAAAGGAGACACAAAACAAAGTGTGATGAATATGCAGAAGAAACCTGTGTGGGATTTGGTTTATTACACAGAGAATGTGTGGGGCAAATAGGGTTGAAAACGAGATTTCATCAATTTGGTGCCTCACTGAACGAATTCCACTGGTCACTATGTCTGCCTTGGGTACTTGTAGTATTTGAAGACACAGCAGCTTTATTTCTCACTGTTTTAAAGAAAAAAAAAAAAAACAAAACACCTGCATTTCTGTCCATAACTTCATTTTTTTCTTAATTCATGCTTAATTCACAGTAAACTCTGGATCAAGTTTTCTGCTTTCTTGTGTTTTCTACCTTTTTGGTCCTGAATTTCATGTTATCAGTCTGTGTGTCTGTCTGCATTAATGTTCTTGTGCTGTTCTTTTACCTCTTTTATTTAGATGCCCTTGCTATCTGTATGCTTCCTTTATTATTTGTTGTGAGAAACAGATATCTCCAGTCACAGGAGCATCAGATGTCCCATCAGTAATTCTTTATTCAGAATATAGTTAAATTCTAGAATTCTAAATTGGAAAATTGAGTATCTAATTCTGGTTTGCTTCTTCATTTGAATTAAAACAAAACAAAAAAAACAAAACAAAAACAAAGCAAAAAACAAACCAAACCAACCAAACAAACAAACAAAAAAACTCCCCAAATCCAAAAAAACCTGACCAAAACAACACCTGAAGCTCAGGAAGAGAAAAAGTCTTCAAATGCCTTTTTTGGCTACTTAAATGTTTCAGAGTTTTAGTCTCACTCAATTCTTCTCTTCCCTGTTCTCTTCCCATTGACAGTTCTATGAAGAGATTGAATTCTTACATTTATTGTTTCTAGGCATCGGTAAGATTTCTTGTCTGGAAAGTCAACATTGTTATTGGTATGGGTCCCTTGGTCTTTTGTCCGCTGCTTTTTTGCATCTTCTGCATTGGGGAGGATCTCACCAGTTTGACTACTGTCACCACGTTTCATCTACCAACTGCTGTGCTACAAAATGAAAAGCATTCATGCTTGTAAAAATAAACTGTTTCCTTATTAAGGGATGTTGTTTATCGTATTCTGTTATGACAGTCCAGCCAATTCCATGAGCCATTTTAGAGTTCCCATGAGCTGGAGATTTGGATACTTGAGAAGTGTCAATGTATAAAAAGTTCCAGCTAAGAGCCCTTACGAAATATAATTACGTTAATAAATTGATACAGATATTTCTCTATCCATGCTAAAGTTCTGATTTTTGTACCCTTTTCCAAAAATTATGTTCTGTACTTGCTGAGAAATTGGTTTATAAATGCTTCTGGAGACAAATAATTTCTTACCTTTTTTTTTTTTTCACGTGCTTCTGACCATCTCAGTTTGAGTATTTTTTCTTTTGTTTCTCTTATAAGGGAAAAAATTATTATTTTTCTCTTCCACTGTCTTCTATTTTTTCCACATTCTAAGCTGGAGATCAGAAGTTTTTAAGTTAATTCGACTGGAACACATACCTCCACTGTGGATGACCTTATCTCAGAATGTGTCCCAGTTCATATATGCTGAAGTATAAACAGAAAAAACATATCACCACACACAGGAAAGTTAAAGAAAAAATCATTCAAGAAAATGATTGTGTGCTTTTGAACAGAAATGATAATGTTACTGTTTAGTTCATAAAACAAAGAAACAATGAAGTACTTAATGTCTTCTTTGCCTCAGTCTTTAATAGTAAGACCAGTTGTTCCTTGAGTACCCAGCCCCCTGAGCTAGTAGGTGGGGGCTGGGAACAGAATGAACCCCCATAATCCAAGGTAAAAAGGTGAGGGACCTGCTACACCACTTAGACATACACAAGTCTACGAGGCCAGATGGGATCCACCCAAGGGCACTGAGGGAGCTGGCAGCAGTGCTCACCAAGCCACTTTCCATCAGCAGTCCTGGCTAACTGATGAGGTTGCAGTTGACTGGAGGTTAGCAAATGTGACGCCCATCCACAAGAAGGGACAGCAGGAGGATCTGGGGAACTACAGGCCTGTCACTCTGACCTCGGTGCCAGGGAAGCTTATGAAGCAGATCATCTTGAGTGCCATTACACAGCACATGCAGGACAACCAGGTGATGAGCCCCAGTCAGCATGGGTTCATGAAAGGCAGGTCCTGCTTGACTAACCTGATCTCCTTCTATGACAAGGTGACCTGCTTGGTGGATGAGGGAAAGGCTGTGGATGTTGTTTACCTGGACTTTGGTAAAGCCTTTAACACCGTTTCCCATAGCATTCTCCTGGACAAACTGGCTGCTCATGGCTTGGATGGGCGTATGCTTCACTGGGTAAAAAACTGGCTGGATGGTCGGGCCAAAATAGTGGTGGTGAATGAAGTTAAATCCAGGTGGTGGCCGGTCACAAGTGGTGTTCCCCAGGGCTCAGTACTGGGGCCGGTTCTCTTTAATATCTTGAACAATGACCTGGACAAGGGCATCGAGTGCACCCTCAGCAAGTTTGCAGGGGACACCAAGTTAGGTGGGAGTGTCGACCTCCTTGAAGGTAGGAAGGCTCTACGGAGGGATCTGGACAGGCTGAATCCATGGGCCAAGGCCAATGGTATGAGGTTCAACAAGGCCATGTGCCAGGTCCTGCACTTGGGTCACAACAACCTCATGCAGCGCTACAGGCTTGGGGAAGAGCAAATGGAAAGTTGCCCGGCAGAAAAGAACCTGGGGGTGTTGGTTGACAGTCAGCTGAATATGAGCCAGCAGTGTGTCCAGGTGGCCAAGAAGGCCAACAGCATCCTGGCTTGTATCAGGAATAGTGTGGCCAGCAGGACTAGGGAAGTTATTGTCCCCCTGTACTCGGCACTGGTGAGGTCTCACCTCGAACACTGTGTTTGGTTTTGGGTCCCTCGCTACAAGAAAGACATTGAGATTCTGGAGTGTGTCCAGTGAAGGGCAACGAAGCTGGTGAGGTGTCTAGTGCACAAGTCTTATGAGGAATGGCTGAGGGAACTGGGGTTCTTTAGCCTGGAGAAAAGGAGGCTGAGGGGAGACCTTTCTGCTCTCTACAACTACCTGAAAGGAGCTTGTAGCGAGGTGGGGATCGGTCTCTTCTCCCAAGTAACAAGTGATAGGACAAGAGGAAATGGTCTCAAGTTGCTTCAGGGGAGGTTTAGATTGGATATTAGGAAAAATTTCTTCACTGAAAGGGTTATCAAACATTGGAACAGGCAGCTCAGGGAGGCAGTTGAATCACCATCCCTGGAGGTATTTAAAGAATGGGTAGATGTGGTGCTTAGGGACATGGTTTAGTGGTGGTTTTGGCAGTGTTAGGTTGATGGTTGGAATTGATGATCTTAAGGGTCCCTTCCAGCCTAGATGATTCTATGATTCTAACTCACCTGTGCATTGCATTGATGAACTTGAACTATCTTTGCTTAGCTCTGCTTCATAGTGCAGAAACTTCCTTGGAAAAAAACCCTAAAATATTAAATGCAAAAAATAAATACCATATTCTTTTTCAATTTGAACAAACCACGATTATAAGGGTTCTGTTTTTGAAGAGAAACAGTACATTTTCCCTTCAGTAAATAAGCTTAAGGTTTATGAAATTAAAAAAAAAATAAATGTAAAGGAATACAGAAGATCATAAACTTTCATGATTGAGAGATCTTATTTTTTATTTTATGCAGCAAACACCAAAATATTTTCAAAATGGTCTGTTTTCAAACCTCCAGTTTTCTGCTTCAAACTGATATAAGAATTGTACAAAGTAGGATGTCCTTTAAATTTCACCCGAAGTGTGAGCAGCTTCATCTTTTCTGTTCTGCAGTAGGAAAGTAGGATCATTATCTTTCTTTACCTTGTAATTCTTTGCTAGAATTAAGAACCAGAACTATTAACCCATCTTTAGAGAGGTTAGCTGTTCCTCAAAATGAAAGGTAAAAAAAAATAAAATTAACATATGGGTATTAGGTGTACAATAAGTAATACATATTTTTGTGTCTCCCTTTGCAGCTTCATGGTAAAAGGTTTCTAAGGATTAGTGGTGGATTAGCCATGCTGAAAGTTAGAACATTTTTCAGCTGAAAAATCCGAATAGCCATACAAAGAATGGATTATCCCCCCAGTCTAGACGGGAGAATCTGGTTGATGATGGTTTTCCTTAGAGGTCTAAGCATGTTCCATGAAGAAAATAAACATTGTGATGCAGTATATTAAAAAAAATAATAAAAATCAATAGAAGCATTTAACCATGAAGATGTTTGTACATTGTATCCCAGAAATACCAAAGAAAATATCAGTAATTCAGTGTCAGGGAAGTCAAGAGTGTAAAAAATGACTATAGAAACTTCTCTTATCTTTTTTTTTTTTTTTAAACCAATGAACAATAGTCTTTATTTTCTAACCCTGTGAGAGAAAATTGATAAAATCTGAGCATATTATGCTCCATTGTGTAGTTGTAAGTAACCAAACAGAAGTGTTCATCCCCTATTCTTTAAAAACTAAATTGAGTGGAGCCTGTTCCAGGATGTTACTGAAGTTACTAAAATTCCTACTGATTTCCACGGGGATAGGACAAAACTCTTTCTCAGTTCACAACTAGAAGCTCACTGTTATACTCCTCCACCAAGCTCAAGTGTAGAGCTAACAAAATTTTATCTCATTATGACTTGCCTCATTCCTTTCACTACTGAGAATGAGTGCTATACTAATTACTAGTTGTCTGACTCCTCTCTTTGGAAGGGAAATGTTCTTTTGAATTTCACATCTACATGTTTAAGTCTTAAACATATAAAAGAGATTGCCCTGTAGCACTGTGAAAAGCAGTCCTCTGCATCCTAGCCGTAGGTCAATGTTTTAACAGTCCTTCATTCCGATGTATCTGACAGCTCTAGCAGTCAGCGGGGCGGCACAAAGTTTGTTCAAGGAGCTCATCACTGTTTATATATTTGAAAGGAGGCCAGTGTACGTAACAAGTAAATAAAAAATACTAATTTTGTTCAAGAAATAATACAAAGTGTCTATTGTCTTTCCTTTGAGTAACGAGATTTAGTGAGATGCCACGTTAAAAAACCCAATCAACATTGATGAGTGATTCTAGCAGTCTCTATTTTAAGAACTCAATCCACAGGCAGTAACAAGTAAAATAGATGACTAGATATCTAGTTTGGGTACATGGCCAGACTCTTGACATAGATTTAAGATGCAGCCAGATCACATTCTGCACTTCTGTTCCCAGGAAAGGGAAATCGTGTGGGCTGAAAAAGAGAAGGCAGCTGCACAATTCTCTGAACCAGGACCGCAGGATACACAATGTAGTATCTCTATAGTGTAGTCAGGACATAAGCCCTCGTATGCAATAGGAATATTAAGTCAGCTTTAAAAGATTTTTAGTGCATATGATTAATAATTTCACTTATGACATGCCAAAAATGGGCAAAAGCCAACATCTTTCTTTTTTTCAGAAAGAGAGAGAGAAGATAACCCAAGCTGCCAAAGTTAGTCACAATGAGATCTAAAAAATAGGCTGCTAGATGAAGAGGGAAAATTGAGATCATCTTGTTTAGGTACCTACGCGTAATAGAAAAATGAATATTTATGGTGAATTTAGGAAGTCTAATTTCAGCTATAGTTTAAATAAGAAAAATCTTCCCTGCAAAATTCATCCTGATCTAAAAAAAAATTCTTGAGCAAAAAAGATTTTCCCTAATAAACCTCAAACTCAACAGTATGTTCTGTCCCTTTATACTGAAAACATTTCAATCACTATATTCATTACTTATTATTATATAATAATCTCTCCTGCTGTAGAGTTTTCTACTGTAAAAGTTTCCTTGACTTTTGTATATGTTCTCTAGACTTTGTTTATCATTTCACCCAGACACTGGTTCTGTCTCAGAAAACAAGAGAAAGAAACAAAACAAACTAAAAAAAAAAAATTCAAACAAAATAAAAGTAGAAATATAAAGATGCAAAGCCAGCAAACACACAAAATTGTAGCTTTCCAAGTTTAGAGATGTGAAAAAGAACCACTGAAAGAATTATAATAAGGCTGAAAGTTAAAAAGAGCAAAGATGTGGGAGTGGAATCTCGAAATAAGACAAAGGAAGAAAAATAAAGGCCAAACAAGAAAAGTAAATTATCATAATGAAAACTAAAAGCCTCCCTTCATCTGCCTTAAAAATAGATACTAATGTTTTGCAGATTAACTTTGCTTTTGTAATTATGGACTTATGGAGAAATGAATGTTGGTGAACTAAACTACTCACTTAGGGAGTGTATCTAAATCCATGGCATAGCAGAAACAGCTGTTGCCCATTATGCTTTGCTTTTTGATGATAAGTGGTACGAAAGGTTGGGAAAAGGTGACCATTCAGCACTTTTTATTACGAGGTAATGGCTCCGATGATGTTAGCAAAATAATTAAAACCACCATCAGTGCTATTCTCTGTGAAGACATTTAATGTTATTTCCATCTCTCCCTGCTGTCCTAAATGTATTCACATAGGGAGTAATATTGGAGGGTAGGGTAAAAATGGAGTAAATCAGAATTAAAGATTTTGTGCATTGCATACAGAGTCTTAGTCCAAACTGCGTAATTCAGTGTTCTTACACTACATATTTAAATTGAAACTATTGCTTTTGTTCTCATAAAAAGAACAGTAAACTTTGCTCTCTGTAATGCACCCATGAGTGTTGAAGGAGCTGAGAGAAGTCATTGCTGGGCGGCTCTCCATCACCTTTGAAAGGTCCTGGAGAACAGGCAAGGTGCCTGAGGACTGGAGGAAAGCCAATGTCACTCCAGTCTTCAAAAAGGGCAAGAAGGAAGACCCAGGAAACTACAGGCCAGTCAGCCTCACCTCCGTCCCTGGAAAGATGATGGAACAGCTCGTTCTGGTCATTATCTCAAAGCATCTGGAGGAAAAGAAGGTTATCAGAAGTAGCCAACATGGATTCAGCAAGGGAAGTCATGTCTGACTAATCTGATAGACTTCTACTGTGGCATGACTGGACAAACAGATGAGGGAAGGGCAGTGGATGTTGTCTACCTTGACTTCAGCAAGGCTTTTGACACTGTCTCCCATAGCATCCTCATAGGCAAGCTTAGGAAGTGTGGGTTGGATGAATGGACAGTGGGGTGGATTGAAAACTGGCTGGCAGATAGAGCTCAGAGGGTTGTGGTTAGTGGCACAGAGTCTAGTTGGAGGTCTGTGACAAGTGGTGATTCCCAGGGGTCAGTCCTGGGTCCAGCCCTGTTCAACATATTCATCAATGACCTGGAGGAAGGGGTAGAGGGTACCATCAGCAAGTTTGCTGATGACACAAAACTGGGAGGGGTGGCTGACACACCACAAGGCTGTGCTGCCATTCATTGTGACCTGGACAGGCTGGAGAGCTGGGCAGAGAGAAACCTCATGAAGTTCAACAAGGGCAAGTGTAGGATTCTGCGCCTGGGGAGGAATAACCCCATGCACCAGTACAGGTTAGGGGCTGACCTGCTGGACAGCAGCTCTGTGGAAAAGGGACCTGTGAGTCCTGGTGGACAACAGGATGACCATGAGGCAGCAATGTGCCCTTGTGGCCAAGAAGGCCAATGGCATCCTGGGGTGCATCAAGAGGAGTGTGGCAAGCAGGTCGCGGGAAGTTATCCTCCCCCTCTGCTCTGCTCTGGTGAGGCCGTGTCTGGAGTCCTGTGTCCAGTTGTGGGCTCCCCAGTTCAAGAAGGACGGGGAACTGCTGGAGAGGGTACAGCAGAGGGCTACAAAGATGATTAGGGGTCTGGAACATCTTTCTTATGAGGAAAGGCTGACGGACTTGGGTCTTTTGAGTCTGGAGAAGAGAAGACTGAGGGGGGATCTCATCAATGCCTATAAATACTTCAAGGGAGGGTGCCAGGAGGATGGCACCAGTCTTTTTTCAGTGGTGCCCAGTGATAGGACAAGAGGTAATGGGCACAAACTTGAACATAGAAACTTCCACCTGAACGTGCAGAGGAACTTCTTTTCTTTGAGGGTGGCAGAGCACTGGAACAGGCTGCCTAGAGAGGTAGTGGAGTCTCCGACTCTGGAGTCATTCAAAATCCACCTGGACGCCATCCTGTACAACCTGCTGTAGGTGAACCTTTTCTGGCAGGGGGGATTGGACTAGGTGATCTCCAGAGGTCCCTTCCAACCCCGGTGATTCTGTGATTCTGTGATTCTGTAATGTCTTTGACTGGAAAGCTTTTTCCATATGTTATTCATGAAAGACATATGAACTTTCACATGAACTTCTTCACCTTTATTTGTCTTTTTAGTCATCCACATGCAAGGATAACCTAATATGTCAACCTAATAACAAATACCCTTATATTTTTGTGGTGTGTTACCTTTGGCTAGCAGCCTAACTCCCGCAAGTCCCGCCCAGCTGCTCACTCATTCTCCCACCAGCTCCCCAATGCAGGACCAGGAGAGAAAATAAGAACAGGAATGAGAAAGCTCATGGGTCAAGATAAAGACAGGGAGATTGCTTACCAATTACTGTCATGGGCAAAAAAAGACTTGGCTTGGGGAAAATTAACTTAATTGATTGCCAAGTAGAATAAATATTTTTGGGTAGTGGGAAACAAAAAGACACACACCAAACCAACACCATTCCACCCCCTTTCCCAAGCTTAACTTAGACCTTCACTCCTGACTCTTCTACATCTTCCTCTCCTGAGCAGCACAAGGGGATGGAGAATGGGAGCTGCAGTCTGTCCATAACAGTTCCTCTCTGCCACTCCTTCTTTCACACACTTTTCCTCTCTTCCAGAATGGGTCCTTCAGGAAAATCTGCTCTGGTGTGGGTTTTTCACAGGCTGCAGGGCTTATCTCTTCCTCCATGGAGCCCCTCCTCCTCCTCCTTCTCTGACCATGGTGTTCTCTCTGCTGTTTCTCACCCTTTCCCCCACCCCGCTTCTCCTTCTCTGCCTGTCCAACATTTTCTGCCCTTTCTTAAATATGCCTTCCCCGAGGCACCACCATCTTGGATGATGGGTTCAGCTGTATCCTCTGGTGGATCCTTTGGAGCTGGCTGGAACTGGCCGTGTCCAGCATGTCCTCTCCTCACCGAGGTCACCCCTACAGTCTTCCCACTGCCAATACATCAACACCTGCACCAAATACAAGCTTGTACTAGGCCCCAGTGATACACATAGTTTGGGAGAGCAGAAACCTTAAAAGGGGAAACTTGCATGCAAAGAACTGATTTGCTTCAGGTTTTCAGTACCACAACCATTTATCAAATGACTTGAAGAATGGCATGGAGCTCTCTCCAGTATCAACAGATAGTCTGGGTTCAAGAAAGAGTCAGTTATTTGTGTTAAATTAATTGAATTAGTTCAAGAAAACTTTTTTTTTTCCCCCACAAAGTTAGCTGAGTTGTTTCATTCTATTTTATAACCTAGGTGATAATGTTTATTTTTCTCACTTGGGATCAGCCATTTCCAAGGACCCTAATGATTTATGCTGGCTTTCAAGAAAAGCCTAGAAATGTCAAAGCTTATTTCTAGGGCTAGTTTTTCAGATATGTCCCCATGTTTGGTATTTTGCACATAGCACATACAGGTGATGAACTCATGAGAGGAATGGGAGAATCAGACCTTTCCAAACCTACAGGGTGTTCTGGAAAACAAGTGAGGCATCTTGTAGCAAGAATTCCCTTTAAATTCCTTTTTGCATCTGGTACATTAGCAAAGAGGTATTGACCAGAGAGGAAATTTCCTGCTTCTTAACTTCACTTCACAATAAGATAAATAAACATCTTCTGGGCTTCACTTATACTTCAGAAAAGAATGTACTTTTTGCACCTAAAAGAAGATGGATATTCTCATCTCATCAAAAAGGCTTTAATTGGAACACAACATATGATTCATGGTGTAAGATTGAAGACAGAAGAAATTTCCACCCATGGGCCAGAAGGCTTCACAAATTCTAAATGTAGGAGATTTTAGAACTGAGTTTTTGGTGATGATAAAAAGTTTTTTGCCTTTATTCAAGATTCTGGACTATCAAATCACTTTATAGATTTTAATGAACAGTAAAAACATTGTTACTTGCTTATGCAGATGGAAGACAGAAAAACAAAGCATGTGTTCATTCATCCATCAATCCTTAAAAATCCTTTAAAACTGAAATTGCGGTTTGCTTTAGCTCTTTTCTCTGATGAATGGTTAGTATAAATGTCCCTCCTCTCTGTTGAATAGATCCTGGGTCTAGGACAAAAAAACCAAACCAAAACAAAAAACCCAAACACATCAACAGACTCGCTAAATAAATAAATATTCAGTATGAAATAAGAAAATTGCAAAAACTATTGTCAAAATTGTTAGGTGGAAATACAGCTTCATGTACATTGGCTAAAATGAAGATTTAAACATACTGAGCAGATAATGTCCCAACTCCCTAAACTCCAATGTTGATGACCCAAACAACCTAGAAACATCAGTACGAGAAGTGGAATATTTACCTCTCAGAATTGATCAAGTATTTTTCACTGGCATATGTGGGCTAATTTACCAGTTAGAAGCAAAGAAGATCTTTAGATGATCAATATGAACAGGTAGGCAAAGAATTGAGGTATACTGCATCTCCCTCTTCAGACCCTTAAAGGTTTGTATGGATATTAAGCACACAGAGAATACAGGCGGTTATTTTAGACCTACTGGATTGCATTCTCTCCTTATCATGATGCCAGTGTCATAAGCCTCAGGTATCAGTGAAGCGATTCCTGAAATCAATAAATTATATTCCAGCCAGCACTGCAATGCAAACCGACAAATCTTAACTCGCTTGTCACATTAAAATGTATGCATGATAAATCAATAAATATAAATATGCTTAGTGAGAAATAGTTGTTCTAGACTCATTTTACAACTTATAACAGTATTAGATTGCTTATTCCCCATAGGGAAGGAATTCTATTATCTTGCTGTAGCCTGAAAGAAGATAGGTAGAATTTTCAAGTAAACAATTTGGATAGGAAATGGCTATTTTTCATATATTAAATTTATAGCTTTAAAACGTTTGAAGCAATGAAGAAACCAGTCTTCTCTAAAAAAAAAAAAAAAAAAAAAAAAAGAAAAAAAAAGAATAATCATGAAAAACTAGACTATGAGAATGTGGCTAGGCCAAAATTCTTTACACTTGAACAACCAACTAACTACTATTTGAAAGGTCACTATGAAAGCATTAACATTTAATCAAAAGTAAGAACATGGTTTTATTTCTAATCAAATTAAAACTAACTAGGGAAATCAGATGTTCTTCCCCAAAAACCTGTTATGGGTAAAGGGGAAAACATCATATATATATGGCCAAGAATTTACTGTTCGTATAGGTGAGGTCTTAACCTTGCAACCAAAATACAAGTGGTAATTATTAGTCCAATTACAATAGATGCTAACAATTCTAGACCAAATTATCTAGTCAATTCCTCAAGAACAATCCAGTGAAAGTGTTATATATTAAATTCTTGCTGTCCACCTGCCTTCTCTGGAATCCTTCCCATTGTTTCTCTGTGTCAACAGTTTTAGGTTCTGCTAATAAAATGTCAGGGAACATTATGAGAGGTCACCACCACAGTCTCCAGCATACATTAACACTAATAGTTGGGAACCCTTCTTTCTCAGTCTTGGGACCTGCTTAGGGTTGTTTTTATATGTTTTCTTAATGCTGGTGTTCTTTTCAATGGCTCACAGATGAAGTTTGAAAATGACATACTAAGTTATAAAGAGAAATACTGCTGTACTCAAAAAGGACACGGGTACTTTCATACATAATAAAAGTGAAAATTAAATAGCCAGTTAGGATTAGATAGATAGATAGATATAAACATAACTGATTCTTTTTTTTTTTTCTTTTTTCCTGTCTGTCAATTAATGGCCTCAGTTGATGATAAGGACTAAAGTAAAGTCATTGCTTGTTGTACAGTGACTGCCTGGGTTTTTCAGATATGTGTCATGTAAAGAGTTAAGCAAAAATATGTTAGCCAGTAGTCAAGTTGTCACTTGACCATTAGGCAATTGCTATAACAGCTAAAAAGAGCTTAGGCCAAGACAAGCCCAGGTAACTGCCGAGGCCCTACAGTGTCAGGTCAATACAGCTCCTGTGGCCTTTTACTAGTAATCACAAAAGTCGTATTTACTGGGCTACATGTATATCCACAAAAAGAAGAGAGAATGCTATCCTTTTTATTGAAATAATTGTTATGCAGCCCAGAAAATTTATTTACTCATGAAAGTTTCTGTATTTTCCATCCATACATAAATCTTTTATATCACCACCTGTTCACAAAAATCAAAGATTCGGCTGTCTTTGTAATTCATGGAGCACTGTACAGGGCTCCATCTCATTCCAAATTGTGCATCCTCCTCCATTCCCACTGCTAAGTTCAGCAATGCAAGAAGCAGAGAGAATTTTGCATGTTCAGTCAAAATACATGAGACAATGAAAAATTACCGACATTACTATTTTTACCACATGGTATCCATAAATTCATGGTTGATGTACTAGAAAGGGAAATTTAGTTGAATCTTAGATTCTGCAGGTGCTTGGTAAGTAAGAATCAAAATATTACTCAAACAATTTCAACTAAACTATACATAACAATTTATTTGTGGAATGTCTGTATTCCAGGATTACACCTACAAAAAATCTCAGAATGGGAAAAATTATATTAAAATTATAGGGAATATTTCCATAGAAATCACAGAATCACAGAATGTTTGAGGTTATAAGGGTTCTCTGTAGGTAATCTGGTCCAACTGCCCTGCTCAGTCAGAGCAACCTAGACCCTGTTGCCCAGGACATGGTCTCCAAGATCTCCAAGGACAGAGATTAAGCAACCTCCATGGGTAACCTCTGCCAGTGCTATGTCATCCTCACAGTAAAAAAGTCTTTGCTGATGTTAAAATAGAACCTCCTGTGTTTCAGTTTGCACCCGTTGCCTCTGGTCCTGTCACTGAGCACCACTGAAAAGAGCCTGGCTCCGTCCTCTTTGCATCCTCCTTTCAGGTATTTATATGCATTAATAAGATCCTCAATGAGCCTTCTCCTCTCTAGGCTAAACAGTCCCAGCCTCTCTGTCTTTCCTCACGTGAGAGATGCTCCAGTCCCTTAATCACCTCCACGGCCCTTCATTGGACTCTCTCCACTATGTCCATCTCTCCCTTGTACTGAGCAGCCCAAAGCTGGACACAAAACTCCAGGTGTGGCCTCATCAATGCTGAGTAGAGGGGAAAGATCACCTCCCTCGACATGCTGGCAACACTCCTCCAAATACAGCCCAGGATACCATTAGTCTTCTTTGTGTCAGAGGCACATTTTTGGCTCCTGTGCAAGTTGGTGTCCAGCAGGACCTGCAGGTCCTTTTCTGCCAAGCTGCTTTCTGGCTGAGTGGTCCCAGAAGTTTATCAAGCTGGTCATGCATAACTTGCCCTTGGTGAAGCCAAGCTGACTAATCCTGATGACTTTCTTGTTTTTCATGTGTCTGGAAACGGTTTCCAGGATTAGCTGCTCCATCATCCTCCCAGGGATCCAGGTGACCAGCCTGAAATTCCCTGGGTCCTCCTTCTTGCCCTTCGTGAAGACAGGAGTGAGGTTTGCTTTCCTTCAGTCCTCGGGAACTTCTCCCAATTGACACGATCAATCAAAGATTCTCAAGAGCGACCCTGCAATGACATCTGCCAGCTCCCTCAGCACTCATGGGTTCATCCCATCAGGGTCCATGGATTTATGGATGTCCAGTTGGCTTAAGTATTTCCTGACCTGATTCTCTTCCACCAAAGGTACATTTTCCTTACTCCAGCCTTTCCCCCGAGTCGCTGCGACCTGAGATTCCTGAAGGCCAGTCTGGCTAGCAAAGACAGCATTTAGTGCCCCAGCCTTCTCCATGTCCTATGTAACCAGGTCCTCCTCCTTGTTGAGCAACGAGCTCACATTCCCATAGTCTTTCTTTTGTGCCCTATGTACTTACAAAAGTCCTTCTTGTTGCCTTTGATGTCCCTGGACAGAGTCTGTTCCATTGGGGCCTTAGCTTTCCTAACTTCATCCCTAGCTGCTCGGACAATGTTTCTGTATTCCTGCCAGGTTATCCATCCTTGCTTCCGCTCTCTGTATGCTTCCTTTTTGTGTCTGAGTTTGGCCAGGAGCTCCTTGCTCATCCACACAGGCCTCCTGGCATTTTTCCCCTGACTTCTTATTCACTGCATAATGGTGCCTTATATACACTTCTCATTCTCAGTTTAAAGCCTTCCTTATGAGGTCAGCCATCCTATCGCTGAACATAGCTTTGCCGTGCCTAGTGAGGTGGATCGCGCTTGTCTCAAGCAGATGCTGATCTGCAAACAGTGTCTCATGGTTATAGAATCCAAAACCCTTTGACCAAGAGCGGTTCTGCTACCCATTATTAGTCCCATTCTCCTCACATCCTTTCCCCTCACTGAGGAGACCACCTGCACCCACATGCCCTTGATTGCTACCCTCAAAGTTCTGTAATCACTTTTGATGCTGTCCAATTTTCCCCTGGCAGTATCATTTGTGCCCACATGGAGTAAAAGCAGGGGATGTAATAGTCAAGAGGGCCAAGTGAGTTCTGGCTATCCTCCACGATGTCCCAGATCCTCGTCCCTGGCAGGCAGCAAACCTCTGCAGATAATTGGTAGGGTCAGCAGATAGGTGCCTCTGACTCACTTTTTCTTCCTGGTAGTCTTGCATAGTTTGGGGTAAGGTGGACCAGGTTCTTTGGTTATAGGCACATCTGGCTCCTCTTCAACTTGAGGATAGTGAACCTAATTTTGCAGTTGTAAGCAGTTAAGTGAGGCAGCAGCCTTCATCTTTGTGCCAGAAGTCACCAGTTCCCACCCTTCCCCTTCTCCAGAGATTTCACTTACCTTGATAGTGGGGGTAGACAGCATCTGCTTCTCTGCTGCAGGTGGCACTGAGGCTGTTCAAGCTGCTGAGTCTCAGAGAAGATCCTGGCTATCTCCCAGATAGATGGTTGTTTGTCTTCTCTGATATGTTTTCAGGTATAATGGATGGAAGTAGCTGTATCTTGGAAAACAGGCAACACTCATCCATACACACCAATCTGAGAAAGTCAGTGGGCAACGGCTCTTGTTCAATGGTGACAGGGAGTAGGTGGTGCTTTGTGTGCACTGTAACAGACATGAAGGCACAGGAGATCTGCACTAGGCTGGAGTTCTGAGGATCCTAAAAATAGTAAAGTGTTTTTATATACAGTCTGTCTTTTACCTGTATCAGTGCCACATTCTTCAACAGATGACAGACAGAAAAAAAACCCACCCAATTATGTTTCACTTTATGTATGTTTCTGATTCTAACAAATTGTTTAATTATTCTGTCTTATTATGTATGGAAGTACCCATTTCTTTCAGTCTGTAGGAGCAGTATGTATCCTTATAACTTAATGAAGTGATGAAGGGCAGATGTCTGAAGGGCTAGGTAAAGTGAATCATAGAATCATAGAATGGTCTAGGTTAGAAGGGACCTTAAAGATCATCTAGTTCCAACCCCCCTGCCATGGCCGAGGACACCTACTACTAGACCAGATTGCTCAAAGCCCCATCCAACCTGGCCTTGAACATTTCCAGGGATGGGGCCTCCACAACTTCCCTGGGCAACCTGTTCCAGTGCCTCACTACCATCAGAGTGAAACATTTCTTCCTGAGATCTAGTCTAAATCTACCCTCTTCCAGTTTGAAGCTGTTACCCCTCGTCCTATCACTACATGCCCTTCTAAAAAGTCCCTCTCCAGCTTTCTTGTAGGCCCCTTTCAGATAGTGGAAGGCTGCTATAAGGTCTCTCTGGAGCCTCCTCTTCTCCAGGCTGAACAGCCCCAACTCTCTCAGACTGTCTTCATAGGAGAGGTGCTCCAGCCCTCTGATCATATTCTTGGCCCTCCTCTGGATCCACTCCAACAGGTCCATGTCCTTCTTATGTTGGGGGCTCCAGAGCTGGACACAGTACTCCAGGTGGGGTCTCATGAGAGCGGAGTAGAGGGGCAGAATCACCTCCCCTGACCTGCTGGCCATGCTTCTTTTGGTGCAGCCCAGGATACGGTTGACCTGGGTTGCGACCACACATTGCCATCTCATGTTGAGTTTCTCATTTACCAACACCCCCAAGTCCCTCTCCTCAGGGCTGCTCTTAATCCATTCGCCACCCAGCCTGTATTTGTTCTTGGGATTGCCCCGACCCACGTGCAGGACCTTGCACTTAGCCTTGTTGAACTTCATGAGGTTAACACAAGCCCACCTCTCAAGCCCATCCAGGTCCCTCTGGATGACATCCTGTCCCTCCAGCATGTTGATGACTCCACACAGCTTGGCGTCATCGGCAAACTTGCTGCAGGTGCACTCAATCCCACTGTCCACATTGTCAACAAAGATGTAAAACAGCACCGGTCCCAGTACCGACCCCTGAAGAGCACCACTTGTCACTGGTTTCCACTTGAACATCAAGCCATTGACCGCAAACCTTTGAGTGCGACTGTCTAGCCAGTTCCTTATTCACCGAGTGGTCCATAAGTCAAATCCATGTCTCTCCAATTTAGAGACCAGGATGTCATGCAGGACAGTGTCAAATGCCTTGCACACGTCTAGGTAGATGACATCTGTTGCTGTCCCCTTATCCACCAATGCTGTAACGTCATTGTAGAAGGCCACCAAGTTTGTCAGGCACGATTTGCCCTTAGTGAAGCCATGTTGGTGGTCACCAATCATCTCCTTATTTTCCATGTGCCTTAGCAGAGTTTCCAGGAGGATCTACTCCATGATCTTGCCAGGCACAGAGGTGAGACTGACCAGCCTGTAGTTCCCCAAGTCTTCTTTTTTACCCTTTTTGAAAATGGGGGTTATGTTCCCCCTTTT
Source organism: Burhinus oedicnemus (assembly GCA_008921705.1). Taxonomy (NCBI): domain Eukaryota; kingdom Metazoa; phylum Chordata; class Aves; order Charadriiformes; family Burhinidae; genus Burhinus; species Burhinus oedicnemus. The sequence goes on from VFFE01007190.1 coordinate 252,433, forward strand.
CCAGACAGTGAGAATTTCACCAGACCGCCACGACTTCTCAAATATGATGGATAGTGGCTTAGCAATTACATCTGCCAGTTCTCTCAGGACCCATGAATAAATCTCATCAGGTCCCGTGGACTTGTGCACATTCAAGTTCCTCAGCTGGTCTCAGACCTGGTCTTCAGAAATCACCCTGAATTTTTTCTAAACATATGTTAATTTGTTTTATACTCTCTTGCTTTGTCTGGTACTTTGGTATGAATGGAATGGGTTATCTTTATCACGTATCATTCCAAATAAAATTAACTCCTTACTTTTTTCATTCAGCATTATATAGACACCCAAATCTTAATATAGTACACCAAATACCAAAAACACCAGCTGTGATTTTGAATTCCAATTAAATCATTGTGTAAAGTTATTGTTGTGTAAACGTATGGTATGAGGAGGGTAGATTGCATTCTTATTTGGGTACAGTGCTTCTCAGGAGAAATATCCCACCGCATATTGATTTGGAAACTATGCAAGAACAACTCTATAAACAAGCATTTTAAAAACAAATCTGCTACTATCGCAATTTCAGCTGGAGTAGAGACATGAAGTACTTTTAACGCTTAGATGAAGCTTGTAAGATAGCAGACAGCCTCATTTCCATAGCAGCCAAATTTTATGAAGCCCTAAGCCAATTATTTAATTAGCTAATTTGCTCAGTCAAAAATAATTTGCACATAGCTCTAAATGTCAGATTTGAAAACACTGGGGAGAGTTTGTCCTAGTGGAAAGTATATCATTGAGACTAGAATTCCCTTAGAAATTTTTTTCCAGGAACTCTCAACAGGTTTGAAGGATGAAGATCAGTTTCTGTTGGTGATTGTGTTGAGAAGTGGGGAGGAAAGTGGAGAAAACAATAGTATGAATCTTAGTAGATGATAGACAATGAGCTTCGTTGCCTAAATAATTCTTATAGAGATATTACATCTCTCTAATATCTCATTTTAACTCTGAATAATTTCTAGGTGTAGGCATGTTCATGAGACAAATAGACTTGTCCACCTTCCCACTGATTTTAGGAAAGGGAATTTTAGCCCTTTGGAAGAAAAAAATGTTTATGTTTTTCTTTAACCTATATTTTTTGTATCGTTGTATTCTGTTGCAATCTCCAGATCTATTTTGTTTTCCAGAATTCACATTCCCTCTGGTAATTAAACCTGTCTGCCTGGATAGTGCCATTTTTTAAATATCTCTGCCTCCCTGTAGCTTCATCTCTGCTCTTTCTGTGGTTCTTCCCATTTTCCAGGACAGGAAGAAAACTGAAGCAAAAGAGTTCTAAAACTCTTGCCCTGTCTTTTACCTCCTTGCTGATGTACTGTAACAGCCAGAGAACTGGCAAATTCATCTGCCAGTTTCTTCAGCAGGCCCTGTTGCTTACCTGCTGAGTGAGGACAGTCATTCTCAAGAATTGTTCTTCTAAGACTTCTCCCACCTTTAAAATCAAGTAATTTGCAAGAGATTCCTGAGTCTTGGCAATGGGGAATCATGGGGAAGTGAGCACAGAGAGAGCAGTTTTGGAAGAACTCCAATGGGTTCGCATTATGCTTTTCTCCCTGTTAATTACCATGCCCAAAAACATTTCCAAAATATCTTTTCAGCAGCTCCTGTCCCCCACTTAGTACAATCTTTCCTTTGCATGTGTCTAGTTATAGCTCTTGTTCTCCTTAGAATTCCTATCAGGCATTTTTTTTTTCTCCCCTTAGCAGCTGTGATGCGTCTCTCTCCACACAAGTACTTTTGGTCTCCTCTATCAAGATTAGAGTTGCTGGGTTTTTAGGAGAAAAACAATCCTTCTCACAAGTAGGAAGATAAAGGTAAATCAAAATTGTCAGCATTCAGCATTTCTTAAGTCTCAGATTTTTAAACCAGCAACATGTTTTGTGGATGATCTGAAAACCTGATTTCTGAATACTGAGTGATTGCACAGAGATAACTAGAATATTTTGTTCCTGATGTTTTTTTCTGTGTGACCTGTCACCTTAACAGGTACAGTCAATGAAGTATGATTTGAAGTCTTCAGCCATGAAGGATTTCATGTACTAGGGAATATAGTGTTAAAAGTTACATATAAGCAAACTGCGTTGACTTCAATTTTGCATTTGAAAATGGTCAATAGAAACACAGCACTGTGGAGAGAGCAAGACAGGTTTTGCTGCTGCTGTTTTCTATATGTTCAAAACAATGCCAATAATCCAGCTACACTGACACATACACATAAACCAGACTACCTCAGTTAGTATATGTCATGTAAAGATTTATCTTGTAATTTCATCTCTCTGTCACACAAGCACACACACTCACACATACACACACTTAAATATTATTTTTCAGCTGTTATCTCAGAAATATTTGGATTCTGCTTCACAAATACAGAAAACAGGCTGCAAAGCTACTGTTATTAGCTCTGTTCTCTGTCTTACTATGTTTATCTCTTCCAGAGACAAAAGGATAATTAAAACACCTCCGTTACATTGTCAAAAAACTGATTAAGAAAAAGTTAAAAATAATTTTAACAAATAAAAGTTTATCATGAAAAAACACTCAAGGCTAAACAAGCAGATGCCCAGCAATCCGTAATCTCTCAAGTTTTACACATAATTCAACCCTTATATAAATGCTAAAGGTAATATTGGCTCTGAGAACATAGATGTTTATCCTCAGGCCATCAGCAATAAAGCTGGCTTCATGTAGCATGATAAGTAAATGCAGATACATATTAAAGTTATTATTGGTTTACTACCTTATTTCCTTCACGTTGTAGGCAAAAGCTTCCATCTGTTGTTGTACAATATTAAGCTCCCCTGTTTAATCTCCTTATTGTTTAATTTTCTCATTTTTTTGTTGTTTTTCAAAGACCAGTTTTCATTTTTTAATCATTTACTGTAACACTATTTTTTCAACATTGCCTACATTGTTTTCTTGCAGTCCCTTCATTTATGTATGTCTGAACCCAGCTGAAATATGGCAGGAAAAGAATGAGTCATAAATAAAACAAACCACAATATTTTCTCTGAATGCTGCATAGGTGTTCTGTAGTTGAAGGAGGGCAAAACGCTGGCCTCAAGGAGACATTGCAAATGTATATACTAATATTTCATACGAAATAAAGAATTCTCCTGATATATTACTTTATCTTGATGCCATGCAAATAGTCTACATTTGAATTCACCAGTTCAAAATTAAAATAAACCTTTTTCTTTTTATATGAGGGTTTAGACAATAGAAATTATTTAATTTGGCTGCTGCTTTATATGACAGATACTGACTAATTCATTATCTTTTGTTTTGGTTTGGTTTTAATTTTGGCCACTGTTATAAAATCAAAATGTTTTAACTTCTTGCCACACAAAAGGGACCTACTATTTGCACTTTTAACATCTGGACACATTTTGTAATTTTTTTTTTTTTTAATTTATCACTTTGATTGAAAGAACTGCAATAACATTACTGTCAGCTGCATTCCAAGATTAAAAATTTTGATTTAAAATGACAGGTACACTTGAACGATCTTCCAATCCAGATTTGATTAAGAAGTCCATATGACAAGCTGGAACATAGGAAGTTCCATTCAAACATAAGAAAAAACTTCTTTCCTTTGAGGGTGACAGAGCACTGGACCAGGCTGCCCAGGGAGGTTGTGGAGTCCCCTCCTCTGGAGATTTTCAAGACCCGCCTGGATGCAGTCCTGAGTAATGTGCTGTAGGCATTCCTGCGTCAGCAGGGGAGTTGGACTAGATGATCTCTAGAGGTCCCTTCCAACTCTGAAAATTCCGTGATTCTGTGACATGAGTCTCATAGCAAGTTATGGGACATAATGAAAACTTTTTTTTCCTACTATGACAGAACTGTCTGGTGACACAAGTACTTTTCCGTTAACAGTTCTGGAAGATGGCTGAATTATAATCATGATACTGGCAAAAGTACACCCTTATTGGTGTTTTTTCTTTTAACTGTGATATTGAACTGTTCTGATAGCTCTAATTAGTGCTGGTGGCAAATTGCATTGTGTTACTTTGGAGTTTCCCTCCATATTTCATTTTTGTAGGAATTTGTGATTCTTTGTTTCCTCCTTCCTTGATTTAACTTTAAGCTTGTTTTTTAATAGAAAAAAAAAAAGATCAACTATGAATATTTTTAAAGTTCTATACCCTTACTTAAGAAGAATCATAAAGTACGTGGACAAGTATATAAACCCAATATTGCCTTCATTAAGGAGATTCATAAAATAGGGAGATAAGTACATAGTCAAGCTCTGTTTTCCATTATTTGCCAGTGTAAACATAGAGGATTTCTGTTAAAATGAGACACTCAGAATTTGCTATAGCTGACCAGGATTTGGTGTAAAAATCATGTATATCATACATATTTCTAAGCTGAAAAAAGAGAACAACACCTTTAGTTGAAAGAATACAAATTCTCTCTATAGATTGCATTTTTCAAAACCTATTCTGATTTCGTATAAGATAATCAGTAAGTAAAGACGGAATTGGTACTAGGTTCCTTCAAGGATTATTTTTTAGTAATTTATGTAGTAGGGATGTTTGTTTAAGCAGATGGAGTCTCATCATTTCAGCTGACATAAATAAAATTACATATTAGAACTTACAAAACTCAAGTGCTGAATCTGAGGAATATGGTTATTTTAGCATTTGTGATATATTGAAATAAATGTTCCTATCAGAATACAAGTGGAGAAGTTGTTTATATGCCTCAATAGAACATATATCACTAAATACTGAATTTTCTGAAGTGTGCATGGTAGAACGTTGTAACTTCTTGCTGTATTATGAAATCACAGGCAAAAATCTTTAGTTATTGTCAATCATAGAATCATCTAGGACCTTTAAGATCATTGAGTTCAACCATTGATGCAACACTGCCAAAAACACCACTAAACCATGTACCCCCTAAGCACCATATCTACCCATTCTTTAAATACCTCCAGGGATGGTGATTCAACCACTTCCCTGGGCAACCTGTTCCAATGCTTGATAACCTCTTCGGTGAAGAAGTTTTTTCCTAATATCCAATCTAAACCTCCCCTGAAGCAACTTGAGACCATTTCCTCTTGTCCTATCACTTGTTACTTGGGAGAAGAGACCAATCCCCACCTCTCTACAACCTCCTTTCAGGTAGTTATAGAGAGCAGAAAGGTCTCCCCTTAGCCTCCTTTTCTCCAGGCTAAACAACCCCAGTTCCCTCAGCCATTCCTCATAAGACTTGTGCACTAGACACCTCACCAGCTTCGTTGCCCTTCACTGGACACACTCCGGAATCAAAATGTCTTTCTTGTAGTGAGGGACCCAAAACCAAACACAGTGTTCGAGGTGAGACCTCACCAGTGCCGAGTACAGGGGGACTATCACTTCCCTAGTCCTGCTGGCCACACTATTCCTGATACAGGCCAGGATGCTGTTGGCCTTCTTGGCCACCTGGACACACTGCTGGCTCATATTCAGCTGACTGTTGACCAACACGTCCAGGTTCTTTTCTGCCAGGCAACTTTCCATTTGCTCTTCCCCAAGCCTGTAGCACTGCATGAGGTTGTTGTGACCCAAGTGCAGGACCTGGCACATGGCCTTGTTGGACCTCATACCACTGGCCTTGGCCCATGGATCCAGCCTGTCCAGATCCCTCCGTAGAGCCTTCCTACCTTCAAGGAGGTCGACACTCCCACCTAACTTGGTGTCCCCTGCAAACTTGCTGAGGGTGCACTCGATGCCCTCGTCCAGGTCATTGTTCAAGATATTAAAGAGAACCGGCCCCAGTACTGAGCCCTGGGGAACACCACTTGTGACCGGCCACCACCTGGATTTAACTTCATTTACCACCACTATTCTGGCCCGACCATCCAGCCAGTTTTTTACCCAGTGAAGCATACGTCCATGCAAGCCATGAGCAGCCAGTTCGTCCAGGAGAATGCTATGGGAAACAGTGTCAAAGGCTTTACCAAAGTCCAGGTAAACAACATCCACAGTCTTTCCCTCATCCACCAAGCAGGTCACCTTGTCATAGAAGGAGATCAGGTTAGTCAAGCAGGACCTGCCTTTCATGAACCCATGCTGACTGGGGCTCATCACCTGGTTGTCCTGCATGTGCTGTGTAGTGGCACTCAAGATGATCTGCTTCATAAGCTTCCTCGGCACCGAGGTCAGAGCGACAGGCGTCTAGTTCCCCAGATCCTCCTGCTGTCCCTTCTTGTGGATGGGCGTCACATTTGCTAACCTCCAGTCAACTGCAACCTCAACAGTTAGCCAGGACTGCTGATGGAAAGTGGCTTGGTGAGCACTGCTGCCAGCTCCCTCAGTGCCCTTGCGTGGATCCCATCTGGCCTCGTAGACTTGTGTATATCTAAGTGGTGTAGCAGGTCCCTCACCTTTTTCCCTTGGATTATGGGGGTTCATTCTGTTCCCGGCCCCCACCTACTAGCTCAGGGGGCTGGGCACTCAGGGAACAACGGTCCTACTACTAAAGACTGAGGCAAAGTCAAATGACTTTTGGGGAGCAAAAAAGGATGGGGACTGCCCATGCAAAATCACTGATCTTCTGTTTGGATTCTCATCCTTTGCTATGCAGTTGCATTAGGGCATCATAGTTGTCATCTCAGGCCTCAGAACCTATCAATTTATGAAATTAAATCATTAAAAGAAACCAGTTTGACTAGCAGAGCAGTAATGTAGCTGCATGAATACAGTGAGGTTAACTAAAGGCTAAAGGACAGAGCCTGAGGCTGGCCCCACTGTTAACATGCCGTTGCGATAGCTCTCTGAACTGCCATAAACCAATCAGTCTCAGCAAAGCCATTTTCCTGAAATCTGGTAAATAATCACATGAGAGATATGGGTGAATTGCCTAGGAAATCTATTTGAATCTCATATTCATACAGACATTTTGAAAGGTGTAATCAGAAGGAAATTGTCCTACTGCAGGGGGTAGTGAATATCAAAGGGGTAATAATAGTTTCACAAGCATAAAGAAACAGTCAGCCCTCTCTGGCACAGAAAGGATGGGAAGTTTAGAGATGTGTAAGCACATTAAGGTCAGCCTTTCACTCTACCTGAAACTGATTTGGACAAGTTTACTTCGCAGTAAAAGTAGAATGCCTTGTGTTAAAGATATTCTCATCTTAGTGATGCTAGTTTTCCTGAGGCTATAATAAAAGCAACTTTTTGTTTGTTTGCTTGTCGTCTTCTCAGGAGTGAAGACAACCCCTTAGAAGACAGGATGATGAGGAAATGTGTATGAAAACAGCAATTTGACAGCCTGATATTTTGTAAGGTGTTTTAATTAACTTCATAGAATGAGATTCATCTCACATACCTTCAGATATCTAAAAAGTAATTATCTAAGTCTATGCAAGCCATTTTGTTTCCCTTTCTTGGAAGAGAAATAGGTGCTTGCATTCCCTTCTAAAGCAAGTATCTAAAATCACCCTCAGTGATGTCAAATATCCGAAATCACCCTACACTGACTATATATAAGGGCCCTCTGATTACCATCTTAGATTTATATGACTTAATGATGCCTAAAATTAAATGAAATGAATGGCATCCATTCTTCCTTTGCAGCAGTTTATTTTCCACAAAACCAAGGCAACCCTGAAATATTAGTATAGTAACACCTTATTTGACTGTTTTTTCTTCTGTTAAATGGTAGTACTTCGTAAGTATACATACTGTACAATAGATTAGTGTATTACCAGTCTTCAGAGAATGATGGTATGAACTCTGAATTGTTTGGGGTTTTTTGTAATTACACAGATATTCATGACAAGAATTTTTCCAAATACTCACAAAAGTAGAAAAGCATGCTTTCTTAGTTCTGATACCAGTTCTTCTGGATAATTGTGTACTATCCACTGCACAGTAACATCCAGAGAATGATATTTAAACTATGTGTCACTATGATGACATAACAGATACAAGACCTTGTCTCTACCAAATCGTGGTTGTATTGATGTCAATGGGATTATTGCCCTTGACTTCCACAAGACTGGAGTTTGGAATCTTGTTCTAGCAGACTATGTCAGATCTGAGCAGGAAGTTTTGAATTAAACTTGGCACCAATCAACACCTTAAAAGGAAAATCAAGGCTTACCTTGGTTGCATAAGCCGGAGGAACTTTTCTGTCACAGTGAGATTAGTACATATTCATGTTGATGTTCCTTTTGATTTCACTGATATTAGTGGGGTTCAGCATACAAAATATTGCATGACTGAGGTTTAGTGTGGCTTATATATGCTCCAAATAGAAAGGTTTAGTGAGGATTTATTACAGACTCATATATTACTGAGGAGCACCCTCTTTCTGACAAGGTTTTACAAGCCAGAAAGAATTGGCCAGGCCTTTCATTTGATTCAGAACAACGCTGTCTTTTGAAAAGAGCTGATAAGACACAGTACAAATGAAGAAAATGCTAAATCTAGGTCCAATTGATGTCATCATCAGTTCTAGTCCCATCAGTGGGACCAGGACTTGACCCAAAGTCAAAAGGTGAGCAATCATGGGAAAGCAAGCAAAACAGTAGGAGAAGCTTTTATCCAAAACAGGCTTCCCACACACAGACAGAATTTTGACGAAAGAAAAGACAAAATAAGAGCTACTATGTAGCTGAAATCCATTGACAAAGGGTTTTCAGTTTCATAGTTGACTGCCTACAGCTTTGGCTTTAAGTATCTAATCACAGGCACCTGAGTTTGGATGTAAGCTTATTAAGCAGTCAAAAGGAAATCTTAGAAATTTATACACATAACATAAGAGAGAAAACTGTAAGTTGACTTTTCCCATCCAGGTATAACTATTGAGGGTTTCATTAATAATAATCATGTATGGTTTTAAGTTCAAAACAACCTATTTTGTGTAGGTAGGTATGTGTAACCTGCTTCAGAAAGGTATTAAACTGAGTTATTTTCATGATAGTGAAATCATATGAACATAGATGTTTTTAAACTCCTACTTAATAGAAAAAGAATGTACATAATGATCAGTACCTAGAGGCACAGCTATTAAAATGTATCAGAAGTTATGAAATGAAGACAAAGCTAACAGATGCATGAAGAAGATTCTAAAACTGAATCATAAAAACATGAAGAGCAAAAGAGAGATTATGAATTATCAACCAATAGTGTCTGCCAAGTTAGTAATAAAAATGTTTAATAAATCCAGTAAAGCTTTAAGAGATGGAAGCTAGAATAAAAAATAAATTTTATCTCATCAGGTCAGTTTTATCAGTTGTATATTGGCTGCAAATATTCTGGAAAAGATGGTGTCACATAATCCTTCATTTCACAAACCTGCAGAACAGCATGGTTGCCCTTGGCCAGGATTCAGGACAAAAAAAGTGGTAAGGATAACTGTTACAGATCTTAACGTGGCACTGAAGACTCAGTTCTGTTACTTTGTTTGTTGGTATTTTCTGTAGAGACATGCTTGCAGAGTTGATAGGCAGTAGCTAACCTGTTATCTGGAGTGCAGCTTCTATTGTTGTGGTTTTTCCACTCAGAAGATGCAAAAAGAGAAGGCCAAACCATGGGAACCTGATACTAGCAGTAGCATCAGTAGCCACATCCTGAGAAGAGTGTGAGGCTTGTGAGGTCCCCAGGGCTTTCGGGGCCCCCGGCACCCTTGGCCTGTGTGTGTGGAGAGATCATCCAGGCCTCACAAGAGGTGCAGGCGAGAGTTGGGTGGTGCTGGCTGTCCCTGCAGCCAGTTCAAACTACAGGACACCACATATAACCAGCCCCAAGGGAGCACTGCAAATGGGGTGCACAACCAGGATGCAGAAACAGGGAGCAGCAGCATCTGGAAGTGGTATCAGCAGTTTGTGTGACAGTACATTGGAAGGGTGCATGGGAAGGACAGTGTACTGCGCCAGTTGTTGGTCTGCTGCCTGTTCTGCTTACCTGCAGGCTTAGGCTGCAGCCCTGACGGTCACCCCAGCTAGCTGCTGGCTTTGCAAGCAGCTTGAGGTCTCCAGGGAATTAAAAGGGTTTATTAGGCAGTGCTTTGATGTTGTTGGAAGCATGGTCGTAGAGACTGGGTGAGGGCTGCGCTCTGCAGCAGACAGAAATCAGCTACCTAGCCAGGCTAGCCCTGGATGAGTGGAGGTGACCTCCCAGACAGAGCTTCCTGTCATGAAACCTGCTGTCCAGGTTGAGGCTGCAAAGACTGCACCCTGACCTCTGGCATATTAGGAGGGCGGAAGCTCCTCTTGCACAAGGTGTGTTCTGGTGGAGTCACTCAGGTAGAGGGTGGTGGAGCTGCAGGAGGAAGTTAGCAGGCCATGCTCTACTAGGGAGGGTGAACAAGAAATAGATAGAATATAATTTAAGACTTTGCAAGAAGAAATACTAGGAGCAGTGACTTCCAAGGACTACCAGACAAGGAGCTTCAACAGCAAACAGAGAGCACCCTGGAGAAGGAGGCACCATGATCTCTAGTGGCTTGTGGGAACCAGATACCACTTTGTTCCCTGTCCTTGTATGTACTAATCAGCATCAGATGTGAAGCCTTGGCAGCAGACAAAACCCAAGAAGATTCACTGGGAGAAACCACACCAACAGCACATTCTAGAAGCTGCAAAAGGAAGTGGTGAGTACTAGTAGTGGATGACCCTCTGCTGAGAGGAACTGAGTCACTCATCTGCCGGCCTAATTTACTTTCAAGGGAAGTTTGCTACTTGCCAGGAGCCAAGATCCGGGATGTCACAGAAAGACTGCTACAATTGATTAAGGTTACTAACCATGACTTTTTTTCCATGTGGGCATCAATGACAAGGTAAAGCAAAACCTGGACAAGATCAAGCAGGACTTCAGAATCCTGGGGGCACTAGCAAAAGCGATAGATGGCCAAGTGGTCTTCTCTGTCTTGCCTGTCAGAGATAGGAGTGCAGACAGAAGTCAACGCATCATGCAGAGCAATACTTGACTTTGTGGCTGGTGTCATCACCAGGGCTTTGGTTTCTAAGATCACAGAATGTTCTTTGATGAATACAGCTTATTGGGGAGAGATGGAATCAACCTATCTAGAAGAGACAGGAGAATCTTTTCTAGCAGATTGGCTGACTAACTTAGTGAATTGTGCTTTAAACCATTAAACTTGCAAGGTAGTGTGCAAAACTGTGGTACTTGCATATTCATAAGAAACAGTGGATGAACACACCTACTAGACTAGTGAGGAATGCTCCCCAGCCCTTTCCAAAGGCAAGAAACCTAAGTCCAGCCACCTCAGGTACACCAGTATATGTGGTCTGGGGCAACAAACAGGAGGAAATGGAGCTCTGTGTCCAGCCTCAGAGCTACAATGTCATAGGAATAACAGAAACTTGGTGGGAAAGCTCATGTTGCCTGGAAGACTAAAATGGATGGCTACAAACTCTTTCAGGAAGATAGGAAGGGAAGAAGAGTAAGTGGAGTTACACTTTGTGTAAAAGAGAAATTTGAGTGTATGGAGGTGAGATATGGAGACCATGAAAGTTTTTATCAAATATCTTTTGATCAAGATTAGAGGGATTGTCACCAAGGAGGATCTTATGTTAATTTTCTGTTACCAACCTCTCAACCACTCTAATGAGGTCGACAAAATCTTACTTTGGCTGCTCAAGAAAGTTTCAGGTCAACAGAACGTGATCCTCATGTATGATTTGAATTACCCAGACATTTGTTGGGAAACCAACACAGCACTGCATGAGTTGTACATCAGGTTCCTGGAATACTTCCTGCTACAGATGCTGGACATGACAACTAGAAACAGCGCATTGCTGGATTTACTGCTTACAAACTGGGAAGACTTATTTGACAATATAACTACCAATAGTAGCCTTGGATACAACATTGTGGAGTTCAAGATGCTACTGAGCACACTGAAAACCAGTAGTAGGACAAAGACCTTGGGTTTTAGAAGAGCCAGCTTCAGTGCACTCAGAGCCTAGCTGTGAGAGATTCTATGGGAAGTTCTCATGGAGGGCAAAAGAGCTTGTGACTGCTGGGAGTTATTCAAGAACAGCCTCCTGAAAGCACAAGAGCATAAAAGAAAGGAAGAAGGCAGCACAAGAGACCACTCTGGCTTAATAATGAGCTTTTGAGTGTGCTTAAAAACAATAGATAAACATACTGGCTATGCAAAAGGAGCCAAGCAGCCATCAAAGACTACAAGAACCTTGATAGGGCGTGCAGAGGTGTAGTCAGGAAGGTTAAGGCTCAGGTAGAACTGAAACTGGCCAGAGAGGTCAAGAACAACAAGAAAGGGTTCTTCAGGTACATGAGTAGTAAAAAGAAATGCAAGGAAGACTTAGGCCCGTTACTAAACATAGCAGGGAAACAAGTTACTGATAATGCTGACAAGGCAGAGGTTCTCAATACCTTCTTTGCCTCTGTCTTTATTGTTGTAGCTGGACCTCAGATCAAGTAGCTACAACAACACATGTGTTGACCCACTAGTAGTGGAGGATGGGCTGGTCTGCAGCCTCTTGCAAAGGCTCAACCCACATAAATCTATGGGTCTGGATGGAATCCACTCCAGGGTGTTAAGAGAAGTGGCTGCCATTGTTGCAAGGCCACTGTCTATAATATTTGGAAAGTGATGGAGAACAGGGGATATCCCTGATGACTGGAAGAGGGCCAATGTCATACCCATCTACAAGAAGGGCCCAAGAAAGGACCCAGGAAACTACAGACCCATTAGTCTTAGCTGGTCTAGTGGGAGGTGCCCCTGCCCATGGCAGGGAGGTTGGAACTAGATGATCTTTAAGGTCCCTTCCAACTTAAACCATTCTATGATTCTATGATTTGCAGTTGTTGTAGATTAACCCCAATAAGGAGCCCAGCCCCACACAGTCGCTTACTCGCTCACTCTCCCCCCCAACACCCACCCCCCACACTCCCACACCCCCTCCAGTGGGATGGAGGAGAGAATTGAAAGGGCAAAAGTGATAAAACTTGTGGGCTGAGATAAAGACAGTTTAATAGGTAAAGGAAAAGCTGCACGTGCAAGCAAAGCAAAAGAAGGAATTCATTCAGTGCTTACCATCGGCAGGCAGGTGTTTATCCATTTCCAGGAAAGCAGGGCTTCATCATGCATAACACTTACTTGGGAAGACAAATGACGTAACACCAAATGTTCCCCTTTCCTCCTTGTACCCCCAGCTTTTGTTGCTGAGCACAACATCATACGGTCTGTGATATCCATTTAGTTAGCTGGGGACAGCTGTCCCAGCTGTGTCACCTCCCAACTTCTTGTGCACCTTCAGCCTACTTGTTGGTAGGGCAGAGTAAGAAACCAACAAAGCCTTAAGGCTGTGTAAGCACTGCTGTGTTATCAGCACTATTTTTGTCACAAATCCAAAATATAGCACCATACAAGCTACTATGAAGGAAATTCACTCTATCCCAGGCAAAATCAGTACAGCAGTGTGACTGTAGTGCTTGCAATGTAAAAAGACATGAGTTCCTAATACCAGCGAAGTTTTGCTTGCTAAAAAAACTCCAGAGCAGTCTTAAAGCTGGTCTTACAAAGCAGACAGAGTCAAGTAAGAGCATAGAATTAATTGTTTATTCTACTAAGCAGGTCCTAAATAAATTCTAGTTCCACCGAACAGAAAAACCTGGACTGCTGTGCTTTTTGTTCACAAAACATTTAACGCATCAAACTGCACAAGCCAAAATTAATAATTAAATATGTAATATGTAACATGTAAATAAATCCTATATTGAAATTGAGAAAATAAATAGGATGCAGGAAGCCAATGAATTTGTTGCTTTTCTTTGCTTGAAGAACAAATCCGCAGTCACCTGTCTGGGTGTGACATAAATCTCATTTGACTTGTTTGGACTTGCATGACAAAGCTTGCCTGGGTAGTTGTAGGATCTCTGTCTATAGCTGTACTTTTTCCTAATATTTGATTTATGCCCTTTCAAGTCAGTTTGACTTTGAAGATGCTATCATGGAAAACGTAAAGCGTACATTATTCAGAAACAGAAAGACTGTATGGTATGTCTCCATGTTTATACCAAGGTTAAAGAGCTAAAATCTACTAAAAAGGTAATGAACTGTATTCATACTTGGTGCGATTACTTTGCTTCTTTTCTTTCACCGGTTTTGTACGTTGGACAGTTTTGGCCTAAGAGTTTCAGATATATTTTAAAATTATAGTTTTCTGAAGACAATTCATATTTCAGAAAGTAACTGGTGCTTCAACAGAAGTCTCGGCAAAGGAAAAAAAAGATAAAAGAGCAGAGATTCATTCTCATTTCAAGAAGTAGCCACCTGAGGTCAAGACTAAGGAACATTGGCAAGAATTCTGCAGATGTACTGCTTGTTCTGTACCTATTATGCAGATATAAAAGACTCTTGTTTCCAGAATTGTCATGGTGCTAGACTGCATTACAAATAAATTAACGTATTCCTGTAATCTTCAAATTTTCATATGTATGAAATACAGTCCAAGATGTTGTGGTAAAAATATTTTATCAGCTTGCCATATTACTAACTGAGAGTTAAGCCATAAAAGAATTACAGTCTTCTGGGTAATCTTTGCTAACATAACTATACTTACATCATCATATCCTGTCCACATGCCAACTGAAAATAATTCTGAAAATATCTTAGGGAGTTAAGGAGGTTAGTTGTAAGTAGCAATTGTTACTTACTCTCCTCTGTAAAACTCTACATTCATTTATCTCAAGACAAAGTATATGAGGTCTAAGGGAGCCATAACGTTTAAAAGATTTTTCTACAACATAATTTCAAAACTATTGTCAAAAGCAAAAAACACCAACTGCTACCTGAAAAGTGGGAATACCCATATACCAGTGGCATGAAGCTCTTCTTAAAGCCTTGATGGAAAACATAAGACCTTAAGTTCATCATTCATCTCCAGTTTAAACTGAAACTCTGTAGAGTCAGTAAGAAGATGTATTCTGCATTTAAAGAAACGAACAAAGTATTTTGGGGAAGGTGTTTAAAATACCAAAAATAATGTCAGGTTTTGGAAACTACTGTTGGAATATCATAGCTAAACCTAAGGAAAACAATCTAGAAGACATGAGGCAAGAAGGTTGCACAGTGTGTACTTAAAAACTGTGGAAACATTCGGTAAGCATTATGAACTGCAAGGTTCAGCTGTATTGTGTTCCTACGATACCTTGTTATGATATATACATCTACATATCATGCAGAGTGGGACCAGCTGTAGCTCTTAAGATCTGAGGGCCCCTTCGAGAGCCAGAAGAAGGAAGTACAGGCCTTGAGCAAAGCACCCAGAGGCGTTATACCTTTGAAAGCTATTTCTTCAACATTCAGTAGAATTATTGCTGTGAAGTTTCAGGTCAACATATTACCATAAGATTGCAGATCAGGGAAAATCTGTTATACAGAAGTCTGTCTACCAACCTTCCTGCACTTTTGCTATTGTGGAATGACTAACATAAAGCAAAGACAAAAAATGAATTGATATAAAGTGAAAACAAATCTATGGGTAATATTCAAGAACTAACCATCATGTATAGGACATAAAATATTGTCTTCACTCACACTTGCAATAAGTTTTAACTTTCAGGCTTCCGTGCAATTAATTTGGAGCTTACATTAACAACTACTGTAATTTGTAATGTTAACGTAACTAAGAAAATCCTGTTTGTCATTCTCTGTGCCCTTGGCAAACATTTAAACAAACACACAAATTCATTTTCATGACAGTCACAGAAAAACTAACAGAAAAGTGGCTATTTTTCTTGCCAACCCCTCCAAAAGCCAAGCAAATAAACAACTCATATTTTAGCTTTTTCTTACCTCAATTTCTCATACCCTTTAAAAAGTTTATTGACTTTAATCATCCCACTGTTATTTACTATTGTATAATGTATGCCCCACTCCATATACAATTCAATTCATAACACAGATTTCTAACATTTTTAAAGTGGGCAAAGGTTCATTGTCCTGGAAATGTTTATAGAAATGTATCTGATGATGATGATGACGGTGATGACAGTGGTGAAGATATCAGGTCCTATAATCCCAGTATTTCCCATATTTTTCTGGTGGAGATTCTAAAAGTTTGTTGCGTTGAAGCTATCAGATTGCACCTGCAGTTCTTCTGAGTGTTGTTATAGCAGGATTGTTATGGAAACCTGTGGGGTTTGAGAGAGTTTTTCTTTCTTTTCAAGACTATTAGATGTGAAAACTTTTCTCGTCAGTAAATGAGTTAAAGAAGGAATGTTTCTTTACATAAACTGTAGTATTATCTGAAATAAACGTACAGAAAAAATAGCATGCTTAGAAGTATACTGATATGACTAAAAATAGAAAAACCCATCTTATGATTGTGTTGTGAAGTCCTCACAACATAAAAATATTCTTTTAGACACAAAATCCAGAGCAGTACAGAAAAACATTTGGAATATTTGGACAGCATTAAATATCTAACTGTAAACAAGCCACTGTTAATATTTGATGACACTAGCTGTAACAGTAATGTTGTCCCTTTGACTTACACAACAATGTGATATCACCATTGTAATAACAGCTGGAAAAAAAGAAAGGAAATCAAGCACTTCTGCAGCAGAGTTCAGATTGAGTTCACTAGGAGAGGCCACATCCTTCTGAAGATACGGTGCTGAAACTAACCGTCTCTTGGGAATCCCAGATACTTTGACTAGATATGAAAAAGCTTAGATATGAGAAAGCTTACAATATATACATTGATGACTGGCCCCTAGCCATGCTATTTCTGAAGCTTGTAATGAGATTACTGAAAGATTATACTTTTACCTGCATTTCATCTAACTTAAGTAGGTCTCAGATGCTCTGTTTCGAAATTCATTTTCCCTGTTTTCAAGAGAAGTGGGCAAGGCTGGTTTCATTTATGTATTTTATTTTGGTATATAAGGTACTGTTGAAAAACTGGAAAATTTTTCCTTTGGGCTTTACACAAGTAGAGTGAACATATAATATGTCTGTTCTTATGAAAGAAGGAAACTGTTGTATACAATTTCTTATAAAGGTGTCAGTATTATGATGGTCAAAGGATTATAAAGAATTGCAATGAGATGTAAGTCATAATAAAGCTCAGTAGAAAAACAGACCAAAATGTTGCAAATATAAGCTTTTGAAATCTGAAGTCTGTGTCTGTGTTTACTTTAACTGTAAAGTGAAGCTTGACATTCATTTACCCCTTTCAATTAATCTTGGTTTTATTGGTTATCTTTGAGCTGCCTAGTAACTTTTAAACTCATCTTTAATAAGCATTTACAGTCAACTAGGTTTGACTTGTAATCTGTCAGTTTCAGACTTCATCAGGGTTTAAGCAGTTCTACCCTTCTTTCCCCATGTGCTATATAAAGATGAAGCAGGAAATAAAACTTTGTGATGGCAAATTTCTTTTTTTTTTCTTGAACTTTGTTCATGAGTCACTTTACTTGTATAAATGACAAATGCTCTCTTTACTTTGACTTGCACATCATTTAGACAGTAAGTAAAACAACACATTGTTTCTTAAGGGTTGCACAAAGTCATCTAAATGTTCGACAGTAAACCATTCACTGCATCTAGAGTGAAATGCTGACAAACCTTGCCAAATTAGCCAAAATCTGAAGTATTTTGTTTCAGTACCTATTAGATACTTCAAGCAAATGCAAACAAAATCAATGCTCCCTCTTTTCATAATCATATTGTAACAGTAGAAAGAAACCTATAGCCTTCAAGTGAAAAACTATTCCATCCTGATGAATAACAAAAGAGGCTTTTCTTTCTTTCCTGTTCTGATCTCTCCCCTCTCTACCACCACAAGATTAAAATGTCTATAATTGAATGTTTATTTGTTACACAAATTATTAGTTTTCCAATTTCTTCTTAGGTAATTTATTTTTCATGGATACATACACAGAATCTATGGGTTCACAATAATTTCTTGTTTAACATGCTGTATATCATACACTGATGTTTTCCCTAACCTGTTTATTGCCATAATTTCTATTTGACTAAAGTCTTATTTTCCAAATGGTTGTACAGTTTCAATACGATGACACAGCAAAAATATTTGCTCATTCTTTTGATAATTTAGTACAATGGTCTTGTTAAAAAACACACTATATACTCTGGATGTCTGGCTTCAGTCTCCCATGTTTCTTTCATTACTTTATCCTAGACTGATGATGCTGCATAATAACATGGTAACACAAAGAAACCCCAATAGGTGAAGGTGCATTTTGATAGCTGCTCCTTTTTCTCTCCATGAAGGTATATAAACACTGTAATCAAACCACTTCTCCATTTTCTTTTCAATAAACTAAACAGATTAAACTTTTTTCAAAGTAAATAATTTTTTTCTGCTCTCCAGGAATAATTTTTACAGCCTCTCAAAGCTTTGAATTGTTCTTTCAAGCAGAGCCTCAGTAAAGCTGTACTCATTATCTTTAAGATTACACATGCCAAGCAACACTGAAGGAGGCACATTGCTGTCTTATGCCTGCTTACAGAAGTAGTACTCCTACAATTTATACACCCAAAGAGCATATTGGTCGTTCTACCATTGAAAGCTTGTTTGAGTTACCTTTGTGTTAAAATTTCTTAGTCATTTGCAAAGTAACAACTTCCCCTGCTTAGTGCGAATGCATTCCTATTTCCTAAATAAACACATTTACCATATCAAGATGATTATTGAAAAGAAAATGTTCTCAGACATATACACACATTTAGTGGGCCCAATTTAACAAATTCTTGCAATAACTCCGTATAGCTGTCTTATGCTCAACATGTTTTACCACTCCAGCCATTTTTGTCTGTGGTGGGTTGACCTTGGCTGCACAACAGGTGCCCACCAAGCAGCTCTATTACTCCCCTTCCTCAACTGGACAGGGGGAGAAAAAATACAATGAAAGGCTTGTGGGTAGAGATAAGGACAGGGAGAGATCCCTCACCAATTACCATCACTGGCAAAACAGACTCGACTTGGAGAAATTAATTTAATTTAGTACCAATCAAATCACAGGAGGATAATGAGAAATAAAAACTAAATCTTAAAACACCTTCCCCCCACTCCTCCCTTCTTCCTGGGATCAGCTTCACTCCAGACTTCTCTCCCTCCTGCCCCCAAGTAGCTCAGGGGGGACAGGGAATGGGGGTGTAGTCAGTTCATCACACTGTCTCTGCTGCTTTTTACTCATCACACTCTTCCCCTGCTCCACTGTGGGGTCCCACCCACAGCAGACAGTCCTCCACAAACTTCTCCAGCATGTGTCCTTCCCACAGGCTGTAGTTCTTCAGGAACTGTTCCAGCGTAGGTTCTTTCCATGGGGTGATGTACTTCAGGAACAGACTGCTCCACCATGGGTCTCCCACAGGGTCACAAGTCATGCCAGCAAACCTGTTCCAGCATGGGCTCCTCTCTCCATGGGTTCACAAGTCCTGCCAGGAGCCTGCTCCAGCATGGGCTTCCCACGGAGTCACAACCTTCTTTGGGTATCTACCTGCTCTGGCATGGGGTCCTCCACAGGCTGCAGGTGGATATCTGTTCCACTGTTAACCTCCATGGGCTACAGGGGGACAGCCTGCCTCACCATGGTCTTCACCATGGCCTGCAGAAGAATCTTTGCTCTAGTGCCTGGAGCACCTCCACTCCCTCCTTCTTCACTGACCTTGGTGTCTGCAGATTTGTTTCTCTCACATTTTCTCACTTCTCTCTCCCGGCTGCTGTTGCACAGTGGAGATTTTTTTTTCCCTTCTTAAATATTTTATCCCAAAGTGCTACCACTGCCACTGATTGGCTCGGCCTTGGCCAGCGGCAGGTCCATCTTGGAGCCAGCTGGCATTGGCTCTATCAGACATAGAGGAAGTTTCTAACAGCTTCTCACAGGAGCCACCCCTGTAGCCCCCCTGCTACCAAAACCTTGCCATGCAAACCCAATGCAGTGTCATTCACACATTTTAGAATTAAATTTATATTTATTTCTAATTAAAAAAAAATAAAAATACCATGAACTTTAAAATCTTGTGACATCCCCTTTTGCTGATAATTTCCCACTGACAACCACTTATAGCTTAGCTCTTACTCTGTTGAGCTTGAACTTTGCACAGCACCTGGTGGCCTCTTCTGGCTCTGAAATCTGTGACTTTCTGAAAATTCTGGTTGCCTTCCTTTTTTTTGAAGCACTTTGAGGAACAAAAAACACTCTCCCCAACACATTCCTAACACATACTCTTGTGAATAAAGAAAAACTGTAATGAAATCACACACCCCACTGTCTTCGGTCAGATATATGCTAGGGTTTAAAAGAATTCTTCATCCCTCTGCACAAAAGTTGTTAGATCTGTTCCTGGTGTGTTACACTTTCTTCCACATTTATGTAAAATGAAGACCTAAAATGGAGACCTATGTCAATTGTTCTGGGGTGCTGAAAGCAATGCCTAATCTTAACCAAGGTCACTGAGCTCAGTTTAAGAGTACTGGAAGAGATATAAGACCCTGGGGGAGGATTAATTAAATGATCGGATCATCCTTTCTGACCTCAAATTCTATGACATTTTTCATGCACCTGGTTTTGACTAGCATCTGGGAAAAAGAAGGCGATTCATCTTTCTGGTTAAAAAAGGAAGCATGACAACCCCCCTTTTGTTTTTTATTTATGGTCATCTAAATTTTCAATTTGTTTCCTCATCTTGCTATATTCTCATGTCTGCACTGTTCTTGCTTGGTTTTTGGCAGTCAATTTGAGGTTGAATTTCTTGAGAGTATATAAAACTAACATTGTTATGTGGCTCTTCTGACAGGCGAAGCACTCATGCAAAGCAAGATGAATGGGATGTCAGTTTTCCCTATCATGGGATCTCCATTTAGTGACCCAGATGAGAACTGAGAGAACTTGTCACAGAGGCAAGACAGACCAGATATGGCTTTAAATGGAACTCCAAATCTCATATAGTTTTGATGCTACTGCTAGAACACTGAATTTGTCATAAAAGACTTGTCAGTTCAGAGTTCATTAAGGTAAAAGATGAGAGTGTTTTGTCTGGACACTCTTGAGCCCTCCTATGGTAGGAGCATAGACTAGTTACAGCCTTTGAAAGGAAAAAATATGTGCTTTTGCAGAGTTTTCTTCTAGCTTTCCTTTGGATTGAATCTCTGTGGAATAGCTCCTCCTGGCATATAAGTATTTCTTTTCCTTGTTTGTCTTTTTCGGCTTCTTTGTTAAACTTGGAGGTGTGTTTGCCATGTCAATTCAAAGTCCCTTGAGACTTGGCTAAGACTTGAGGTGAGGTGTTAAACTTCACAAGGCTGAATTGGAACGCTTAAGGTGAGAGACAGGGTTTTAATCACTTGCACTACGGCTGCTGCACTAGAAACTTTGTGACCTCAGTTGAGTTTTCTTTTACTCAGAGTCCAAAATCAATAGAAGTATTCATGACTGGAGAAATGACTTGTGTTTAACTTTGGCCCCTAAGCTGGGAAGCATCAAAAAGCGTATTTCTCAGATGTGCAGTTTACAAACTGTGACTCTGAAACTCTGAATTTTACTATTTTGAATTCCATTTTTTTGTAAATAATTCAGAACTGCAGCACCATCCTTGACAGAACACTTAATCCTCTTGCTTCCTCTTGCTTCTTCATATCACAAAGATTTGACCTTGTAGTAAGTTTACTGATACACCTTGACACTTTGGGCAGATAGTAAGAAATTACATTATTATCATTATTATTTTTGTTGTTGTTGTTGTTATTATTATTATTATTTAAAAGATTCCAGGATTTGCGTGGATCACATATAATCTTCCACAGATTTTATTTTAGCACACTTATTGTAGTGCTAAAATTAGTTATATAAATTTATATAAAATATAAAAATAAATTTAAAATATATAAAATTGTATAGATGTTGGAAAACAAAGTAGTTCAAATTTACTAGGCAACATTTTTTTTTTTTAATAGAGTCCTGGTTCGCAGAGTCATTGAATTCTTCACAGTATCATGTAAATCACATATTGATATCAAAGCTATGTTGAGAACTAGATGGCTACACTAAAAACATTAATTGGTCATATATACACTGTAATAATCTATTTTTTCCTTATAGCATGCGTATATCTCGGTGCAGCCCAGTAAAATACTCAATTTCATGTATGAATAAACCCCTTGGATTGTGCCATACACAGCTCTGTTGCAATGACCCCAAGTGTATGTGACAGTGACACCTGGAGTCTTTCACCGAGCACCTGTGTCCATGAGTATCAATAGTTTTGAAGCAGAAGGAAAAGAACTACGACTAAAAATAACATGCTTCCTGACAAGGATCCTAGTCCTGCAATTGTGTCTCATCCTATGATTTAAAAGAGCTTGTGAACTGTAGTACAGTTGTCAGATCCTCCAGGTCTGTTCATGTCTTTCTGTTAACAAGCTAAGTATGTTGTAGGTACATATCAGTAAATAAAAAAGAAAATCACCTTCTTCAGCATTTTCATGGCCTAATAATGTGAATTAAAAAGGCATACACCACTCATTATAAAGCAAATCTGTGGAACTCACTGCTTTAGAAGCCAGACTCAGTGGAAGAAAAAGAAGTTGGTAGAGATACAATATTGTGCAGATCTGGTGTCAGAAAATAATTTCCCACAGAAAATTAATCCATGTCCAGCAATAATTATCCAAGTAGCTATCACTAAGGAACACTGAATGCAACAGCTGATGATTTGCATTTGATCCAGTATAACAAGATTAAAGGGCAAGTGAAAAGTACTCCACTTATGTACGAACCATCAGCTGCACAAATATAAGACGGGAAACAACTGGCCAAATGGGGATGATCTAGGAATTATAGCAGATTGCTAACTGAGCATGAGTCAACAGTGTCATGTTGTTGCAAAGAAAGCAAATATCAGACTGCTATGTACAAGCAGAGCATCCTCTGCAAAACACATCCAGTAATCCTTCTGCTGACTCAGCACTGTTCAAGCCTAAGCTGAAATGCTGTGGCCAGCAATGTGCCCAGCAACTTAGAGGTAGCACAACTGGAGAGGCAATTGTAGGAACTGAGCTGCAGCTCAGATATACAGAAAACAATTTGTAACAGGAAAGACAGTGAAGCATTAGGATAGATTTCCTAAGGATCTTGTAAACACCCTATCTTTGGAAGCATTTAAGATCACACTGAGGAAGTATCAATCAGGAATGACGTACTGATAGCTGATCCTTCTTTGGACTGAGGAATGGGCTGAGTGACCTCTCAAGAGTTTCTTCTAGCAACATTTTCTGTGACTAATCACTCCCTTAATGCCCCCTTTTCCCAGACAGCTAAAGAAAATGGGTGTATGATATCTCATTAGATTTGTAGTTGGACACAAAAAATGATTCTTTCTTCAAAAGAGCTCTTGAATGTAAAAGCTTTTGTTTCATTCTGAATGAAAGCAAGCTTTGTTCTTCCTCTGATCTGAGAAGAAGATGCTTTCCAAAATAAGGTTCATCATAAGACAAACTGAATTTTGCTCAAGTTGATTTAGTTTATTTTAGGGGGGTTTTGTATGTTTGTTTTTATTTAACGTAAATTATTTTATCTCTGAAGAACAGAAATCTGCTCATAAGCCATGCCTTTTAGCGAGCACCAAAAAAAGTTCACTTTCACAAAGTTTGCAGATGTTTCTTTTGATTAGTCACAAAAACTATGTAAGTACAATCTTGTAGGAAGATTTAGTGTGACTGATGGAAGTGTTTATCTACTTCACGCAATTTAGCAATCAATGGAAGCAAGACAAAGATCAAGGTGGGCTTTCGAACCAGTTTTCCCTTATAATTTGTCAGCGAGGCTTTGTTTCTGTGGTAGCTGGAACTGTAAGGTAAAAGCTTTTTATTTTTGTTTTCAGAAAGTCCAATGGGAATTGATTATTTAAAATACAATTTTTTTTTTGTTTTGTAAAGACATCATCACTGACTTCTTAACATTTTTTTTGCTAATGTGAAGTTCCTGCAAGTGATTTTATTTTCCAAATCATGTCCTTCGTTGAATCTTTGTTAGTTATATCTATGGAGAGGAGAGGATACGACTAAATATTCTTTTTTTTCTTTTTTTCGAGTACTGGAAAAATACTGTAGAAGTTAATTTTAAATGATCAATTCTAACATGAAAGTCAATGACGGAAGAACCTCAAGATACCATTTCCCTACAGCCCCTCTGCAGGCCTGCTGGATGGCTTAGAAAGGTGTAAACATTAGTCAGAGAGAATCAAGACTTTAAATCAAAACTGGATGTCTTTCTAAAAGATGTATTGTTCCTCAAGCAGAAGATATGAACTTGATGCATGAATTATTGGTTCAGATTTTATGGCCTGTTACACAGGTGGTTGGAATAGATAATCATAATGGTTCTTTCCATCCGTACAGTATATGAATTTGAATTCAGCATAAGCACATTGAGAGGCAAAGGATAACTCAGTGAAAGTAAATAATCTAAAAAACAATAACTACAATAATGAAAAAAAACACAAACCACCAAGAAATGCCCCTTAATTTTTTACTTTCTTTAAGAGGGAAAAAAAAAAAAGGTGTTTCTTTCTATTTTCCCTGTTCTCAGCAGAACAATATTAGTAAAAAATTAAAGATCAATGACTTTGAGAGCTGGCCTGACACTTCCTGCTTTCTTGCCCAGGGCTGCAGCAGTTGGCATGTTGGCCAGCTCAGTAGGATTTCTGAAAGAAAATAAATGCAAGCTGGAAACTGGAAATTATGCTTTCTGGCTGAATGATATGGACTCAGTAATAAGAAAACAAGTATCAAATTTGCTGGTGGCACATGCATCAAGAAAGAATTTAGTAGTGATTCCACCACCGCGTTCGTTCTACTGTGCTAATGGTCATGGTAAAAATTTGCTGTAGTCTTTAAAATAGCAGATATAAGCGGAGAGCACACAGGGAGCAGAAAGACAGAGTAAAAAGTAGCCATTAAAGTCACAATTAGAAATATAACCTTACCTTTTAACAACAGAAGTGTTAACAACACAGCGGACTGCCCTCTCAACTCACCACATTGCTGCTTAAAGAGTTCATTTAAAATAGTCCTCAGTTGACACATTTGGAAATGTCATCCTTTAGCAACATGAAAACACAGCATATAGAACCACAAGAGCATTTAATGACTATCTCTGTATTACTGTATCTGGGAGTGCTTTTAAGTTAATGGTTGCGGGTACATTACAGCTTTTTCCCTCCCCTTCAAAAATGTGCCTTCTGTCCTAGTTTTCATGTAAAGAAAACTTGCAGGCTGGACAAGAGGTATAGCTTGCTTTAAAAAGACCATAGGGTCCTTATTGGAACACCTCCCAGCAGCCCATGAATCATTTAGTTCTAATCCCTGCTATTGTAAGCAGCTGTATCACACAATTTCATCCCAAATTTAGGAAGCTGCAACTTAAGAATATGTTCTCACTCACCCATGTTCTCGTGATACATATTTGCAATAGTAAAACATTCAGATATTAAGAACCTTCTTGTAATTTATGAACAAAAGTTATTAACTGGCAATGTATATCCTTTTATTCTGGTGAAATTTATTCTTTAGCTGAAATAGATCTTTCCACTCCCATTTTACTAGGCTGAAGTCTTCTGCAACACAAAAAGCTTTCCAAACCCTTGATCATATTAGCAATCAGTCTGAACTCCTATTTCTTGAACATGACCAGAACCATGTACAGTATTCCAGGCAGATATCACTAGTGCCTTGTAAAATACATTAAAGCGTTACCCTCTCTGCTACAAACCTCTTTCCTGATAGATGCAAGGAGTGTACTTATTTTGGGGGAGAGATAAAACCAGTGATGTTGAATAGTATTTTCTCTCGTTTTCATTTTCAACTTGCTTGAAAACCCTCCACACCTATTATGTGTACTAAAACCACTTTTATGAGGATCAGTAGTACATGATTGGCTACTTCTAAAAATTAGTAGGAAAAAAGTAAAGAAAAATAAAGAGATCAAGTTGATTAAAAATTTTAATATTACCATGGTTGAGTTAAAAAAATAATGCTCTGATGACATGAAAAAAATGACAGGAATGTTTCTAGTTCTTTGACATTTCTGAGGGAAGATATTCTATATGGTTGAAAGTCAAAACAAGAGATTTTAATTTCAATTGTTACACCTAATATGTTATGAATATTTATTACATTTAGTATTTAACAGTATATTGCAGTGATCTGAAGAAAATATTTTGAAAGGTTACATCAGTGTTTCTGAAATAAAACCTTTAAGCCATTTGACTCCATAAAATGCCTTGAAACATTGACTTTTATTCTGATGGGAAATTACAGTTATTCAAAATGTAGGAATTTCTCATTGGATAGTAATTTCTGTTTTCTTATCAACTCTACTAATACCTAAGTAACCATTTTGTGGTTTAGTAAATTGCTTATGACCAGAGTATCTAAACACTTTTTAAGTAAAATAGATATAAACTGTATTTATAAGGTAATATATATTTAATCATTTAATACGTTTGAAAAAAGATAGCTGTTTGTCTTAAATTACAACTCAGTGTGTTTTAAAGCGTGGGTTTCCATACTTAAGGAATTAAGGTATGGCTTAAATCAAGTGCTACAACTTCTGTTATGTTGAACCTTATTAGAGACCAAGCAAGCTGCTCCTACCCAACTCATTAACTCTTAACCATTGTCTTTGTAATGTGCACTCATGGTCTTCCTTTGATGGGTGTAGTTCAGGACTGAAATTCAGGAAATGATCCTGGAATGACCTTTCATCTGATTTTCACAGTAGATTTCACAAGTATAGGGTGGAAATAATAATGGAAAGATGCCTTGTTACATAAACACTTTCAAGCATATTTTAGAGGCAATTTTTGGCACGATCACGAAGTTAGAAATCTTGAGTCCCATTGAGTGTAGAAATACTTTTCCTCAAAAGCAACAGAACGATTGTGACTCCACTGTACAAGAGAATTCACACAGGCTGATGTGATATAGCGTAAACCTTAGTCTTCCTGAATTAGCAATGGACCTCAAAGGCAGAATTTTGCAAGTATGGAAAGGAGTCCGTATGCCAGCACAGCCCAGTGATGGTAACAGAAATGCTCTTGCCTCATTGCAAGGCAAGCTGCAGTGGCGCTAAATAGAAGGCAACCCTGTGAATGTGGCTCAGTGGTTGTGCCACACAGAAGATCTGATCTGAACAGAGAATTTTATCTCTTGTATTCCCATGTAATGTTACTTTCCTTAGGCTTTAAGTAGGCCACAAGTTTTTGGACCCAAGAGCTTTGAAAGTTATACCTTGTCAAATTTCATTCCAGAAGGCCATCAGATCTCAAATTGGCTTATAGCTTAGATATGTTCAAGAATGTGAGGGGTGCAAAGACAAAGGAAGATGATTCCTGAGAAAGCTGCTTCTTCACAAAATCTCCCTCCAAAGATCACAGACCTTCATGGATTTTCTGTTATTTTCAGCAAGGTTCAGAATGGATGTCAAACAAATCAAAACCATAAGGAGAAAAAGTTTCATAATGTTGTTTCTGGGTTTTTTTGTGATTTTTGCAAAGCCATATCCATCACGTATGACATTTTGTGTCATTGCATGGTTGTGTGAAGGCAAGCCAAATCCAAAATAGAGGCTTCGTGAAGCAATGATCAATCACCCAAGACATTTGGGTTTGGTATTCAGATAAATCTGGACACACAGTATGGCTAAAATAGCATGAGAAATGATTTTCTTACATTATTTCTGTGCTCTGTGCTTTTCACGCATGATAAGATTTGGATTTTTTCCAAACCATTTACCCAGACCTACTTCTTTCTAACTGTGTACTTTTAATACCCCTGAAATGAGTTTTTCTTGTGATCTCATGGAGAAACTGAAACTGCAGTGGAAAAGTGGACAACACTGTTAGCAGACAATTGGTAATTGCAGATGGAAAACACCACTGTGGGAAAACTCACACAATTAAGCCATTGATTAAAAATAAATTGTACTCTCAAAGTAAGTTTATATTAATATTATGTAGGGACAGCAAGCAGGAACATTCCTAGAACACTTAACTTTACATCTCATTGACAGAACAGAGTGCTTTACTATTTGATATGTTCTCAACAGTAGAATTTATTTTCCCTAGTTTACATGTTTTTTAAGCCCTTCTCTTTTTTCCTCCCTGTGCCAAAACGAAACATGAATGACTCTCTTCATCATAATGTAATAATTTATTTTTAACATTAAAATCACTGAATTTAGACCAGTTAAAGTCTTTTGTAAAACCGAGAAAACACAGATTAGAAGATATTACACACTCCATGAGGTATTATACACTACTGCTTCTTCACCGATGCTTTTGAGAAGTCTCCTTTTCCTTTGATGGGGGGACTGCTGTGAGGTCTCTTCTCCAGACTGCACGAGGCCCTCCCCGTCTCCTCGCAGGGCAAGTGTGCCAGCCCCTGCCATTGTGGCCACCCTCCACCGAACTTGCTACAGTTTATCAGCATCTTTCTCTTCATGTGCTCAGAAAAAAATACTGTTTTCTACACAAGCCCCGTTGCCATAGATCAAACATTTCATTTTTGTGTAACAATTCCTCCCTGCAAGGTTGACAGTCAGGTTTAGTTTATGAATAAGTGTTAGCACATACAGACAGATAAATGCTTCAGAAAATGATTGCTTACAGAAGAAGTAGGCATTCCCAGCAGGTTTAACAAAACCTCTGCAAAGAAGCCTCAGTGCACTCCAGGAAATCTGTTGTATTGCCCCTGCAATGGCTCTCCCAGGGTATCAGCCAAGGAAATGAAGATCCACCAGATCGGTCCCTTCTGTCTGATAAAGCAGAGCTGGTGCAACTAAAAACTGATGTCAAAATAATTTCACCTATGGGTAAAACTCCTTAACTTGCCAGCTAAAAAAGTGAGCTCATTTTCCACGATCCTGTGCATTTATATTTTCATTGGAACTTGAGGATGATCAAATGCAAGGCATAGTGCACAGAATAAAAAACTAATCTTAAAAATTAGAATTTTAACTTGAAGGCAACTGAGATGACTAAATTCATAGACCAGATAATTTGGGCTAATAATGTAGTCAATAGACTGGGACAAACTCCTCCTGATGGTAATTTAGTGTATTCCTGAAAAATAAACTGTCCAATTTTTGCCCCCTTTTTTTCCCCTATCTCTTTTATCAACTTTTCAAAACTTACTTTCATTGTATAGGAATTCTTACAGCTGGAATACAAATGAATAGGTAGGAGAATAAACTCAGAAGTCTGCTATTGAAAAATAATTTTTAAAAAATCTATATATAAAAGCTGGCCTAAGTAACTGTTTTAAATATGTGAAATATTAAGTATGTGAAGTAAAATACTTTCCTGGTTTAACATTCAGAGTTACATACTATCATTGCTCTTAGTAATTATGATGAAAAATATGATTATATATTGTAATTTATATTAAAAGTAATCTCACTCCCCAAATTAATGTTTAATGACTAATTAATTTAAAAACAAGAAAATGCACAACCCGAAACCTACAGTATAATATTATTTATACAACAGAATCCGTGAAAAGGGAAATATCAATGAAATCTGCAATGGCTGGATATTTAAAAAAAAAAGAATAACAGGATAAAATAAAATGCATCGCAAATATTAATGAATAAAAGCAATGAGTTATCTGAGGTGTTGGGATTGGTTTTAGGTGCTGTAAAGTCTTCGTTTGGCAACAACGTGGCCATATGCACATAGCCTCTCTACTTGCTCTCTGTGCCATCCCTCAATTTCTTTTCCTCAGGCTTTTTATATTCAACCCCTTCCTGCCCATCTTGAGAGAAAAACTTTCAACTAGCCCCAGCAGTCACAGATTTTCTGAGTTTGTTTTCTTCTGCACCTTACAAGGCTATAATTGTTGTGTCCCAGACCACTTTACTCCTGTCCGTCATAATGAAAGATGAGCTGCCACCAGATACTGCTCACCTAATAAGTAATAAGCAGGAACAAAGTATTTGGGGTTGTATAAGCACCAGGGCAGTCATCTTCAGATACAGACTGAGGAGTCTGCTACTGAAGATGACATATTGAAGAGACAGCTAGATAATGAGGATTATGAATAACTAAATCCATAGAGAAAGCAGCTAGAATCTGTGGTCAGGGGAGTCGGAAGTGTTGTGCGTGAGAGAAAAAGGAAAAAAAATAAAATTATTGACCACACCATAGAAATAAAGTACTTTATATCCATGTTGAGGGGCACAGTATTTTTAAGCAGTCGAACAGATTTTTAAATGAGAGGAAGAGACAATGCAATGGAAAAGACAAATCAGATACGGAATCTGAATTACTGTGTTGAGCAAGATGTGAATGGCATCAGTTGTGCTCTGAGGTGACTCTCACTGCTGACTGTACATAAAGCCTAGACAATTAGCTTAGGTACACACCTAACTTAAAATGGCTAAGGTTATTGAGATTATTCTCTTCCAGTTAATGCCATTAAAAAGTTTGTCAATACAGATGTCACAGTGGCCAGATCAAAGTCTAAATAATGGACAAATATATTAAAGTTGCAAGTCAACTTCATCATGTGTAGACCGATAGAGGACAAATTCTTCTCTTAAGACCATCATTTTAACTTTCTTCAGTTCTGCCTTTTAATTGCTCTTCAGCCAAGTATTGATTTCAGATAAGTACTATGATTTCTGAGAAACACTGGGGTTTAGGTTTTATATAATGCAGGTACTGTGTCACCTGCATAACACTGGTGGCACTTCAGCTCCTGTTAGTCATTATCTCTCTCAACAGCTTTACAGAGAAATTGAATAGAGACAGAGTTTTAGGGGACTGTGCAGCTTTGGACTTAGAGATGAAACAAGAAAAGCCTAGATTGCTCCTTAAACTTGGAATTTGGAAACAGAAAATAATTTAAAAAAAAAGAAAATAATTTCACCCATAGCTTATGAGTGTTATCTGTGTAAGATGTATGACCCAGAGACTGCCTCAGATTCTGAGTGTCAGTTGATATCTCTCAGCATCATTTTTTTCTAGTGAGTTTGGTGTCTTATAGTATGGAAAGAAAGTTAAAATTGAAAAGGAGTCACTAAAACTAAACTAAAAATAATTTCCTGTCTTTAAAATGAGTGTTTTATAAACATTTAGACTAAATTTAATGACTATTTTGGAAATCATGTGAACAGGATGATGAGGACTTTTTTTTCAACATAGGATGTGAAAAAATCAAAATTATTTTTAAAAAAATTAAGCAAAAGATTAAGCAACAGGTGATTAGTGACAGTAAGGAGCCAGTCTATCTTGTTTTGTGCAAAAGTGCAAGGAGTCAGCTGAAAAGTTCCAAACATGTAGGGATGAAGGCAAATAGTGTGTTTCCTGGCATTAGAATACTAGATAATCTGGATTCTGTATTTATGTCTTCAGTTAGAGGACAAGGTTTGACGAATGTGCTTGCCCACTTGCCAATGATAAGAAGAAATTTTTCTTAGCCTGTTGGGACTTACACATCAGTTGCTGCAGGATTTAGAAGTTTCATTTAAAAATCAACCAGCCACACGCATGTATACACGAAAGAATTAGTGGGAGAAATCTTTTATGTATCTGAAGAAGATCTTCTACACATTTCCAATGTTTCTCATAGCTGTTGGTAGCATGAAAAAAATATAAAATTATTTTTTTTCTCTCATTTTTCCTTGATACATACAGTAGAGGGTAGGTTCATTGTAAAGACATTGAAGATTCCACCCAACTGAATTAGCCTGTCGTGGCTATGCTGTTTCCAGATGTGATTTGGAAGGTCCTGATTCCATATATCTTACTGAGTCTACCCGTCTGCACTGAGATCCACCATAAATTGTAGATACACTCTCTGGTGGCTTTCTCTTTCTTATTTTCTCAGGACTATACCTCCACCGTCTTTCCCTGCATGTACAGATGGTGTGGGATTTTGATTTGTTGAATTGATGAACAAAATAACAAAAGGATACAAGGACAGATAAAAACAATCAAGATACAGAAGATGTCTTCTACTTTTCAGAAGTGATAATAAAATTGGTGATCCCGGTGGCCAAAAGAAAATGCAAAGTGGGAGTACAGCCCGTATACATCATGGCAGCAGAATTGCAGATGCTTCCTACTGCCTGGTGACTGGAAGTAAGAAGCTGAATTTTTATGAAAGAAAACAAAAGGGAGTAATATTTCAGGGACACCTGGTAGACTCTGACCATGCCTAGATTACGAGATTTAGGAATTCTTCTAATTTCTTCGTTCTCAGGTACAGTCCAGCTACATCTCAGTTTCATATTGGAGATTTAACCATCAGGTTTCACATACTTACCATTATCCACTTATTTTTGTAAAATAAAAATCTGGACAAGTGGGTTGGTTGGTAGCCGTGAAACACTTCCAAAGGTCTCTGGCATGTCCAGTAGGTAAACCCACAGGCCTGTCTGGCAGGTTAAGCTTTTAGAAAAGAAGAAACTCCATATGGTGTTGCACTAATTAGAACTGTCTTGACTCTATACTCTTTCCACCATCTGCCTCCTGAATGCTTTATTATGCCTTAAGGAAACATTACCCTCTGGATCACTTGTTAGTCTTAAGCAAAGCAGACTCCTTATATCTTCCCCTTGGCCATCTGGCACTCTTCCTCATTTTCTTTGCAGGGTCACAAGACAACTTCATCAGTCCTTACCTCTTTCTGCCCATGTAAGCTTCCCCATTATCAGGGGTACCTTCACACTGAGATCTGCTAATTGCATTTATGCGGTCCTGACACAGGACCCTGTAAAGGTTGATTAAGAGAAAACATTTCCTATTAATACCTGGAAATCAGAGAGAACATTGACCTAATACTTAGCAATCCCTGCCAAGTATAGTTTCCAGTCATGCAACTCTGCTGCTTTACCCAAAAAGGTGAGACCAAACACTTTCAGGGAGCTGTCATTCACGCTGGTCCACATGAAATGGAACTGATCTGAAACAATTCATTCTTATGTAACGGGAGAAGATACAGAGAAGCATGTGACATACGGGTATATCACTCCCTGTTTTTCCCATAAAAATAAAATAAGGAAAATAAAATAAAAATTAAAAAATAAGAAAGATAAAAGAAATCAGAGGGGGGAGAAAGAGGACAAGTAATCCAAAACAAAAAAAAGAAATTTGAAAATATAAAATTGCAATGAAACCCTTTATTTTGGTCCTGCAGTTATGT
This sequence comes from Burhinus oedicnemus, assembly GCA_008921705.1. Taxonomy (NCBI): domain Eukaryota; kingdom Metazoa; phylum Chordata; class Aves; order Charadriiformes; family Burhinidae; genus Burhinus; species Burhinus oedicnemus. The sequence goes on from VFFE01007190.1 coordinate 285,632, forward strand.
AGAACTTTTTCTAAAACAATATTTGCCCAAAACAGTGCAATCTTCTCAAACATTTCATTTTCTATGAAAGAGCAATTCCTGACCAAAAACCTATATCAAAGTTCTTTCATTCAGTTCCTACAAAATCCTAAACACATAAACGCCTAATACTACTCCAGAAGAGTTGGAAGTAAGAAAATGGTAATTTACAGCTGAAAAACTCCATACATTTTAATGCAGATGGCACAATCATGGACATGGCAAAGGTAAAGATCTAACCTCTTCATTAAAGTATGGCTTCCAGTAGCTTATTTTTCGGATGAATGAAAGATCAATTTTAAACTGAATTGTCTACAATCAGTATGGATAAGCCAACAGCAACACCAAAACATTTCCCATTATGCTTAGTAGGACTCCAGCTGGGATATCTCTATGCAAGTGTTTTATTAAATGATACAGTCATATGAGAAGCAGAAAGAGACATTGAATGAATGAATTGGTTTCAGAATGAATATGGTACATGAAAAATTTAAATGAGAAATGGAAATTAAAACATGGAAGAAAATGAAGATAAGTATGTCATAAGACCACGAGAATTGGAAAGAGCATGTAACTTTAGCAATGCAGTCACTGAAATAAAAAAAGGTTTGTAATTTCTTGCACATTTAGTCTACTGAACAGACAATCCTTAAGATCTGAGATGAACTAAAGAACTACTGGTAATAACCAGAGGACTTGAATAGTAACAAATTGAGTCCAAAGAACTAGACTATTACTTGAGTAATTTACAAGTGTGTTCTGCAAGAAAACTGTATAAAAGAAAAAGATTCAAGAAAAAAAAAAAAGCTGCTATTGATATGGAGATGGACTGCCTCACAGTATAGATACCCAGCATTTGGGAAAACAATGTCTTATGTGAGAAAGGTGTAGTACTTTTCTGAAGTGACAGACACAGAGTCATTATTAGTAATCATTCTAAGCCACAAGGCTGTTTTTAATAAATATAAATGGTAGAGATCTCAAAGCCCAGAAGTAAAAAGTGTATATTGAAAGCAAGAGAAAGCTAGTGAACAAGGCAGAAGAAATAAAACAATTTTTTCCACTTCATGCAAATAAATAGGTACATTTTCTTCCTTCTCCCCCTCTCGTTTTTTTTAAGAGTTAGCACATTCTAAGATAAATCACATAAACAGACAAATAGACTCAGGAGCATCAGCAGCTGTTAAAGCAAAGAGGAAGAGAATCTCACTAAGGCATACAATATCAGATTTTATCCACATGGTGTAAAAAGTCCACTAGATGAGAAACGCTTATCTGTGACTTCAAGAAAAGATAAAAACACATGAGCAACAAAAAAAACCCCCACAACTCAACAAACCCACAAAAAAAACCCCAGCCACTCCCAACAGTTGCTGAAGTGTTGGTTCAAGAAAATAATTGTCTTTTTCAAGATGTTGAGCAAAAAGCCAGGACTGCACGTAGATAAAATGGTATCTCCAGTATTACAAAAACATAGAATACTGTATCTTGGCAGATCACAGACAGAAGAAAAGCTACTGTAACACAGGCATACAAAAAACCCCAACCCAACCCAAAACAAAAACAAGACACTATCAAAAAGGAAGCACTGGGACCTATTTATACTACCAAGTATTCGTGGTAAATGCAAGATACTGATAGGCATTGATGCCACACAGAAAGACTGATGTAGAACAACATTTTACATTGCATTCCATATATCTTAAATAGAAGTAATGTTTCCTTTTATAAATGTGATATTAAAAAGTTTTAATAAAATACAATTTAGAAAGACTCAAGATCCAAAAGTTATAGGGAATAATCAGTAAGATTTTGGAAGATAATAATTAGAAGATAAAAATACAAATAAAAGAGAGGTAGCTGTTCCATGAGATTTTTCTTTAAAGTGTCATTCTGGTTTATTAAAGGGTGTGTGAAATCAGAAGTGGTTCTACAAAAATATTTGAACTACTAAATAATCAGATCATCATAACTGAGCATGGGTAACTGTTATTTGCCACCTCAAATTACTGGCCCTTCAGCCTGTATTTTCCTAATCTTGTCCTAAGAAAGTTCTTACAGCTACAGATGCACAGAAACTAACCTCTGACAGGCATCCATTTTTAGACATGGAAAGTTTGGGTGCTGGGTTTATTAAGCATTATTGTTACCGAAACGAACCTTTGAGAAATTTGGCTGAATGAGACAGTATTTCAGGAGAATAAAATGTATAAGACAGCATTTCAGAATTTTAGCTGAATGGGTCTGCAAATATGTCCTTCCTCATTTCACTCAGCAGGATAAACAAAAACTGTAGATCACTACCAGCTGCACATTCAGTCAGGCTAGCAACAACTTTAAAAACACAGAAAGCACAAATGTATTTCATATGCAGGTTGGATATTTGCTAAGGTAGAGCTGTAAAAAAACCTGCAGCTTTAATTTGGAGATACATACATTTTCCAATGTAGGTCTGCAGAGCTCGTTTTTTAGTACAGTTTTTACAGAAGCCCAAGCTTTGAATTTGTTATTTGAAATCTGAAGATAAAACAGCAAGGAAAAACAGAGAGATAGTGACTGAGATAACAAGATTAGGACTTAAAGATAGTACTCAGACCTGTCAAGGACAAAAATTCAGCAGATTATTTGTCTAGACAATGACTTTATAATGTGAGAAATAAACTTTCTAGAGCAATGAAAGTATCAGCCACAGTCATGACTACAATTAAAACTAAAAAACACTGTATTTGTGAGACCTATTTTCATAGTATGGATGTGACCAATGGTGGGTTTTTTGCAAGTTGTAAATTTTTTCCACTGTCTCTCTTTGGGATCTGGAGTCTCTGAGGGCTCTCTTCTTGACTGTTGTCCTTTACTTTCTGAGTGCTGTATCTGCTTGCAGGGGTTTCCACTACTGTATCCTAAACAAACCCATCAAAAAGACCTGTGTTCTTTCAAAGTCACATATCTCACTTTAAGCAGTTCACTAATCTCTCAAAACCTGGATGACTAAACCAGACTCAATCTTCCATTTCTGAACTGTCTAAAGCTTTCCTTTAAAGTTTTCATGCTACCACCTTCTGTCATCCAGAACCAGAATTTTCCTTTGACACTCTTCCTCCCCTTCTCCTACAACTTCCGTATCGTAACCAAACCCTTTCATCACTTGCTCCACATTTTAAAAATTTCCTGCATACATCTACCCACTCATATGTTTGTAGTTTTCTTCTGAAATCTGTCAGTCAAAATCACTCCTCCACATCAAGCTTAAGAAAACACATTTTACAGTGTTCTTCTAACATTAATATGTGTAGTTTATATGTTTTATATATAAATACATTTGTCTATATGTATGTATACATATATATGCATACATGGATATATCAATAAAAGAATACAGACACTATACAAGAAAGAGTTGACAATTTGTTCCACATGTAAATGTCATGTGTAAGCCACTTAAATGAGCTATGAAAGTTTATATTGGTTGTAAATTTGACCAGGCATCTATCCCTTTTACCTGTTTAATCCATCTAATCTAAAATCTTACGTTTTTCTTCGTTGCTCCACTATCTTTTAAGTTTCTGTTCAATTTAATAACGCCTTCTAGGATAGAGACTAGGCCTTTTCCGTACAGCATCTAGAAAACTTGCAGCTGTTACAGGCAAAAAGATATAGTTGATCTTGAAGTCTCTATTTATTGGAAATTCTCTGTAATAAAAAGAGAGAAAGTAGTACAACAGAAAGAGTAACACATCTACTCTCAAGCTAGCTCTTAAGGCAAAATGGAATGAAGACCCTGAAAAATCTGTAGACCTGCGATGATTCACTGTGAATTGTTTGTTCACTTCTAATCTCCAATTGTTAACCTTTTCCACAACAACAGGAAATATTTTTTTTCCTAGAGGTCTAAACTGTCTACAGACTCTTATATCAAAGCACAGTTGCTAAACTCCAACTTCATGTTTTTTATTTTCATCAACATTGTTGCCTTCAATTTTCTTCAAAAAAATCACCTCCTGTAACCAAATGCAGGAGACATTTCAGGTGAATCAGCTAAATTAGACAGCAGTTGCATATCTAAATCCAACTCATATGGGAGCACGAGCTCCAACTTTAGTAGCATTCGGAGGTAAACAGAAATTAAATATCACCAAACAGTATAATTATCCATTAAAAAAATTCTTTCAAATGGTTGAAATCCTCTCTTCCTCTTAAAAGACATGAAATTAATAATAACAGCTGGTTTGGATACGGCCCTGTTGATATTTGTATGATGTCCCATTATTGTGAATGGGGTCTGGCTTCCTGCCAGATCCTGACGTGGCCGCAATCTGTTTCAAGTACCAGCTAGTACTGAACCAGTCAATCAAAATATGTTTCCTCTGTCGCCACTGTGGTATTTTATGAAATATCAGAATGAGACGCTGCACTTGCATCTGCTCCAGCATGAGATGCAATGTATCACCCAGGTGCGGAGCCACATCCTTTCGAGTGCAGTGCCCATGGGTATGCTAACATCAGGACCCTTCTTCGGAGCCTAACTTTCCACTGGGTAATTTGGAATCTTATCAAAAGCACATTGAAGTCAAAGGAAATATTCCCATTGATCTCAGAGGGCTTTGATCAGGCCCATGGTGAGCATGTACTTTAGCAGTCTTTTAGTGCTCCTGCAACATGCACAGCCAAATGAATAGACTTAAACTTTTGAGTAAAAATATCATGAAAATCGGCACAGTCCAGCTGACTGGAGTCAAAAATCAGAAAGGGACTTAGCAAGTGGAATTTGGCACCTGAAAGCCTTTTTAGTTGCCCAAGTTCAACCTTTAGGCATTGGGAATCTTCACAGTTGCCTTTGCCTAGTTGCTGTTGATGTCTTAAGACTGTCGGTTCCAGAGTTTCTGCTGGTGAGGTCCCCAGGGCACGTAAATTATTGCTGTGACATAAAGCTGTGATACAAAGCTGTCTTCTGGTGCCAAGGTGCTTTTTGCTAGTTTGCACCTAAAACCCACTGATGTTAATAAAATAGATGTTTTCTACTAAGCGCAGAGACGTGTTTTAATGTGTGTTCATGCCATGGCTAATCCTTCCCCATGCTTTTCTGAACAAGATCAGTGCACTTCGCATGTGCAAATCAGGAGTGAAAATTCTTCTTTACTGGAGAATTTTTACGTGTGGGCCTTCCCGCTGTCAGTGTTTTAAAACCCGTCATTTATCTAAAGAGGGATTTAAATGTCACCCACTCTTCTACCAAGTTTTAATTTAGTTCTAATTATTGCATTATTTTGAAGAATGGGCAGAGGAACTCCTTTACCAGCGATGCTTTGCAGAAGACATAATGTTCAACTCCCAGACATCCCAAGGGTGTTTTCCTCCCAGCGGAATGCTGTTTACTTGAGGGAATCCTCACTCTCTCAAAAGTATTTCAGGGAACATCTATCTCAGATTGCTGATCTCTGTGAATCTCTTTTCACGGAAGAAATTGCATGTGTGGGAAGTTATGAATTTGGCAATAAGGTGCGAGGAAAATGTTACAGCAGATGTCAGTGTTGTGGGTTTATGTTGTGTTTACCTTTGGGCTTGCCTCAGCTCCTGCACTTTTAAAGCTACACTCTCCCTAAAGAAGTGGTGGTTTCCCCAACATTGGACAGTTTTGAGATTCAGCTGGACAGGGTGCTGGGCCATCTTGTCTAGACCATGTTTTTGCCAAGAAAGGTCGGACCAGATGATCCTTGAGATCCCTTCCAACCTGGTATTCTATGATTCTATGATATGGCTCTGATTCTTTGGAAAAGCTCCCTTACATTAAATCCAAGGGCTACAAAAGTTAGAGTATGTGACCCACTGCAGACCCAGAGGAGACACTTGGTGTCCCAACAAGTGTATTTAACACTGCTTTTATAAATAAAATTATTTCAGAATTACACCAATACCAAACTTCTCTAGAAACAGAAGTGGGAATTCATGCCTCTAGCTGGAGTAGACTTTAATCTTTTTTTAATGAAGTGACCTAGTAAGGAAAATCTAAATGAATACTAGGAATTTGCTAGTAAGATGCAATAGCACTGGCTCCCTTACTGAAGCATTTTGCAAGGTAATGCCCACAGATGCAGCAATTTAGTGATATTACAGGAGGAATCTAAGGTGGAAACAAACTCATATTTTTTATAAATATGTTTCTGAAAGACAATTTTTTTTTTTTTTTTCCAGACTGGATGTCTATAACTAACAGCTGACTTCATACTTAGAAACTGCAAAATGTACCCTGGCTTTCAGAACAAAAATCAGTGACGTACACGACTCCAAAAATCAACTCAGTAGCACATTATGTTTGAATCCTAATAATGTACATAGGAATGCATATACTAAGGTCACTGTTACAGAGTTATCATAAAAATAGAGAAAACTGTGGGGCAAAGTAACTGATGGGTGTTTGTCTTGTTATCACAAGCAAAGCTTTAATTCCTACAACATTTCATTGCTCACATAATATAATTAGTCATGGACACAAGGCCCTATGATTTTTGAACTTTTTTTGCTAGTCCTATATTCAAGCAGATGAAGGAGAAACATTTCAAAAGCATCAAAGTGACTTGGGGGCCCGAAGGAAACACTTCAAAAGTGGTTCATGCATATTGGGTTTTTAAGGTCCCTGAAGTGATAGACAAGCATCACACAGAACTTTTAGAAGTGCTCAGACCCTATCAAGAAACCTGAGATTATCAGGGTAATTTTGGCTTCAACATAATATTTGAAAATGTGTCTAGAGCTCCTAATTCACTCTGGTGAATTTTTAAGTGCTACCTGTAGTCTTTTTCCTCTAAACTTAAAGTTGTGTCTGTGTGTGGGGGACTTGGAAGAGCTCACTGTTTGGGAAATAACTCTCACTTCAAAGATTTGTGATTGGTAAAAGTTTTGACAAGGGCTGTGCTTAGGAGGAAAAAAGCTTTGAAGAGGGCCATAGGTACAGGAAAAAAAAACTTAAAAGAAGCTTGTGATTTGGAGAACAAGCTTTAAAATGATCTGTTATGGTGGAAGAGAGCTTTAATTAGTTCTGCTTTCTCAGACCGCTGTTTATTTTTCCATGTTTTTACCACCCAGTACTTAATCTCCAGCTTGGTTTGTGTTTTGTCTAGTTTTCTGCATGGGTGGTTTTTTTTTTTTTCCACAGATCATGGGCTGTGATATTTTAGAGGCTTCTACACAAATTTTAGCCATTAGAATATTCAGAAATCTGCGACAGAGTCAGAAGCTGGGCATAAGACGATGGAGCACTACCTACTGGTCCTTCACCGTGGAAACAGAGGGATAGACAGCTGTGTCAGTGTTGCCATGGTGAATAAGGTGGGAGTATTTTGTGGCTAGCAAACAAAAGCAGGTATGTTCCAGACTGGTAATGTTATACTTGCTTCTTACCTGAAGGAATATGGCTGTTTTATACAGGAAAACATTGGTCCTTGTAGCAGTAGAAGCAAAGTTGTACAAAATCTGTGACTCACTGTGCACCACTGGAAAATCTGCAGGTGAAATTTCTGAGTATTCCAGTGCCATAGGTTGTTCTTTGCACTTCATGAGTTTGGGGCCAGGTGAGCTTTGATGTTTTTGTTGTTATTTATTTGGGGAGAGGGGCTGTACTGATGCTGTGACAATAGAAGGTGGTAAAATATTTGCCCGAGTGATTAGCTGCACTCAATTTGATGTAGGAATTTACTATCCACTTTACAATCAACATTTCATCCACAATTCTTGTATTGAATTTGTAGTAAGAAATTGCGTACATTCAGTTCTGATGATCATCAAGAACAGAACTTTCCTGCCCCTGTTTCTGTAAAGAGAGTCACTAACAGTCAGGCACGCTTCCTTAAAAATCCCTTTGTTCCAGCACAGAAAACTTTATTCCGTAAAGATGGACTTGTGACGCTCTGCTACAGCTGATCAGACATAGCAGTATATTCATTAGTCATGGAGTCTAACCCACAGTTACAAAACAAAATAGAAATCATTTTATCCCCCAAGTGGTCAAAACCTATCCAATGTTAGACTGTGTTATTTATCTATCTATCTATCTGGGATTGTGTCATTCTTTACTGCTACAGCTCAGTGACTTTGTGAGAGGAGGATATATGTCTTTAAAAATTCCGGTAATAGATTGTGCATTGGAGTACAAGGGCATCCTAGGGGAGCGAGAATTTGTATGTAGGATTGTTCTTTTCTCAAGAAAAAATGCTACATCTCGTCTAGAAAATTGGCAGCTAATTTTGCTGCCATCCACATCAGCAATCATTTTAGGCTATACCTATTCTTTCTTCAGATTAGTACATTCAGCATCAATGAATACTAAGAAGACAATGACGTACCACAGTGAAATCCAGGGCTGAGGTGGCAGCAGGGTATTTTTCCAAGAAAGCAATCAATGGAAGACAGAGCTGCTCAGCAACACTAAGATTAAGTCACTGATTCAAATGCCTGAACTATGTATTTAGGCACCTAACCTTAAAATGTCATTTCATATTGTACATTTCACAAATGTATATTTAATAAAGCATCACTTCAAACCATGGCAGCTTCAAGTTCTGAAAAAAATATTCTCATTCATAAACACTACTGTCTAAAAAATACAGAAATTCTCCAACATTTTAAAGCTGGTGAAAAGTATGAATTATCTGCACAGTAGTTCTATATACCATTGCACTGCATAAGTCCATTAAATTATAAAAATGATGTGTTTTAAAGCTGAGCATTGAAAAAGACCATGCAATTTAATAATCTCTTGAACTAGCATATTTTAGCCTAAGCATTGAGTTTGTATTTTGAGCTGAGAACTACAGGTTTCTGAAAATCAACAGACCTACAAATGTGTATCAGGGTTCTTGTGTGTTTTTCTTTTTTATCACCACAGATGGTGCAGTTCATCTCATCGGAACTTTGATTTAAATCTCTGAAAGTGATACAGTCAATATTGAATTCAGGCACTGATTTGCGTCATACAAAAATGAGACTATTTTTAATGATAGATATAAAGTTTCTTCTGAAATAAAATGAAAATGAGAAACGAACAATTGCAAGCAGAAATAGTATCGGTAGCAATTGAGTAATCTATTCTTACATGCCAGAAACGTTTCCTTACCTTCTGCCTTGTATCCATAGATTCAGATAGCAAATGGTGAAATTTCTTGTTAAATTGTATCAAAATAGCACTGAAAACAGAACTTGAGATGTTTTGGTCAGAAAAAAATTATAGGCTACAGCCCTCAAAACTAGACACTTTACAAAGGCAATCTTTGCTGAAGAAAGCCTACAGTGCTAATACAATATGATGTAAGCAGATGTGTAAAAACCCTCTATATTATGTTAACCTACTACATTCCTCTTTGACTGCCACCTTGGGACACAGTTACCTTTCCTTTTTTCTTGATTTTGATATGAACTTAATGAATCACTGTTTCTCCTCCTTGTTTCTCTTCCAGCACTGATCAATTAGCTCTATTGCCATGTAACTATTTGTATAGACATGCTGTGAGGAAGCTTAAGGACCTAATTCACATTCAAAGAAACACTATTAAATATACTTGCATTTGTGTTCTATATTTATATTTTTAATCCAAACTTCTGAGCATTCCTCAGGTAAGCCCCACAGCCATTTTTGCCAGCACAACTAAGAGAGTGGTACACTGCATGTGTTGAGGGGTAAGCCATGGAGAAAGATTGGGAAAGAAAAAAATCTTAAGCCACTTTTGCCTCTAGGCTGTCTGGAAATGAAAACCCTGGGGCTGATTTTCATCTCAGATTGGTACAGGACATTAGACTATTTTTTCAGGTTATTTTACCAAGATTTTACATGTCTACAGAGCATAGAAAACTTTTTGGAAACTTATTAACAGTTTCCAATCAGTTCTGGGGGACAAAATACTAATATGGGGAATTAAGGTCTTTTATTAAATATTAAAATAGAATTATTTCAACTACAAGCCTAAGCCAAGGTTAGAAATAGAAGCCTGAAACAAAAAGGGAACCATTACGCTTTTGTGTAAAATAAAAACTGAATGAACACAGAATTTCTTGCAAGTAACATGAAATAAATTAAACATTTCTGAATATTGTGGGAAACTTTTAAAAAGTTATTATTCATGCTGTTTTTTTCCTTTTATTGGTGTTGTAGCTGTTCACATATACCCTTCAGCAACATAACAGCTATACCTAAATATGTTAGCGCATGTCTGTAGACGTTCATATGTAGAATCCTCTATAAAATGACACTAACTAGTGATGTTATGTCACTTGGATTGCCCAGTGTTCAGAGATTTGGTATCTGAATCCTTTCAAACCACTTCAGAATGCTGTTGAGCACACAGACATTTTTGAGTATCCTGCATTTCAGCCTTTGGGTTAATAGCTGATTCTTCTCCTCAGTCCCTCCAAAAGTCTGTAGTCCACATCCAAAATGATAGAGGTTTGGAGATCGACACTGATAATATCTTTTCCTTGGCTTTCTGTGAGTTTGTCATTCTGTAGGATACTATCTTTCCCCATAAGCCAAGCTTAGTCAGATATCTAAGTACACTACGGTATCTATACAGATTTTCACATCAATAAGTTAAGCTCCTGCTTTCCATCTGAGAAAAAGTCCTACTTTAAAGCACAGCTGTAAATCCGTTATTTTAAATTGCATAGGCTCTGGAGCTGACAAGCATGCCCCTCCATGGACAGCATACAGTATATCAACAGGGAGTACTCTGGACAGATAGAAGTCCTGCTCCTGGGAGACCCCAGTCACGCTCTGTGCAGCATGCAACAAGCACTGGGGTTCAGATGACCAGCATTTCGGTGTGCTCTGCCCCACTTCATCATCTGTGTGTGCAAAAGCACTTTGCTGACTTGGCCAGAGACCACTGAGTTGTCCTAACTTCTGTGCTTATATTCCTCCCTCACTAAACCAAATTTTCCTAGGTATTTGGGGGGCAGAGGAGGAGGAATGCACAACCAAATGCCTTACCCACAATGAAAGCTTTGTATTTGACATCAGAAACTACAGATAAGTATATCCAGTAACTGATTTACCAGTGGCTAAAATACATTGCTCCTCTCCCATTTCTAGGTAAAATGACGAATTCTACAATGTAAAACATGGATGTTATGAGAATAGGTAAATAATGCAGAAGTAGTAAGGCGATAGAGGATGAAAGCTAGTATTTTATTAACACCTTTATCTACTTCTTTGTCCTTTTCTTTTTTTTTTTTTTTTAATTTCTCCAGCACCTTTGCTGCTGTTTTTCACAATTTCTTGTTTTGCTTCGCATTGTCAAACATCTGAATAGTAGAGGGATGTGGTTTAATGGCCTAATTGACTGCAACTTAATTTCACTTGATTCCTGGTATTTGTTTATATAGTAACATTAAATGTACTCTCTAATCATTTGGAGCCTTGTACATGTGTATTTGCCAAGGCATTGACCCAGTAGTCCAAATATTGACTACAGAAATAGTGACATTATATGTTGCATTATCATTGGAGTGCTCTACACCCACAATTTAGACCTCAGCTAGAAGAAGACAAAATACAAAGCACAACATAACACCCTCCAAATATATAAACATATTATCCTTAAAAATATGTACTGAAGGCTATTATAAAAAATCATAGAAGCCACTAAGGAAATAGGTGTTAAATTTTCAATGAAAAGAATTTGTTAATTTTTGATGGAAGTCCTGGAAAGACCAATTTGTTGAGCTTGACTGTAATTCAAGGATAATTTCTATTTAAGTCTGTTTGCTTTAAAACTAAAACAGGGGCTTTGAGGTTCTGCCCTGTAAGACCCACAAAATCTGCCTTATTATTACTGGGTTGCTGCTTCCTCATGAGTTTCAAAACTGTGACAATTAGTTGGGACTTGAGAATTCTGGGTTCAATTTTCAGCCATTTCACAGGCTTCATATCTGCTCCAATTTATGCACATCTTCATTTTCTTCATTTAGCTTTAAAGTTAGAAGTTTTATCTGAATTTTCGATATAGATTCCCGTAATGATGGGCATATCCCATCTTAATATTCTAGGAATTGCCCTCTGAAATGCTTATCCTCCTTTCTACAATAAAGAAGTTTAGAAAGATTGATTTTGTATTTAGACACCTAAGATAAAAACCCAAATTTAGGCAATATGAGTACATTCCTCAAAAGGTATTATTTACTGAGGAAACCTAGAATCTCACCTAGGCAAGACACCTAAATTTTTTAAATCTAAAACTAGTTGAGAAGAGTGAAAATCATAATATCTTTGTGGCCTAGTTTTCAATTTGCAAATGCTTTTCTTCCAGCTATGTCTATTTTTTCTTATTTAGCATTATTATTTACATATATCATATATGTGAGTATTATTTATATGTCTATTTCTTGTGTTTGCATTATTTATATTTTTGGTAATTGTTTGTATTATTTTTTGCTCAACACCATCTGTCTGTCAGTATCCATCTGCTGTCTCTTGTTTTAGGCTTAGATTGCAAGCTTTTGGAGCAGGATTAATCTTTTTTTTTCCTGACCCACTACAAGTTATTCTTGGGTACTACAGTGCCTGGGAAGCCTAGTTTTGAAACACAGCCCCACTGCAAAAGGTGGTCTACAAGCAAAAAATAAAACAAAAATCCATGCTTCAATGAGGTTGGGTAACAAGTAAGTATAGACAGATGACAAAGTACAAGAAGGCAATGAGACAAAGTTAGTCAGCGTGATAGACATTGTATTACAATGACAACAGCCTTGTCATTTTCTATGTCTTTTGTAGACACTATGAGAAAAAAAAAGGTATTACAGGAAACCCCACTCAGTGAGGGGCATGTCTCAGGACTAGAAAAAAAGTGCTTACTCAAAAATTCAGTGAGTTGGGGAGTGAACTTGAGATAAGGGATGGGAGTAAGAACATTATAGAAAATGGAAAGGGTCATGGAAATCTTCTCAAATTGAAACAAGTAACTTAATCTGATGCCATAAAGGAGCACTAAGAAAATAATGCAAAGCTGAGGAGGGAAATGACCAAAGCAATGAGATAGGAAAATTGTATTTGCAGCAATATTTCAAATGGCTGTGAGTAGGGCAAACCAACAGGGACTGCAGTCAGAGAGGTGGAAGGTACAGTCGTTGAGACAGGAGACAAAGGTAACCACAAATACCTTGAACATCTAACTATGTTCTTAATACGCAGAACAAACTGCAATAGCTGAAATAGCAGACACGTGCAAACAGTAAGCAAGATAAGCTTCTTGAAAATCTACATTATTGGTCACATTTAGGCGTTGTTAGTAGAAGACAATTATTATTCAGAAATAATTCTCCTCTAAATGCAGGGCTTTGTTGCAGAAGCACATGGTGAGATTCACAGCCCGTGCACATCCCCAGCAGCATGATGACCACGTCTTGATTTTAATTCTTTCATGGGCAGACCAGACGAAAGTGTCAGTCTGAATTTCTCGGATTATCTTAGCTGTCCCTGTGTCTTCTGTAATTTATAACATTTTCCATTACTGCCATGCATTATTTAAATCTGTGAATCATTTTGAGATAAAGACAGAAACTCAGTAAGAGGTTGGACAGAGACTTGGTAAAAAATACAGCTTCATTGTACTTACCTGACATGTCTGCTCTTCCTCGCTACATTTATTTATGATAGAGAACATGAGTATTGTTTCTGTAGGTCATAGATTCACTTATTCATGGCTCCCTTGTTCACATTCACTTTGCTCCCTGAATAACTGTATTTGCAAAGGACAGAGTTCAGAATAAGTTTACAATACTTATATGTAGAAATGTTCATTAAACAAAAATGAATGTCTACCCTCACCACATTACAACTAACATCTCATAATCCTGAAAACATTTTTTTTAACTGAAATTTATCATATTCCTAATGAAAAATGTAGCTGAGTGCATCCTAAAGGGATTGGATTGAGGAATATATGTTGTTTTTTATCTATAACGGATAATAAAGAAAGTTCCCATATATGTTTAAAAGCAGGAGACAGAAGGTTAAGGACTTGACTATATTGAATCCATCTTCATGACAAGGTATGTCCAAGCTAATCACAGAATTACAGAGTGGCTGAAGTTGGCAGGGACCTCAGAAGATCATCTCATCCAACTAACCTGCTCAGTCAGAGCAACCTAGACCCTGTTGCCCCGGACCATGTCCTGGGCATTTTTTAAGATCTCCAAGGATGGAGATTAAGCAACCTCCATGGGTAACCTCTGCCAGTGCTATGTCATCCTCACAGTAAAAAAGTCTTTGCTGATGTTAAAATAGAACCTCCTGTGTTTCAGTTTGCACCCGTTGCCTCTGGTCCTGTCACTGAGCACCACTGAAAAGAGCCTGGCTCCGTCCTCTTTGCATCCTCCTTTCAGGTATTTATATGCATTAATAAGAACTCCAATGAGCCTTCTCCTTTCTAGGCTAAACAGTCCCAGCCTCTCTGTCTTTCCTCACATGAGAGATGCTCCAGTCCCTTAATCACCTCCACGGCCCTTCATTGGACTCTCTCCACTATGTCCATCTCTCCCTTGTACTGAGCAGCCCAAAGCTGGACACAAAACTCCAGGTGTGGCCTCATCAATGCTGAGTAGAGGGGAAAGATCACCTCCCTCGACATGCTGGCAACACTCCTCCAAATACAGCCCAGGATACCATTAGTCTTCTTTGTGTCAGAAGCACATTTTTGGCTTATGTTCAAGTTGGTGCTCTGCAGGACCTGTAGGTCCTTTTCTGCCAAGCTGCTTTCCAGCTGGGTGGTCCCAGCTTGTACTGGTGCCTGGGTTTGTCCCTCTCCAGGTGCAGGACTTTGCACTTCCCCTTCCTGAACTGCATGAGATTCCTGTTGGCCCGTTTCTCCAGCCTGTCAAGGTTCCTCTGGATGGCAGCATGATCCTCTGGCATATCAGCCACTCCTCCCATTCTGGTGTCAACAGCAAACTGACTGCACCATCATCTGGATCATTAATTAAGATGCTGAAACGGACTGGACCCAGTTTTGACCTCTGGGGTACATCATTAGTTAATGGTCTCCAAATAGATTTTGGGCTGCTGAACACCACAATCTGCATCCAGTCATTAAGCCAGTTTTCCACCTCACTGTCTGCTCATCTAGCCCATACACCATCAGCTTCTCTATGAGAATCTTATGGGACACAGTGTTAAAGGCCTTCCTGAAGTCCAGGTAGACAATACCCACTGCTCTACCCTCGTTGACCAAGGCAGTCATATCATCACAAAAGTTTATCAAGCTGGTCATGCATAACTTGCCCTTGGTGAAGCCAAGCTGACTAATCCTGATGACTTTCTTGTTGTTCATGTGTCTGGAAACAGTTTCCAGGATTAGCTGCTCCATCATCCTCCCAGGGATCCAGGTGACCAGCCTGAAATTCCCTGGGTCCTCCTTCTTGCCCTTCGTGAAGACAGGAGTGAGGTTTGCTTTCCTTCAGTCCTCGGGAACTTCTCCCAATTGACACGATCAATCAAAGATTCTCAAGAGCGACCCTGCAATGACATCTGCCAGCTCCCTCAGCACTCATGGGTTCATCCCATCAGGATCCATGGATTTATGGATGTCCAGTTGGCTTAAGTATTTCCTGACCTGATTCTCTTCCACCAAAGGTACATTTTCCTTACTCCAGCCTTTCCCCCGAGTCGCTGCGACCTGAGATTCCTGAAGGCCAGTCTGGCTATTAAAGACAGACTTTAGTGCCCCAGCCTTCTCCATGTCCTATGTAACCAGGTCCCCCTCCTTGTTGAGCAACGAGCTGACATTCCCATAGTCTTTCTTTTGTGCCCTATGTGCTTACAAAAGTCCTTCTTGTTGCCTTTGATGTCCCTGGACAGAGTCTGTTCCATTGGGGCCTTAGCTTTCCTAACTTCATCCCTGGCTGCTCGGACAATGTTTCTGTATTCCTGCCAGGTTATCCATCCTTGCTTCCGCTCTCTGTATGCTTCCTTTTTGTGTCTGAGTTTGGCCAGGAGCTCCTTGCTCATCCACACAGGCCTCCTGGCATTTGTCCCCTGACTTCTTATTCACTGGGATCGAGCTCTCTCGAGCTCAGAGGAGGTGGCTATTAACCAGTTTTCGTGTGCGCTTCTTCCCTCCAGGGCCTGAACCCATTTGACTCTTCCAAACAGATCTTTGAAGAGAACAAAGCCTGCCCTTTTGAAGTCCAAGGTTCTGAGCTTGTCCTTAGGATCCTGAACTCCACCATCTTGTGGTCACTGCAGCCAAGGTTGCCTTTGACCTTCACATCACCAATGAGACCCTCCTTTTCACTAAGTATAAGGTCCAGCATTGGCTCCTCCATCACTTGGTGGAGGAAGTCATCACCAATGCACTCCAGGAACCCCCTGGATTGCTTATGTGCTGCTGTGCTGTCCCTCCAGCAGATATCAAGGTGCTTGAAGTCCCCCATGAAGATGAGGGCCTGTGAACGCGAGGCTGTTTCTATCTTTCTGTAGAGGGCCACATGCACTTATTTTTCCTCGTTGGGTGGCCTATAGCAGACAGCCACTGTAATGTCACATTACTTTGTTTGTCCTCTTTCTGCAACCCATAAAGTCTAAGTTGGCTCTTCCTCCACCCCCAGGCAGAGCTCCATGCACTCCAGCTGCTCTCTCACATAAAGGGCAACTCCCCTCTACATCTTCCCTTCCTGTCCTTCCTAAAGAGCCCATATCCCACCACTGCAACACTCTAGTCATGGGGGCCATCCCACAACATCTCCATGATCCCATCAGGATTGTAGCCCTGCAACTTCACACAAGTCTCAGCATGCTTATTCCCATTGCTGTGTTCCTGAGTGTACAGATACTTTAGAGATGCACTCCAGTATGTTGAGTTCCTGGAGAGGCTTTGGGGTATTTCTGCATAATGGTGCCTTATATACACTTCTCATTCTCAGTTTAAAGCCCTCCTTATGAGGTCAGCCATCCTATCGCTGAACGTAGCTTTGCCGTGCCTAGTGAGGTGGATCGCGCTTGTCTCAAGCAGATGCTGATCTGCAAACTGTGTCCCATGGTCATGGAACCCAAAACCCTGTCACCAACAGCCAATTATTGCAGTTCTGCAGCTAATTATTGACTTTCCCTATTAGTGCCATTCTCCTCACAACCCTTCCTCTCACTGGCAAGGTTAAGGAGAATACCACCTGCGCCCACACGCCCTTGATTAGCACCCTCAGAGATCTGCAATTACTTTTCATACTGTCCAGGTTTCCCCTGGCAGTATCATTTGTGCCCACATGGAATGAGAGCAGGGGGTGTAATAGTCAAGAGGGCCAGGTGAGTTTTGGCAATTCCTCCACCATATCCTGGGTCCTGGTCCCTGGCAGGCAGCAAACCTCTGCAGATGATTGGCTGGGTTGACAGATGGGTGCCTGTTGTGGTTTGGGCCAGATTGGCCCAATCAGGTGGAATGACAGATGCTCTCTCTCTCCTGCTCCACTTCGAAGGGAGGTGGAAAGAGAGAGAAAAAAGAGACTTAAGAGTTTAGAAGGAACTAAGCTACTTTAATGAAATATTAATAGTAAAATAATAAAAAGAAAATTATGAAATGTATACAAAACTGTATCAAGCTCCCAGGATGACAATCACGTCACCAGCAGGTGCTGGGGAAGTCCCAGACTGGACTCAGCAACGGACAGGAACTGGATTCCGGATCTGGATTCAGGATTGCGATGAAAGGCAGACACAGAGAGAGAGTCCTTCTCAGACGCCTGTCATTGAAGAAAGAAAGCTGACCCTTTGATCCCTCAGCTTTTATACTGAGCATGAGGCAGATGGGATGGAATACCCTGTTGGTCAGTTTTGGGTCACCTGTCCTGTCCGCTCCTCCCCACAGGTGTGACCCCTCTACGCTTTTCTGCTTCCGACCCTCCAACAGGGCAAGTAATAAAGTTGGCCAGCCTTGGCTGTTATAGCAATAAGTATAAGCAGGAATGTTTCTGCATACCATTCCTTGGCATCAGCCATAAACATGGGTCTTAATCACTCTGAGAGCAAACAGTTTTCTGCACAACATGCTGTTAATTTCAGCAGTTAGAAGAGGCCTAACTAAAAAGTGGTTACCAAACAAAATTGGTCCTGTTTTACCTCAAACCAGGACAATGCCTCCATCCATGGCAGCAAGGGGTCACTCTTTCTGCTGACTTGCCAATTCTTCCTGGTAGTCTTGCATAGTTTGAGGTTAAGTGGACCAGGTTCTTTGCTTGTAGGCACATCTGGGTCCTCTCCAGCTTTGAGGATGGTGATCCTATTCTGCAGCCGTAAGCAGTTGGGTGGGGCAGGAGCCCTCCTTTTTGTGCCAGAAGTCACCAGCTTCCACCCTTCCCCTTTTCCAGAATTGTCACGTACGTGAATGGTGGGGGTAGACACTGCCTGCTTCTATTCTACAACAGGGTGTGAGGCTTTTCAAGCTGCTGAGTCTCAGAGAAGATCCTATGTATTCTCCTTTCATCTTCTCTGATGTTCATTTCTTCCCTTAGCACATCCACTTGGCAGTACAGTTCCTTCATATTGAGGCACCTCTTGCAGGCCAGAGGTGCATCTCTCCTGGCCTCAGACATAGGCCCCAGGCACTGCCTCCAGCCTGGGACTTGTAGGGCTGCATCTGCTGCCTGCAGCTCACTCTGTGTTGAAGTGTCTACCCTTGGAGGGACAGCTGCTTCAACATCTACTGAGGAAACTGCCCTGTGGCATACCACCGTGTATGAGACTATTACAGCAGCACAATTTTGCTTGAGGCCCCATTTGACATCCCCTTCTTTGCACCCTTCTGTGCAATGTGCAGCAGCTGTTGGCTGCCTCTGTTAGCTGCTCTCCATAACACATTAAACCTATGAATTCCATATTTGAAGGCATTGAAGAGATACAGTTGCTCCAAGCATAATTCAGAATATAATTTTATGTTCTTGGAAACATTAAAGAAACCCTTGCTGTTTAGCTTCACACAGGTCTCTTTCTGCATCAATTACTACACCTTGTGAAAGGAAGGAGTCCCTTCTTCGTGACTGTATATCTAAAAGTCCACTGAGGAGTTCCTCAATTACATTAGTGCTTAGAACATGGAAAAGAGTGAGTTTTCAAACCCATACATCATTAAGTTAGCAGGAAAGGTGAGAATTCCTTCATTCCAGTCTATTTTTAAGCCTATTTAAAGAAAGTCACAAAGGAAAGCCTCAAACAAAAATTTTGTTAAGGTGGAATTAAAGTAAAAGATACAAAAAAAAAGGCTAGTAAAAGAGAAAACAAAGAATACTGAAAGAGGATACTAAAGATAGTAAAAAAAAGAAGTCAAATTAAGGCAAAATAAGAAATAGAAAATAGAATAAATACGAAGTAGAAAAAATAATAAAAATAATAGAATAAAAAAATAGAATAAAAAGAAAATAGAAGTCTATGGGGCCAGATGGGATCCACTCAAGGGCACTGAGGGAGCTGGCGGCAGTGCTCACCGAGCCACTTTCCATCATTTATCAGCAGTCCTGGCTAACTGATGAGGTCGCAGTTGACTGGAGGTTAGCAAATGCAACGCCCATCCGCAAGAAGGGACAGCAGGAGGATCCGGGGAACTACAGGCCTGTCAGTCTGACCTCAGCGTCTGGGAAGGTTGTGGAGCAGATCATCTTGAATGCCATTATGCAGCACATGCAGGACAACCAGGTGATGAACCCCAGTCAGCATGGGTTCATGAAAGGCAGGTCCTGCTTGACAAACTTGATCTCCTTTTATGACAAGGTGACCCTCTTAGTGGATGAAGGAAAGACTGTGGATGTTATTTACCTGGACTTTAGTAAAGCCTTTAACATTGTTTCCCACAGCATTCTCCTGGACAAACTGGCTGCTCATGGCTTGCATGGGCGTATGCTTCACTAAGTAAAAAACTAGCTGGATGGCTGAGCCCAAAGAGTGGTGATGAATGAAGTTAAATCCGGTTGGTGGCTGATCACAAGTGGTGTTCCCCAGGGCTCAGTATTGGGGCTGGTTCTCTTTAATATCTTTAACAATGACCTGGACGAGGGCATCAAGTGCACCCTCAGCAAGTTTGCAGGGGATACCAAGTTATGTGGGGCTGTTGATCTGCTTGAGGGTAGGAAGGCTCTACAGAGACATCTGGACAGGCTGGATCAATGGGCTGAAGCCAACTGCATGAGGTTTAACAAGGCCATGTGCCAGGTCCTGCACTTGGGTCACAAAAACCCCATGCAGTGCTACAGGCTTGGGAAAGAGTGGCTGGAAAGATGTCTGGCAGAAAAAGACCTGGGGGTGTCGGTCGACAGTCAGCTGAATATGAGGCTGCAGTGTGCCCAGGTGGCCAAGAAGACCAACAGCATCCTGGCCTGCATCAGGAATAGTGTGGTCAGCAGGACTAGGGAAGTGATTGTCCCCCTGTACTCGGCACTGGTAAGGCCCCACTTCAAATACTGTGTTCAGTTTTGGGTCCCTCACTACAAGAAAGACATTTTGATTCTGGAGTGTGTCCAGAGAAGGGCTGGGGAGGGTTCTAGAGAAAAAGTCTTATGAGGAATGGCTGAGGGAACTGGTGTTGTTTAGCCTGGAGAAAAGGAGGATCAGGGGAGACCTTATTGGTCTCTACAACTACCTGAAAGGAGATTGTGGAGAGGTGGGGGTCAATCTCTTCTCCCAAGTAACAAGTGATAGGACAAGAGGAAATGGTCTCAAGTTGTACCAGGGGTGGTTTAGATTGGATATTAGGAAAAATTTCTTCACTGAAAGGGTTGCCAAACATTGGAACAGGCAGCTCAGGGAAGTGGAGTTATTTAAAGAATAGGTAGATATGGTGCTTAGGAACATGGTTCAATGACATGGTTCATGGTTTTGGCAGTGTTAGGTTGATAGTTGGACTTGATGATCTTAAAGGTCTCTTCCAACCTAGACAATTCTATGACTCTATGATTCTGTGATTCTTCACATTTTTTCCATAAAATGCCTACTACTTGTATTATCTACCTTTCTGTACTGTTTTAATGAGAGTCTGTGCTCCTCAGAGGGGCAAATGGGAGGTTCAGATTTCCCCAGATGGACAACTGGGTGGTGTTTTTTGTCTTAATACCACATAGGATCCAGAAAGTCAACACATGAAAAAGGTTAGAATACAAGCTCTACAGGAGATTTACACCTTTCTGGACTGGCAACTGGAGGACAATCAGATTTATTTGAAATAACTCAAATGGCACTAGATGTCCATGTTCAGATAATTGAGTTAATCAGTAAAGTGGGAGAGAATTCAGCGGTAGCTGTAGGTTCTTACTTGTGGAGGTTTGCATCTGATGCAAGTAGGTTTCCTAAATTCCCATTCTGATTCATCAAGAGAAAGGGAATCACCCTGACCATCAAGTGAGACAACTACTTGTATCTGTTGCCACTGAGCATCATAAGTTGAGCTCCTACTCCTAGTGAGATGAACATGCATCTCAGATCTCAGTTTCATCCCACTTAACTTTTTAGAACCTATTTAACTCATGCACCAGTAGAGTAAAAGATAGGGAGGAGGCCTACACAACTGGAATTATGGGAAAACAGTAACATAAAAAAAGCTTAGGTAGCCTTGTGTATTGCCAAATAGGTGCAATTTGCAACTGTAAGGTATGGGCTTACAATTAGAGGGATAAATCTAGGCCATTATTTTGAACCTGGGTAACGGCTGGCATATGGAATAGTAAACCTAAATCCTCTGGTAGGCTGTGGGTATCTCTGTGTCAATTATGTGTGTT
Organism: Burhinus oedicnemus; assembly: GCA_008921705.1. Lineage (NCBI taxonomy): Eukaryota > Metazoa > Chordata > Aves > Charadriiformes > Burhinidae > Burhinus > Burhinus oedicnemus. The sequence goes on from VFFE01007190.1 coordinate 307,379, forward strand.
GTTTCCGTCATATCTTCAACACAGTTGCAATTGGTTCAGCTTCCAGTTCTGCTTTTACAAAGTAATATAACAAACCCTATGATTCACTAGGGAACCAGATGGGTTACTTTCATGACATGAAATTACATGACATGGAGTCTTATGGTCACTCTCATTTGGGATTTACTATAGCACAGAACCTCATTTCTGCAGGAGATTAATTTAATTGTTGTCATGAAATGCTTTTATCACACCAGGGGAAACAATATTAATATAATTGATGTCTTCCTGTTGAATATACAATAATGATTGTTGCAATATATTATCTAACACTTATCAAACCTGAACAAACTGATCTTGTAATTTTATTTCCTATTGTTTTATTGGTAAGAACAGCATGAAATATGCATTTTCCCTCAGGTGCAGCAACTGAGAGAAGACAGTGTGAAGGTAAAAACTAGAGTTCAGTTGTGATACGTAGTGGGAGCTGAAATCTAAAGTAACAGAGATTAAGAATCACTGGTAGCTTGCAGGGAGAAATTATGTGATTAATGGGACAACCCCCTTAATAATCCATTTCATTTGTTCTTTCCTCCACCAAAGGGACATTTTCTGGCACATGGATGCATGCTAAAAGCACACAGGTACTAATTTCCATAAAAATAAGGAATGTACTTGTGTGTGTGCATGCACATGTGCTTGTTTATATTTTATACATAAACATAATGATATAACATATAATTACATGTAAAGGCTTTATTTATAAATGTACGTATTTAAATTTATGTTATAAGCACATGTGTGTTTGTGTGTAATATAATGGAAAAATACTATGATGTCTCTTGGCTATGTATTTATAATATATGAAGTTCAATTTGACAGCACTAATGGATCTCAGCATGGCCTTACTGGACTATAGACTATGTAATATAAAAATAGTAGAACCCTTCTTGGAAGGCTTATGATCTCAATAGTCAAGGCAGATAAAGAAAAATGGTGACAAGCTAATATGAATTTTTAAAGCAAAAAAAAGAAATAGTGTACAGTGTGTCCTTATTTACTTTTCACATGGTAACCTCACCGCCCACTCTCCTTTGTCTTGCTGCCTCACTAAGTCTGCTGCACAGCCTTGATTTATGACAAGTTCTCTCCTGTTTTATTACCAACCATGAAGAAACACTGCCTCTCTTTGAACACAGGGTGCTCTAAGAGAGTCAAAACCAAGCAACTTACTATATTTACCCCACACTAAGTTCCCAGCCCTTTCTACCCTCTAACAGCAGGAGAATTTCTGTTCTGCCCCTTACAGGACTCTTATATAAAACTGCAGTTTTTTATACTTATGTGCTTGGCCACACAGTATTATTATTCTGCACAAACGGTAAGCCTACAAACCACATGATCCCAGTATGTTTTGCTATAAAATAGATTTATTAAATACAGACTATCCTCTTCTTTTCATTATTAGACATTTAGCCTGTGAAGCAGTCCTTGAAGGCGAAGAGAAAACATATGACAACTAGTAATTTGCAAGAGCTGGATCTGCTTCAGTGAACAATAGCATTACCTGAGATAGTCTCGAAGTCCAATAGTGAGCTCATAGGTCAGACAATACCGGACCTCCTTCAAATAAGAGAATGGCTTCTCTCAGGCACTTTGTATTTCTGTAAAAGTCTGTGTGTCATCTTGCTGAAATAAGTAGAGCGAAGGCAGGAAATATAGAGAATGAGAAACCTGTGGAAAAATACAATGGAAGGAAAAGAAATCATTTAAATCTCTGTGGACCTAACTAATTATGAAGAGAAAAAGACTGATGTCTCCAGTTTAAGTAAATCATTAGTAATTTTCTGCACTAAGAGAAATAGCTGAGTTCACAGAGATGTGATAAAGATTTAAGATCATAAGTGCCTAAGTGCAATGTAAGATGTAGTGGGAAACACTCTTAAAAGGCAAACGCAGTGACAAAAACTCCCTATTGCATTTAATAGATAATAAATGGGATTCCTCTGAGTTAACCTCTCACCTGCAGATTTCAGGGAAATGGCAAGGATTTTTTTTCAGAAGACTCAGGTTGGGAGGGATAAGAACTAGAAGAATGATAAGTTTAAATTATTCTGCAAGCTATGACATGGATATAATGAAATACTGTAGAGGGTTCTAACTTCACCACGCAGCTATTGTGTGTATGTAACACAAAAGGCCAAGGGTCCTTTAACATTAAAACTAGGAAAAGATGAAGCAGACAGACTTGACATGTGGCTTTTATAATGAAAATGCACCTGATATACCTTTATTAATTACAGATGCACTGTCATTATTCATAAATTGATCATAGAAAAAATGTAAACAGCACTAAATGGAATTATGTATCCCCCTGTGAAGACAGGTAGGTTGAAACCTACCTAGTTTCTATCACACTTGAAGAGTTTCCTGCAAACATCTGAAAGCTAACATGAGTACTCCTGAAAATCGATTCTTCTAAAAATAAAATATTTACTGAAAATTCATTTAAAAAACTAGCTCTCTTTGTGCTATTTACAATATTTTTGTGGATTGCTTTTTGCCTTTTTTTTCTATTAAGTCAAGACAGAGACGAATTCTACATGTTTTATGGACTTTGTCACCAGAGCACTAACTGGGTGTTTGCATGTCAAAATGTTGTAGCAATTTGCAGATCAAATTTAATCACTGAGAAAAAAAAAATCATATGGCTTGTATTTTAATTTCCCAAACTGCTCTTGGACATCTTTGAAGCAAAACAAAAAAAAAAAGCAAAATTTGGCATATCTGTTATCTGCAAAAATTTTTTTCATAGTTTCTCAGCAAGAAGGAAAACATCCCGTCTCTCTAGTACGGAGCATATGACAACAAGTATTTCCATCTCCAGATGGAAAGGACAGGATTTCAACAGCTTATATTTCCAACCTGTTGCCTTATAATTCTGTAGGCCCTGATTCGGGCATGCACGTAAATTTATCTTTAAGCATCTGCCTTCATCTCATTAAGCACATGTTTAAGTCTTTTCTTGAAAAGAGATGCTTTCCGGAAAAGAGAGCTTGAGTGATGCTATTCTCTGCTTCTGACACTGAATTTAGTCAATAAGTCTTGCAAGCTGCAATTTAGAAAAAAAGTTTCTTACTTTCAAATTAGCTTACTACATCTGGTGAATTTTCTGTGGTTTTTTTTTTTTTTTAAAGGATGAAAGGAATTCATGATACTTGCAACTGTATGTGTCACATGCTTCCTTCTCTATTATCCTTCTCTTCTATTGTTCTAATACTTCATTTACTGTTCCCACACAGGGTTTGAATTTTATTGATTTCCTCAGATTTTAAAAACGCAAATATGAGTTTAGTGAGAACAGCTATTTTTCTTCCTCATGCTATACATTCACAGAACTTCTGCTGCTTTTTATTGCAATTGTTGGAGTCATAACACCACTTCTTTTGGTGTAACCTCCACAAGAAGGAAAAGAGGTAAAGTTACGGTAAACATGAGACCATTTGCAGCTGCTAAAGGATTTAATAAGGTAGGAGCGCACAGACTTCACTAAGGACAAAGACCTGTTCCAGTCTATATCTAAATCAATGGCAGAACAGCAGCTTGTCAGACTTCGTTGACTAAATTTAGTACTGGAAACACTGCTGCCTGTAAACCCTAGAGGGATCTTTGGTACTAAGATTCATTTGATTTGAGAGTGACAAAATTTTGGCAAATTTTGTATACTGTAAAATTTGAGAAGCATTAAGATAAATAAGAAAGACTACAGGTATGATATTTAAGGTAAGTTTGACCTAAAAGGCTATTTTTCTTAGAAGAAAGAGGTTGTTACATTATTGCCCATTGCAGAAGAAGATAAGGTTTGAGATCACCTGAGGGACTTGAATATATGTAAGTCCATGGGACCTGATGAGGTGCACCCCAGGGTCCTGAGGAGATTGGCTGATGTAGTTGCCAAGCCACTCTCCATCATATTTGAAAAGTCATGTCAGTCAGGCAAAGTTCCTAGTGACTGGAAAAAGCGGAAACATCATACCCAATTTTTAAAAGGGTAAAAAAAAGAACCCTGGGAACTACCAATCAGTCAGTCTCACCTCTATGACCAGTAAGATCATGGAGCAAATCCTCCTGGAAGACATGTCAAAACATATGGAAGACAGAGAGGTGATTAGAGACAGATAACATGGCTTCACCAAGGGCAAGTCATGCCTGACTAATCTGATGGCCTTCTACAATGGAGAAGCGGTGTTGATGATAAGGCAAGAGTTACAGACATCATGTATGTAGATGTCTGTAAGACCTTTGATATGATCCCCTATAACAATCTTGCTGCTAAATTAGAGAGATTTGAGTTTGACCCATGAACTGTAGATGGGTAAGGAAATGGCAGGATGGCCACATCCAAAGAGTTATCGTCAATGGCTCAATGTCCAAGTGGAAATCAGTAATGAATGGTGTCCCTCAAGGGTCCATGCTGGGACCAGTACAATTTCATATCTTTATCAATGACATGGACAGTGGGATTGAGTGCACCCTAAGCAAGTTTGCAGATGACACCAAGCTGACTGGTGCAGCTGATTTGCTAGAGGAAAGAGGTGCCATCCAGAGGGACCTTGACAGGCTTGAGGAGTGGGCCTTTGTGAACCTCATGAAGTTCTGCAAGGCCAGGTGAAAGGTCCTGCACCTGGGTTGGAACAATATCCTGTACCAGTACAGTCTGGGGGATCAATGGATTAGAAGCAGCCCTGCAAGGAACGACTTGGGGATAATGATAGATGAAAAATTGGATGTGAGCTAGCAATGTGCCTAGAAAGCCAACTATATTGTGGGCTGCATAAAAGGAAGCATGTCCAGCAGGTGGAGGGAGGTGATTCTCCTCCTCTGCTCAACTCTCATGACACCCCACCTGGAGTACCATATCTAGCTCTGGGGTTATGGACCTGTTAGAACAGGTCTAGAAGAGAGCCATGAAAATGGTCAGAGGGTTGGAACATCTCTGCTGTGAGGAAAGGCTGAGGCATTTGGGGTTGTTCAGCCTGGAGAAAGAAGGCTCTGGGGAGACCGCATTGCAACCTTTCAGTATATAAAGGGGGCTTATAAGAAAGATGAAGACTTTTTATCTAGGCCTGTAGTGACAGGACAAGGGGCAACAGTTTTAAACTGAAAGAGGGTAGGTTTAGACTGAACATAAAGAAGAAATTTATTTTTTTATGATGTGGGTGGTGAGACACTGGAACAGATTGCCCAGAGGAGCTGTGGATACCCCATGACTGGAACTGTTTAGGGCCAGGTTGGACAGGGCTTTAATCAACCTGGTCTAGTGAAAGTTGTCCCTGTCCATGGCAGGGGAGTTGGAATAAGTGATCGATAGAGGTCCCTTCCAACTCAGCCATTCTATGATTTTATGATTCTATTAAAAGGGGAAAAAAATATTCTAAGAAGCCAACCTCTTACCAATCCCATACTTATTTCTGATATTGAATGCGAGTCTAAAGCATAAGTGTGATACCATGAACAAATCTCTTAATCCTTATTGATACAGAGCAACTTGAACCTTGGCAGCACTAGCAATATCACAGGTTTTCAGAAGCACTGCATGCATCGGTGCTACCCTGCAACGTACTAATTCCTCTTCTTCCCTACTCTCAGAGGTATGTTGTGCAGTGAAATTAACATAATCTGCTAAAAAGCATCTCACCTGTATGAAACCATAATACATTAAAATAAAATTAATCCAAGCCCTGTAACACTGTAAAACAGGTAAAACATCTGGACAATTAACTACAATGGTGGGGTAAGGATATGAACCTAGTTACAGGATAGTCAGGACGAGCCTGATTAAATGATAAAGGACACACACAAATGGAGCTCTAATCCTTATTTCACAAATCACACTTCAACACTCTTACTCATTTATTTACTTGCATTATCAATAATCTGGCTTAGTATTTTATCACTCTACTACATTCCCTTTCAAGTCGATTACTTGGAATTAGAGTCTCATCAGGCAATACGATGCCTGATAGTGCACACATACTTCATCAATAAAGAGTGAAGACGATGTCAATCTAAAGCCAAGCTCTCCTCTGTATAATCTCTGCAGCTAGCAGTCTCAGACCAGTCAGGTGATCTGTGTGGAGCTTTCTCTCTGATTGAAACATGCTTCATAATATTTGAAGTCCTCTGGTTTTCTGGAATGTTTAGTTTGAGGTTTGGCTATGACCCAGTATGACTGCCTGAAATACAATGTGTGAGGATCAAATGATCACACTAAGATTAGATTTGTGAGCTTCTTCAAACAGTTCTGATCCTGTGCTAATGTTGACGTATTTGCTATTTCTGAAGAGGTTTTGTCCTGACTGGTTCTGTTCCTTGCATAGGCTACCAGTAAAAAATATGTATACCATCTTTCAAAATGTTATTTCCTTGAAAAGGGGGCATTGCAAGGCTGCATTTTCTTTTTTATTCTTTCAGTAAAATGGATGCACAAGTTTGTTACAGGAGCTGTTCAGGAAATGTGAGCTACAGGACCTTCATTCTGCATAAACACAGACCATTATCACCTACCTGGAAGGTGCTGGTTCTTTATGACCTGTTCTTTATTGCACCTATTAAACACTATTGGGGCTTACACAGTTTGAAAGAAATACAGTAACATATATCAACGAAATAATTTGATCATTGATTGTATATTACAATTTCTTTTATAAATCATTTGTGGATGATTAATAAACACGTAACAGAGCTTATGCATATGTGCACATAATAAAATTTATCTTCTACCATTCATGTATTTTATATATATAAAAATTAAGACCTTAATTAACACCCTTCACTCTTGTATTTGAGCATCTTTGTGTATACTGAATAGAAACAGAAGGCTTCATGAATTTGCTGGTGCACTGATATTTCTGAGGTCAAAATCCTGCTAGGCTACTGTATTTCTAAGTGCAATTTGGTACTGGCTCAGGAAAAAAATATTTTTGCCACTTGTGAAATGAATTTTATAATTCAGGGTTATTTAGCTTTTGGATGATGTAGCAAGACTTACTCATTGATTAAAACATTCTTAATCATTTCTTAACCACCCTGACTGCAAAGGAGTAATAAATATGCCTGCATGCACCAAGTGTTTCTGGGCCAGGTCAAATGCTCTGACAGCATCCTGGCTTATATCAGCAACTGAGTATGCAGTAACCCCTTAAACTATTCATTGCTACAAAAAATAAGCTTATGTGCATAGTTCTTCTCTGGAGATTTTCAAGACCCACCTGGATGCAGTCCTGAGTAATGTGCTGTAGGCATTCCTGCGTCAGCAGGGGAGTTGGACTAGATGATCTCTAGAGGTCCCTTCCAACTCTGAAAATTCCGTGATTCTGTGATTCCGTTTGCTTCCTAAAGCTGACCTGTAGAAATCCTTAAAGGCGGGCTGTCTCAGTCCACAATTAAGGATTTCCACAGATTAGGTTTTAGGGAATCTTCCATTAAGCAGAACGTGTAATGTCAAGTGTCCATCATCAGCCATTTTTCAATGACTCAAAATTTATTTCATTTCCTAGGGCTTGCTTAATACAATTCTCAACATGTCGATTTTATTTTATTTGGCAAACTTTTTTTCTAATTTTATTCAATAGTAAAATAAAACAATCCTGCAATTAGGAAATTTCCCTCCAAATTTAAAGTAGACTTAAATCCTAGTTGGAGTAATATTGGAAGAGCAAATTCACCTCTAGCCAGGACGTTATAAAGGAGTATTCTTTATTTTAGATCAGCCCATAATGAATTCATTCAAACCAGTGATTAAATGCCTAGCTAGTGTTAAATTACACAAATATAAAACTATAATATATAATATATAATTGATCAATATAACAAAATATAAAAATATTAAGATGTTGTAGGCTTAAAAACAATATGGAGCTGGATACAGGACTATGTTCATGTTCACATAGAGATAAATACATATGCACTGCAGAACTAAGTATTTAACTAAACTGTTTAAATTAATTTTGTGTGTATCTTTAATGGCTCATGTGTTCTTCCCCTGATGTCCCATCAAACCCAAGTTTTATTTCAACATTCTTGATCCTTAAATTGCTTCAGACTGATTCTTTGTTGTTGTTGTTGTTGTTAAATCAAATTGCCATAAAATCTTTCCTCCTCCTCCTTACAGATTTGGCATTACTTCTCTGAAGCAGTTGGGCTAGAGGCCAAATTCGTAGAAGAATCAGTCCTGGATCAGTAACAAATTTTTATACACAAACACACTGTGATTTTAAAGTCTATTATCACATTTCTCTCAGAGATAGAAATGGGAGCTTCCTTTCTTGGAAATGAGAAATTCCCATTTTCCCACTGGGGTGCCCAACCTCTCTTTCAGATTCTGAAAACTTATAGGAAAACAGATGTTTAAAGCCATTATGTCTTTTTTATGAACAAAAATGGGCTTCATAACATGAAAAATTTTGAAACAACAACATTTATCATAGTTTACCCCCCAAAATGTGGACATTTATCTTCAACACATAAATATTATTATTCAAAATCCCATCATGACACCCCATAATATTCATGTTCTACAGCCTCCATCTCTTTATAGACTAAAATGTCTGTTTAGATTCCTTTATATAGTTTTCTGTTTTGGTGGGAGAAGTGCAGATTTCAGGACAGTTACTAATACAATATAATCTGACTAAATATTTTTGCCCACAGAGAAGAAAAACAGAATGGTGCTTCTGAAGCACAACTTCCATGAGGCACCAATAGCATATTTCCTTGAAAAAATATTTAGATTTTCATCAGAATACCTTGACTCTAGACATGACAGTTGTGGTAGAAAACCTTTTTTGTAGAAAATTGAACTTTTGTTTCAGTTATCAGATAATTCAATATTCCAGTAAGGATGTTGGTGGTAATCCAGAGAACCATTTTAACCATCATTATTCAGTTCTTTTTATTATTACTGGAGATTTCAGTAGTGACCATGCACCTGGGAAATGGGAGAGAACTTCAATGTCTTGAAGCCTGACAAAGGACAGCTACAGTTTTCCAGAACTGATTATGGTGTGCTATGGGTTTATGTCATTTATGTTTTCACTTTGTTTTGCCATGAAAAAAAAAAATTATATGGAAAACATATGTATGTTTATGTTGCTATAAAACAGACATGATTTGCAGTATAGCTGACAATGTTGGTACAGAAAATAGACACTTTGCTTTTCCTAACTTTCTCAGCCAAGCTATACTACTTTACATTACATTAACATAGCTTTTCATGTTTAATATCCTTGCGGGGGAGGATGAATGAAAAAAAGGAAAAATTGCCCATGCTTAATAATATTAGCATTTAAGTTGTCCCACTAGGCTTTCAAATTTGCACCTCATTAAAGCAAAGATTGTGCTTGAAGGACAGATTGCAAGGGGGTAGGAACAGGAGAAGCAACGAACACACCTTACTGAGGTAAATGGGGTAAGACAGCTGAATTGTGCTTTTTAGGGTCTGATTTTTGAAAAATATTTGTTTAGCTTGTCTGAATCCAACAAAGCAAGAATGAGCTGAACTTTGAAATGGAGCTTAAACCTTATTAAAACCAACAGTATTTAAGTGCCTTGTTTGAGGATTAGTGGTTTTGAGTGATGGTTTCCAGCATGGTTGAATTAATAGGGCATCGGTATTTTTATTAATAGTTTGAGGGCTCTATCTTAGTTCAGATATTAATAAAATAAAGAAAGTATAGTTGATATTTAACTGAAGCAACTTCAGTTCCCTTTGGTAATTAATCTAAATGCTTTTATGGGGACTCCCTCTAAAAAAACTTACAGTAGTACTGAGTATTGCCACATCATCTTCACAGGCAACTGTAGGTAGTCAGCACCTGAAAGCCGGATTATTTCTAGCAAGAGATCTCAATACAAAGTTCTGAACATAAAGTGAGCATAGAGAAATAGGTTGGGTTTGGTTTTTTTTTAGATGTGTACTTGATTTTCTTGCCTAGGCATAGACATCTGAGGTGCCCTACAGTATCTGAGAGACTCTTACTAGGCTATCAGCCAGAATCAAGCCTTGTCCTCATGAGGTGGCCAAAAATGCCAACTGACACTAGATTCCTGTGTGTAACCAACTGAAACAAATCCTTAGTGTCTTCCAGTAAAACCATTTAAGTTTTTTACAATGTCTGTTATTAACTGCACACCAATAAGGATTCATGTCCATGCCTGAGGTAGGTATGGACTGATTGTCAGATGAGCAGTGCTCATTTAAGATAAAGTCTCAGTAATGTACAGACTGACTGTACATCACTGTGCCTATATAGTATTGTCTTCCCCTTTCTTTGTTCATCTAGCAAATACGGGCTCCACTTAAGTAATTTGGATGGCTAATACATTGTCCCTTTTATAACTTATGCATCAGTTCATTCTCTAAAATGGCCTGAGCTTTTCGTAGAATCATAGAATGATTAGAGTTGGAAGGGACCTTAAAGATCACCTAGTTCCAAGTTCCTGCCATGGAAGGGACACCTTCCACTAGACTACATCACTCAAAGCCCCATCCAACCTGGCCTTGAACACCTCCAGGGATGGGGCATCCACAACTTCCCTGGGCAACATGTGCCAGTGCCTCACCACCCTCACAGTAAAGAATTTCTTCCTAATATCTAATCTAAATCTACCCTCTTCCAGTTTAAAACCATTACCCCTTGTCCTATCGCTACACTCTCTGATAAAGAGTCCCTCCCCATCTTTCCTGTAGGCACCCTTTAGGGAGACTATAAGGTCTCCCCGGAGCCTTCTCTTCTCCAGGCTGAACAACCCCAACTCTCTCAGACTGTCTTCATAGGAGAGGTGCTCCAGCCCTCTGATCAGGGCTGATCTTCATGGCCCTCCTCTGGACCTGCTCCAGCAGGTCTATGTCCTTCTTATGTTGGGGACCCCAGAGCTGGAGGCACTACTTCATGTGGAGTCTCACCAGAGCAGAGTAGAGGGCCAGAATCACCTCCCTCAACCTGCTGCCCACATTTCTTTTGATGCTGCTCAGGATGCAGTTGGTTTTCTGGGCTGTGAGCGCATATTGCCAGCTCATGTTGAGCTTTTCATCAAACAACACCCCCAAATCCTTCTCCCTCAGGGCTGCTCTCAATACATTCTCTGCCAGCCTGTATTTGTGCTTTTGACTCCTTGCTAACTATACTATTAATTTATCTATCTATCTACTACACTCTTGTTACAGGAAGAGAATAGGCAAATGGAGAACCAGCTGGCATATTGTCTTCCTATTCCAAACAGACAGAGTGCAGATAAATACTTAGCAGTTAATACTACTTCTAACCCTGAGACACGGTTCAAGGCCAAGTTTTCATGCACTAATTGTGCTGTTTCAGAAAAGCTTACCTCCTGGAAGCCACTTTCTGTTCACTGGAGTGGCTAAATAAACACAGTCTGTATGATTTGGCTCCCCAGACTAAATTATCTCTTTTGGATGCTTGGACTACTCGACCAATCCAGCTTTTTTAAAAGAAAATAAACATGACAGTAAGGACTGTGTTCGGACAGAGAAAAGGGTCCTTTTTAGAATGAAATTCTTGGAACACCAAAGTTGAAAGAAGGCTTGGTCGTGTGTCATTTTTCTGTCTTGTGGTGGCTATTTGAGAAAAACAGCTGCTTGCAGACTCTCCTCTCAGCAATACCACTGGGAGGGGATGAATGGAGGTGAAAAACAGTAAAGAAACTCTGGGTTTTGCTATTGGAAAAAAAGGTACCAGAAAAAGGAGCGGATTTAATTTCTTTTCACTGATGCATTTGGTATGTTTCAGGTTTTTTCTGACTTGATGATGAGGAGATAGAGGATCTTTATGAATCTTCTAAACTGGAGAGTTGGGGACATAAAAGTTTTCTGCAAGTTATTATTTGTGAGTAATCGCTTTTGATTTATGTGCTTCATCAAGTTCTTGTATTCTTATTATGATTGTACAATAATGCTGGATCTGTGTTGTACCTAGCAGAGTGCTCCTAGGAGAGCTTCCCTAGGAGTACTTCCTAATTCCCAGGGTGGGCTGAGATGTACTGCCAGAATTTCATTCTGCCTTACAGATGACTATTATTTAAGTCATCTAGCAATGTTTCCACCAGGTAATAATGGGAGGTTGGCACTGGGCAAGGGATTTAGCCATACTGCGGATAACTAGACCTTGAGGGAAACTCTACTTGCTGGTCTACAGTGGCTATTTTTTGCTGTGAATATTTCCAGCCAGTTCAGATCCAGCCCCAAAAACACTTAGAGACAAAGAATGTGTATAGTAGCTCTTTTATCCTTTGACTCACCGCTGCAGTTCAGCTTACACAGCAGTATAGGTGCAGCCAACATGCTGATTTAAAACAAGATATACACAAGTGTTCTGAAAATATCCTTACTGCATTATATTTTTCAATTATAGGTTTTTGAAAATCACAATGGATCAAATAATTTCCCATTAAAGTAAAAGGACTCAATGAATTCACATTACTCTAATTATATAGCACATATTTCACATGACCAGCATAATGCATGGATCTCTCATGTTCTCTTTCATGATCTTTCTGGCAAACTAGACACTCATCGAGAAGATGTCAAATAAGAATGCATAAACTCTGGATTCAGATGCTTTTATTCTGTTAAAAATATGTCAGAACTTCATTTTAACTTTCTGGTATGTGACCCTTGGATAGCTGAATAATCCATTCCCTCTGGGTTGGAATTAATACTCGAAGAAATGTGAAAATAAGCATTTTCTTTGAAGACATTCAATATGATTAGAGCAAAGAAGTTTTCTCAGTTATTAGGACACATGACACATTCATATTCCCTCATTTCCAGAAATAACTATCCTGGAAAAGAACTAAGGCACCCAAGTCACCTGTACAGATAAACTTTAGTGGTTCCTCTTTTTTTGCCCGAAATGATGACCACATTTAAATTTTGGGAGAGCAATGAACTCCCTTCTCAAGGGCTGATATGAAATGACTGAGTTCCCTATAGTTATATAAAATCTATTGGGTACTAACACAGATCAGACAACAGAAGAAAATGTGTTGTGAAAGGCATTCTTAGTATACATTCCTCATTGGCTTTCTAGTGACTGATCTTGCTAAATCAATACTCACTTCTGCAGGCAATCCTTTGCCATTTCTTACTGTCTTCGGACAAAATCCTACCTTCATTTTTATCTGTGTGGCAATGCAAGGACAACAGATCTACATACATACAGACAAAAGAGGTATTTTATCCAGTAGGACCTAGTGAACGCGTATAGTTTGACATTTTTTTAGCATTTGTATTGATTACCTTTAGGGAGAAGAAGAAAAGAAAAAATATTTTGGGGAATGACAAGTACTGGGTTTTGTTTCCTGTAGTAAATCAGAATAATGCTAGAGACAAACACTAAGTGGCTAATACTTCAGGCAGGAAATGGGGCAAAAGAAGCAGCACTAAAGGCAATTGCTGCACAGAAATTGCACAGGAAAAAAAAGTTTGAGTACCAGATGTAAAGAAACTAGCAAGAGCAAAAATCCAGTCTTAACTCATCAAAGAAACCCTAGCTATAATATCCACAGTGAACTCAGCTTCCAAACAGACAGTTCCTGCAGGAAGAAGGAAACCTCCCAATGACTGTCTTTCAAAGGGCGTGCACAAGGAAGCTGGATTCCCTTCCCAGTGTTTTCAAAACAAGCTCTTTGCTCCTCAGACTCAAAAAGCAGCTGTATGTCCCTAATGAGTTGTACATTATTAAATAAGCTTCCTTAAACAAATATGCCACCTACCTTTAAATTTCTCTGCAGGACTACTACGATATCTCTTTTCTTTTTGCATTTGGAAAAAGTTAATATTATCCCTGAACTTCTGATTGATATATATTCAAGCATCCTCCTCTTTAAGTCAATGGAAATCTTCAACACACCAGAAATACGAAATTAGACTCACTGGTTGTTAGTTTTCTAATTATTCAAAAACTCCTCAACTCAGACTATATCACTATTGTAATCTCGTATGTGCCGAAAGTTAATTTCTGAAAACAAATTGCCATTAGAAAAAATTGCATTCGGAAGATATTATTGAGCTCTTTGTTCTTTTAGCATGTTTTGTCATGGTTAATGTGTCTTTTTAGAATGATCTGCCTTAGAATTATCAAGGGAAGCAATCCTCCCCCCCTAGCTGATCACTGTATAGGTGGTCCTTTCATGAATTTTTATTTGACACATTTTCCATTTTCCCATCATGTTCTTACTGTGTAAAGAGAAAGCCTTTTACAGCTCAGAGAAAAAGTTTCAATGATAAGTACAAAAGACTAACAAGAGGAAAAAATCCTACATATAACAATCCAAAGAAACCCCTCATAGCATAATGTCCACAGTGATGTCAGCTTCAAAATATCCTCCATTCTGATGAAAAGAAAAAGCCAATTAGACAAGTTATCCCAAAGCAATGTCAAAAGCCTACAAATTACAGTAGCTATAAAACTCAATCCCAACAGACTTCTACAAACATGTAAATTAATGCCATTGAAAAGCAATGTAATCAGGTCTCATTTATCATTATAATATCTTCTGATATTATAATATCTGCTGAGACCCGATAGCAATCTATGTACATCGTAGGCAGTTTTATATTTAAAGAGGTAACAACTGCTACTCGAGCTGCTTCGAAAACAGCTATTTTAATTGCCCCAAAAGTAAGGGAAACTGAAATTCGGAAAGTGACCTATTGCACTATTTGCTCAGGCTAAACTATAATCAACTGCATTCATTTCCAAAGTGTGTGGAATAGACTAAAGAGCAAGAAGCTTTGCTTTTCCAAAATTACAACAGGTTTTAAATCTCTTCTGAATCTAACTTAATACAGGAGACACCTGAAAACTCACAGATACTGTGCTTCAAATATTTTTGAGGTCAGTCATAATAAATTAAAGATTACTCGACAGTTCAGTGTGGGCACACTCCTGCACTATGCTAAAATCATTACTTCCAACTACAGTCAATGATTATGCTCTTTCTGGACCATTCATGATAGATAAAGAAGTAATGGCTGAGATTTTTGGCTGTAACAATCTCTAAGTCCTGGGGGCTCTCTAAGGGTGAAACAATATTATGTTGTTTCAACACTACTTCAAAATAGCTGTTGAAAGAAAGCCTGAATTATCTGAATGAATTCAAAAAGACTGAGCTGTCAGAATCTTTACTGTGTTTTTCTGTTAATTCCCTACTTGCCTGCGTATAAGTTTCAAAAACAGACAACACTGTCTTACTGCAAGTCTCTGTCAGTGAAGAGCACAGAGAAAAACAGAGGAGAAATAAGAATGACTCATTTTAGTGCTTTCTCCAGTAGACTTTGCTTCCTTACTGGTAAACAAAGCAAAATCAATCTCATCTTTGCCTTTAAAGCATTCAGAAACTATTTTTCCTTACCAAGCATTTGGATCTGCATGTTTTTCTTCTGTGGAAATTGTTGGTAGCAAAGATATGTGGTTTAACTCTCAGGACTCTGTCAGATAAGCCTTCAACATAGTTCATCCATGCTTCTTATAGAGATTTCCACACTGCATGCATAGGTACTGGTGCCTAAGCCTCAGTTTCTGAAGTTTGCTGAATGGTTTGTTAAAACAAACCCGTTTGCACTGGTAAGTCAAGCTTGAATATTGGATCAGAAACTGAAATAGTTGATGTGCCAGGGCAATAAGCAGTAGGGAGGACAGCTGGGGCAATTCCAGTGTTGAGTAAACCCGGATTTGCCAGAGACATCTTTGAGAATATTGGTCAAAATTATAATTAGTACATTATTCCAGACTGAATATATATATGTCTCTTAAGATAAGATCTCATAAGAAGTATGAGACAGAGAGAGATTAACAATGTTTTATATAAACATAAAACATTAACAATTTGATTTTTAAAAGCTGGATCCTGCAAATAGAGGAGATTAAAAAATCTGTAGAGATTTCTTTTAAAGACAGCTAAGACATTTGGGATTCATCTCATGCTGCTGTCTTGGAACAAATTTGTTGTAAATTTTTCTTCAGAACATTATCTGGTCTGTTTTAATTCAGTGCCAGTTGGTGGAAGGTAAACTGGGATCAGACTGGTGATTTCAACTTTTCCTATTCCAAATCCAAACTTGCCTTGCAGATTTGGTATTCAAAATTTTTATCTTACTGTAGCTTTCTCAGGATTATTTGATTGGAATTTTAAGCCTTGGCACAAATATTCTCTGAGAGTAGTGAAGAGGTGGGACATATGCTTCCAAAAATACCTTAGAACATGTTAACAGGCCATAATTACTCACAGCCAGAAATCTTTGCCTCTGGGGAAAATAGGCCTCCTGAATTTCATTCAGTGACAAATATTGACAAGCACTGTGCCACACTGTATTTTTCTGACACAGTTTTGTCTAGAAGGTAGAACAGAGTAATGTCAAATCAAGTGCAGCCTGGATAATGTTGTGGTTCAGGAAGGAAAATCTTTCATTAAGTTCCTGGTAAATGAGAGACAAGTGCAATGTACATCATCTTGTAGACAGCTTAGTCAGCCCCTGTCAGTGCACCTGGTGCTCTCTTCCACCCCTCTAAAACACAGTTCATAAAAGAAGCAAAGAGCACACACTATGGATGCAGATTGTATTGCTTCTTGTGTGAGACGAACAGCGGGGCAAGGCTTCCTGCACCCTCCTCTTGGCCCGTTCCTCACCGTCCTTCCACGCTCTCTCCTGCCTCGCATGCTGGGTTAGTCTCTCTGAAAGGCATCCTGCTGGTCAGGGCTCACATCTGGTGCGTGCAGAGAGGAAGGGAGAGACAGAAGAGGGGGTGAGGAGGAGAGGGCGATGGGCCATCAGTTGTGGGGAGGGAAATGGTCTTTGTTCTTGGTAGGCAAAGTGGGAAAACATGCTGGGATCTGAAGCTTTCTGAAAGACATTTTTCCCCGTTGAAAGCTGTGAATATCTGCCCCTTTAGAATTAAAACATTTTAGCAGTCCTGGACTAAGGCTTGACTTCTCTGATGATTCATCGGTATTTTTAGGCTGGATAAATTGGATATCACTGTTTTGTTAACCAATCTAGGCACCCCAAGACATACAGAGTAATTTTGGACAAGTCAATTCATCTTCCTGTGCCTGTATTTCCTTGTCTTGTCTAGACAGATTCTAGATATACCCACATATATACATATCTGGATTCAACACATTATCAGTGTAGTCTTCACTGTCATTTCTACAAACTAGCCAAATACAAATAATTCCTGATCATGTACTTCCTAAAGTTGTTCCCAGAAGCAGGGTCTTAGGGTCTTTTTCTGGTTCATCTTTAATGATAACTTTAATAAGTTTTCATATTAATTTTACTTGTATTAAGCTGCCAAGTGGTCCAAGAATTAGAGGTTTCTGATTTTGTTTTACTTTATTCAGCAGAGATGGCCTTGGGTTTAGCTTCACTATTCCCAGGTGCCAACATAATCTTACTCCATATAGGTAAGGATCTCTAAGTCAAAAAAGAACTATGTTTTTCCGCCTACCTATATATCTGGCTCTATAAAACCTTGCTAAAATTTACAACCTTTATCAGCCTGTGAGTATTCCTGGCAGTGTGTCAGCTGAAAGTAAAGCCACCTTGATATGGACAAATTAAACCACTTTCTCTAATCTGGTATTTTGCATTTTGCTTTTTTGGGCAACCTCCTGAGATACAACACGTGATTTTCATTAAGGCCCAAAGCTTGTGATATCTTTTTTTCCTCAAAGCATATTAAAATCTTATTCAGTAACAGGATATTTATGAACCACATATCAGAAATGGTTATTTTTTATTAATAAAGAAATAACAGCAAATCCTATGCAATTTGGAAGAGCTTCATTCTTGAGTCATGGTTATAAGTACTCAGTAAGATAAGATATAAAATGTCTTTAAATATTTTATAATATTTGGCCAAAAATCCATCTGATCCTGGCGCCTGCCTTAAGCTCAAAGACAAATTTTTTTCTGTTTCTGATATGAAAATGACTGCATGTGGACTCAGTACTTTCAACTGTTTGTGTGTGTGTGTATGTTTGTAAGTGAGACAGAGACTGACAGAGAAGAGATTTAAAGGTACAATATATATATGTTATATATGCGTGCATGTACATGTGCTTCAAGATGTACAGTACTAGTACAATTCTGATTCAAAATGTGAGGAACAGGAATATTGGCTTACATTGATAACCATCCTTTCTTCTCAATCTGTGCTTCTTTATATGAAACAGATGGTTTGATATTTTGTAGTGATATAGTAAGCATTCCCTCGTCCCAAGCCAAATCTGCCACCGGCAAATTCATTCCTGCTGTAAATTATAACTCAGTTGTCAAATTAAGAATCTGACGTTATAAGAGACCTTGTAGCACTAAGCAATAATTTACTCATCTCTCTGATTGTATCCTACTAATTTTTGTTGTGTCCTTCAGATAGATGCCTTTCCCATGCTGCGAGGTTAAGAGACATGCTTCTCTCTGCTCCCATTTCTTCCTTGTCACTAAGTTGATTTACTCCTCCCTGGATTTATCTGTTCTCTAGGCATGTTTGCTCAACCCCACTGAGAGTAACATCTTTCTGCCCTTGGAGCTAAGAAAAGCCACTGAACTTCTACTTCACAAGAAAAAGAAGAGAAATACATGACCCTGCTAAGATATCCAAATGGTTCTAAAATATTATTCTTTACCTTTCAAAGACTGTTGCTTATTGCTATGTCTAAAACCGAGGCATGTCTTTTTTCTAACAACAGCTATTAAAATAAAAGAATATCATAGGTACAACATTTAAATGCTATCCTACAGCTGCAGATGGGAGAAGACAGATACATGGTTATACCTTGTGAGAAAGAAGGGGTTGTCACTTTCTCTTTCTCCTCATTTGCATTCTCAAAAATAAATAAATGTGGGATTTACAAATGGTCAGTCTGTTCAAGATGGACAATTCCTTACTTGTTCCCTGCTTTGCCCATAATCAATAAAAAATACGAACTCTGCTATTATCAGAATCAGGGAGTCAGAAAAAAAAAGAATTAAAATCTGTAAGGTAAAATGAGAAGACAACGTGTATAGTAAAATGACAAATTCTTGCCGATAAACTGTTCAAACATTCTGAAACCATTTTGCAGTTTTAATGCTAGAATCTTCTCTGCCTGTAGTAGTAATAACACATAGGCATAAAAATGATGCTTTACACAAATAGTAAAATCCTCTGATGAAATCCTACTTTCAAAGAAGACAATGAGAATTTGGTCGTAGGGACTTATTACTCATGGTTCCTGATCAAAAGATATTAAAAAGTGATTTATGGGATGGAAAATATACAAATAACAACAGCATTTCTATGATGTGCTCTCCAGAAATTCAAATATTTCCCATGGTTATCTGTGTTTCTATACAGAGGGGAAGAGTCTAACCTGAACTTGTCTTATACTAGGCAAGAGAATATGAATAAAAGTTACATGGTTTTCACACTCAAACTCACCTAGCAGCAAACATTACCTCACAACCACATTAGCATGATTTTATCACAGCACCGTTTTAGAAGCTCACATTGGATTTTTATTTCTGCTATGAGCTTTCATCCTCCATCCACTTTTCACCGTGACTAGCTTCTATTCCCCTTCCAAACAGGAGCATCCTTCTCCCCACTCTCCTGGGAGGCTGTTCACATTGGATCCCATTCCCAAAAGGCAGTGAGGATAAGGTACACTGATGTTAGCTTTTCTACCCCACTGTGTTAAACACCTACTCAAAAGACTGGATTCTCAAGCACCCATATGCTATATCATACAGAGTACTAATCCTCAGTTATGTACTATAAAATGTCCCCACTTGTAAGCCGCAATAGGCCCACACATTACTTCAGAAAATTGAAATAATTATGGCTCTTATGATTCATGAGGGTCTCAAGGAACTCCAGTATTAAGCGTGATGCAGCCTGCACAATTTGCACAACATTAGCCAGAGGGGGCTAATGTTAAACAGTGTGAATATGTTGTTACTCTACGTCACCTGTCTTCAAAGTCATAGGTCAATGCCTGGCTTTCTTTTACGTGTAACACAGACGTAGCTTGTGCAGTCACATAATCATACGGCCCCACAACAAAATGCTAAATGAAGGGAAGGTGCCTCGCGGTGCCAAAAACCCCTCCCACAGCTTTCACTCTCAAACGTCTCCTGCTCCACACAGCACATTCTCTTCTCTCCCTCGTCCAAAGCTCCCGTTTTGCCAATCCATCTTTCCCAAACCCATAAGTTTCCATCACTTTTTCCTCAGCACTGAGTTTTGGGGCAGGGGTGATGCTCCTTTACCTCTGTGCCAGCTCAGTCACTCAAGATGCGTGAAACCTGGAGAAAGACGCAAACATGCATATGACCTTGCATATTAGCACTTAGCAAACTGAGGGAGAAGATGTTTGCTTGGTAACCAGTAGGAAGATTGCCCTTTGCTTCCAGTCGACTTTTTGAATGTTCTGTTTTGAAACATGTCTTTCACAGTCTTCATTTTTATGTGGAACACAGTACGCTTCAGCAGGTGAGTGTGTATGGTAGAGATAGGTTTAGGAGTGCACTTCGTTTGGAGACCCAGGAATGAAAGATTTGTCTGAGTGGTATCTGACCCCTGAGGCATCCATTTCCCTGGCAGCTTTTTAACCCTAAATACTTAAAAGAAACAGGGGGGAAAACACGGTCAAAAGCACAGGCACAGCACAGAGTGCAGTTCTGCAATATTCTCCTCATAGGTTAAACAGCAGGATGGCAATACCATGGTGATGTGTTTGAGTTTTATGAAAGCTTTACATCTTTTTGTTTTGTTTCGTTTTTTTTTTATTTTATTTTAGTTTTGGACTTAACAAAACTATTGGGAATTTCACAAGACTTTTTGTTTCTCCTCAATTTAAGCCATTGATTTTTCAAGGGAATTGTAACAAAAAATGTGCATTTCTAACTAAATGAAAACCTATGCTATGCAAATAATAATGATTCTACCTTGAAAGTAATTCTTGCCCTGCTTTTATGATTACCAGGGGAATAAATTTTAAAAATAAACAAAGAAAAAGAAAAGAAAAAAAGAAAAGAAAAATCCGTGAGTACCAGCCAGATGAGAACTCAAATTTTGTTAAGATTCAAATAGAACTGGTATGTTTGAAGTTTTGGATTCTGAGTCTAGGCATACTTAAAGTTGAATAATAAAATACTGTATTTCACTATTCATCCAGCAATAGTCCTAGACTAGTGAACTCAAAGCAACATTTATCAGCCATGTCTTATATAGAAGTGATGCACTTGGCTTTCTATGACTAAAATGAAGCTATTCATTTCTTTATTTGTAGCATTAGAGTCACTCTTTTATCATTTGTTAAAAGAAAGATGTTAGTTTGGGGTTATTTTTAATTAAAATTAAATTGGAATTTTTTATTTTGTGTCATTTGAAATAAATACTAAATAAAAACCACATGCTTGAAGTATGTTTTTCACAACGTGGACGACAGACAGAGGATGCTGAATAGCACTTCAAAACCATGGGCATGGAAAGGAAACCACAGTACCGGAGACCTAAAGCAAGCTAGCAGCTGCAGCTCGTAGTCTGAATTAGAAAAGGATAATGCATGGAGTTTGTTACAACAGAATAGGCAAAAACAGCTAAGGTGAAGGACAGACAAAGCCAGCTCCAGAGTGTGAATTCACTCACTTACCTTAAGCACTCTCACAAGATAGAGTGGATGACCCTTTAAAAGATTTCTGTCTTCCCAGTGAGAACTGAGGAAGTCTAGATGAACTTCTTAGGCTCAATTTTACTTTTTAATAGCTAGGTAAATAAAGTAAATCCCATTTTATTTTAAATGACTTGTTTGGATTCCCTCTGTTATCCAGAATGTACCCATTTCAGCGTGTTTGGAACAGGAACTGCTGACAGCGAGTTCAACAGGACATTTTAGAAGTTCAAATTTTATTCTCATTCCAAATTCAGTCATGGAAAGAGCTACCCCTAAAGTAAAACACAGCATGGAAAGCATAATTTTGCTTCCCAACCTTCTTTTCATGTTGATGATAAGTAGCAGATGTAATGTGCTGATTATGATCTATGAAGATTGGCAGAGAGAGTGTAGATTGAAGCCTTACAAAATGGCCTCCATCCTGCCTCATTTTAGTATATTATTTCCCATTACATGAAGCCATCCTTCTAAAGTAAATGCTGACATTGTCCATATGGGAAGAAGGATGCATTTGAAGGCATCTCCCCAGAGGGTGAGTCTGTTTGCCTTTTTTTAGGTGTTTCCGCCTCCAGGGAAGCAACCAGCGTCATGAACAATTGTTAGAGGAACATCAAAATAAATAGCCCTTGGCTTCTGAAGTAGAAACTGTTTAGCCCTGGCTTTAGCAAAGAATATAAAATCAGATGTTGATTCCTAAGTAGCTCATTTCAGTTCAAATGTACTTATCACTGTGACAAGCTCTGCCACTCTTGCTGAAGTATAATAATAAAGAACAAAAAAACCTAAAAACCTTGGTGTCTGCCAGAGGTAGATGCAATACGTCAAACATCCACTCATAAGACTTTTCTGAAGTACTACTGCATCCACGATAACAACAGGAGACAAAATATTCCCATTTTCTTCTCAGATAGAAAAGGCTGCACTTTCCCCTCCTTCCTGTCTTACATATCACAGCCTTGTGGCACATCATTTTTGCAGTGCATAGATGATGTCCTGTCTCATTTGCTGCATCTAATCTTCTGAAAAAATCATGTGATTTTCAGCTTTGTCCAAGCATTTTCTGAAAGCGTCTAATTTTGTCTTGATAGAAATGTAATTTCTTAGTTCACTAATACAACCATTCACTTTAGCCATTCCTTCTCTAATTTTAAAGATTATGTCTTCTTCTGATCTCATTATTATTACACTTGTCATTGAAAATGAGAGGAGGAGGGAAAGAATTGGAATTATGGCTCCCCGATGAATTCCATCTGTGCTTTCAGAAATCAGGGATGTGATGTTCATGGTGAAGTATCACCACAGCAAAAACAGAAGTCAATTCAAGAGCAATAAAATACCTAATTTTGGAAGGCCAGAACCATGACAATGAGAGACATATATTTTTCTTATTATTTACAGGTACTACTATAACACCTAAGAACCATAGTCACAGCAAAACCACAGGGGAAGAAAAAATAAAAACCCACAAAAAAACCCAAAACAGTATCAGAGGACACATTCCTTTCTCTTGTTTCTTTCACAAAACTGCATATAATTTCCACTGTCAGTTACACCATTTTCAAACTATTACGCAATTTATAGATCCCATTTGTGCCACAGAATAGGATTTTGCACCAAATACAATACAGCTAACTCTCCAAACAATAGGAATTTACACCAGAGTAAGCCACATCAAGACAGACAGTTTTTAATTAGTTCTCAGAACAAGGGGAGTTCAGAAAACCTGTCTCTCCCATGTCTTCCGAGTCATGAAGTTCAATCCATCTACGTAGAAGTTTTTGGTTATTACCATGGTATTTGAAGACCAAAAGCAAAGTCTGTAAATAACCAATCCATTTGGTATCCTCAAGTGAGGAAAGAGCTTTGATTTCTTCAGTAAATTAATTCACTGAGAGAGAAGGGATTTATTTTTTTTTCTGGTTTTCCTATTGTAAGATCTCACTCAGACATGCATACACACATATACACACATGAAAAAGACGAACTTAGCAACAAAAAATATGGCACATACGTTCCAGTAGCTATATGCCTAAGGCCTTGAGCATAAATTTTCTCTAGTCCGTTTATTCTTTGAATGGTTATTTCCAAATAATTAAATACAAAACCCGATATTTTTTTTTTAAAGAAGTTACTGGAAGTTGTCTTCTTAGTACTGTGAGAACTGAGGTCCAGCAAAACAGGAAGAATAGTCACTTTAATCTTCTATTTAGGAAAAGCAGAACATCAATACTGGATCCAGCTTTATGATAATGAATGTACAAGTACATGGTCATAATACTCATAGCAAAACAAGTTTGGGTGGAGCTGCAGAGATCTCTTCTGACCTTAGTTCAGAAATAAAGTCTAGGTCAATAATACTACCAGCCATAGCTCTTTAGCCACTTGGGCCATAAAATTTCTTAATGTTGAATTTTACTGCCTACCTCTGGAAAAAAATAGAGCAGTTATCTAAATAGAAGTGTTTTACAATAAGCAACGAAAGAAGCATAGTAGGGCCAAGTGGATAGAAACTTTAGAAAAGGATCACTACCACAAGGCTTAAGGTAATATATAACCTGAACTGCTATTTCCTTCTAATTTACAATGTATGACATCAGTCTCTATCTTTGACTTACCTTGGCCCCATTCGCTTTTGAGACAATGCACCTATATAGCCCTTTCCTTGTGAATTTCCTTATGGAGACATATACCAATACATAGAAAAGGGTGTCTTAAAGACATGGCTAATCAGGCTACATGTAGAATGAAAATTTGTAAAAGGCTGTTTGCCTCTCCATGACTTGACAAGGCCATGAAGATCTATATTTCACACACCAGTTAGACAATTGCATTGCATGTAGATATGGCAGAGTCGAGCTTTGTTAGCCACCAGTAACGCAGAAGGCTCAGCAACACAGGCGATGACGGTGGGCAAGACAAACACAGCAGGCCTATGCCGTTGCAAGTTCACTGTTACCCAAGTCAAAATTACCTTGGCGCATATGAAGGCATATACTGCAAACTCATTTTTGCCTGCTGAATAAACATGCCTGCGTTCACATTTTGAAAATCAGGCTCAGCAATCTGAGGAAGTTTTTGGAAGAAGCAGATGTCGCAAAAACAATTTGGAAAAGTAAATGATCATATATATGACATAAAGTGTATATATTAAAAACACTTTCCCTGTGTTACCAGTATATTAGGATATTGAAATTGAAAGGATGTTGTTTAAGTTGCTTGTTGATTTTCTGCCTTGTCCTCAGCACAGACAAAGATAATAGACTACTCAGTTGCAGTTTTGTTTATAGGCACTTACTTGCATTCAATGAGACTGCAATCAGTCACTAAGCTATCACACATCTCTTTTTCTCTTGTTTTGGAATGACTTTTCTTTTTTGTTATGCAAGTAACTGCAAGGTAGATATATCAAATAAGTGGCTTTTGTAATCTCACAGGTACACGGGATACAAAGTGCACCTCTGTAAACTTCTCAGTCTTCTTACGTCAATGAGGAATGCCAGTGTGTTGCATAACATAAAATACCAACAAAAAAACTATGTTGTTGGACTAGGGAATGAGCACTGCTGGGAGACTTAACTCAAACTGCCTTAATCTATTGGTAATGCTTAAAAACACTGTTCTATCCAGTTTGACAGCCTAACCATATGAAAGAAGCAAACCAAGTTATTGCTCTTCCATACAGAATTATTCACCTTAAAAAAAAAGAAAAGCGCTGTTATTTGTTTGCATAGTTGTTTCACCATACAGTAACATTCCTTTGGTTAGAAGTACAAGGCACTAACACAGAAAAAGAGGAAAACCCAAGCATCTGGATCACCATTGTGGCATGCCACAATGGACAGTTGAAGAACAGCAAGGGAATCAGAAAGCCAGACACAAGCACAAAGACCCAAACCATTCCTTAGGAAATGATGAGGAAAGTACTTAAACCTGTACTTGACATTTAGCAGTGTTTGAGTGTTGTTGACTGTAATTGACGCATGTGCATATTTAACAAGCACGTATTTCAAAGACATTGCTAAATAAGAATATATTCATCTAATGGATGTTGTTACAGCCCTGAAGATTGAGGCATACAAATGAAGCAAGGTTTTCAGGGAGAGATAGTACCTGATACAACCGAGAAAAATCAGTCTTTTGATATAGAAGCCTTTTCCACTTTGGAAGCAACTCTGAAAGATTATCTGCTTTGTCTAACTGTATCTTTTTTTTTTTTTTATAAGAGATATTATCTCTCTACAAACTATTGTGTAATGGGACTTCAGAGTTTCATTCTATTCTGAAAAGTGACTCTGTACAAAAACATTCATACTCCAGAAATCTCTACCTCGTGTGCACACAATCATTTCTACCAAGAGGATGTTTATCCTTCAAGAGCAAGTACATCTGGAGCTCCTGTTATTGTTTTTCCCTTGACATGGTTAAAAGAACATTACACTTTGTAAAGAAGATGGGAGTTTAACCATGTACGTTGTACTGAAGTTTTAGTAAGGTTCAACAGCAATGCTAGTAGCTCTGAGGTATAAAAGCATCAATGAGAGTGTGAGCTGGGTTCTACTCCCACTTGTGTACCGAGCTAAGCGGCTAGCCGCGTTTCCACTGCGACAGAAAATTCTACTCTCAGGTTGTGGGTTTGTTTTTTTTTTTAATCAAATTCGCTCTCAAAATGGTGTTTTACACAGCAGTAGTGATAATTAGAGAATTTAAATGAAAGAACAAAGTACTGTAAGGCTGCAGGGGAAAGTCTTTATATCAGTTTTATATAACCTTCATCTTAATACCATAAATTAATGCAGTTATGCCTTAAACAGTTAAACAACATTGCACATGTGGCTTTTGAGGAGCATTAACACAAAACCCTGTTAAAGTGAAAAAATGTTACTGTGGATACATAATTGAAACAATTACAGTGTCACAAGCTCCCATACAATGTGGATTTTAGTGTAAAAGCCTCTCTTCTTTGAATAGCATACTTCAAAGCTTAGGAGTCCATTCAATGAACTTTGGGAAGCTCTTAATCCTTTTGGGGTTTTTTTTTCTTCTTTTTGCCTTTTTTTTCCCTTGAAACATTTGTGGGCAGAGTTTTACAGTATGCAGGTAGTGATTATTAATTGTTATTTTTCAATGTAACAGTTTCAAAGTGGTTTGTATATATATAGAAAAATATCCATAAAGTTTAGCTTTAAATCATGTTATTTAAATGATTAACACAGAAATGGACTGATTTACACCTATTCAACCTTGATTCCATCAATTATGTACTTTACATGCACATGAGGACAGAGCCAAAAAGAAATACTTGTGACAATCCTTATATAATGAAATCAACACTTGTTTTATCTTACTATTTGTCATTTTATAACCTTTGTTTTCTTGCTATGTATAATCACATGGAGTTTCATAAATCTGCAGACGATATGGGGTAATCTCTGCTTTCTGATACCTGACTTATTCCCTTCTCCCCTGTCAAAAATATAAAGTGTGACTTCAGAAAAGACATGTATAATGTAGTGCCTATCTAAATTTACTAATCCCAGAGAGCTAGAAATATATGCTAACAAAACAACATTGGAAAAGCTGCTCTCAAATTAAAATAATATTAATATAATAAAATAAGTATAAATCCAAATGTGTATAATAACACTGTAACTCCATCAGTCATAAATCAGGAAAGCAAATAATGAATGATTTAATGTTGCCACAGGAGACTAAAATCTCAACCAGTAATTAATTATAGGTATACTAGTGACTGGCTCAGAAAGCCAGGTTGTATATTTATTTTTCCTATATTTTGTCAATTGGGCTTTTTGTTTGCAAAACCATGGGATGGCATGAAGCCAGATTCATTGTAAATTTGGACAGAATCCCTTGGGCTTTTTCCAGTTCTACAAGAGGTGAACCCAAGCGTATTCAGTTTCACAAAGCTGTAAGAGTCATATTTTGGTGTATTAACCGTGTTCTCTAGTTAAGGCATGCTTCTAGTCTCTGCCTTTAAATTTGAGCCCCTGTTGCTGTGCCCATACAGTTAAATAAAAGAGGGCCAGAGATCAATCACTGTCCACAAGGCCGAGGGACTTGTACCAGGGCAAGGCTCATGCTCCCCATTGAAGGTTCATTCTGGAGAGAAAGGTGGTTTCAAGGGACTACAGCAAAGCCAGGGAGGGAGCTGACAGTTCAACAGTGCGTGTGAGCAGGACTGTAGTGCTTGGGTTTGTTTCCTGGCCTTCTCTGCAGATGGTCTCTGAGTCATGGAATCATAGCATGGGTGAAAGGCGAGCTGCCTCCAGTCTTGTAAGACGCAGCAGAATCATACCCAGCTTCTTAACATTTTTCACCAGACTTCCATTGTTGAAAAAATGCAAACAAAACATTCCTGTAAACAGAGGCAATAAACCTAGGTTCCCATTGCTGCCTTCTTCTCCTTTGTATGGTGAGATCAGCCTCCCCTAGGCTGAGTGCTACTTCCAACACCATTTTCCTGCTTTCTGAATGACAGCTCTGTCCACTAGAATACACAGCAAAAGCTGACACTGAAACCCCATCAGACATGCAGGAAAAAGCTTAGCCAATCAAATTCTGAATGAGAGGAAGACCCACTATTCTCTAACGATTTCCTGTATTTTGCATGAAAGTGGTTTGTACTTAACTCAAGTAGACTGGAGGTGTGCTTTTCATCTCATGGAACTTTAGATATTTCCAATGAGACATTTGCATTCATGCAGTTGACCAAGAATCCCTTTACAGCCACAGGTAGTTCTAGGACATGATTCAATGATGCTTAAGTAGCTGTTTACAATAGGACAAATGTTTATGCTCTTTCTAGAATTAATGGGAAGGATGATGCTTAATTAAGGAGACGGTCTTCTTTAGACTTTGTTTTCATCTTTCATGCAATGAAAAATTTAGGCAATCATCTAATCACAGAATTGTGTAGGCTGGAAGGGACCTAGAGAGGTTTCCAGCCCAACCTCCTACTCAAAGTAGGTCCAAATAGAACAGGCTGCTCAGGGCTGTATCTGGATGAATTTTGAATATACTGAGGCACAGAGACTCCGCAGAGAGCAACATGATGATACACATGATAAAAAAAAATAAAGTCCTGTACCTTTAGTTTAAATAATTTCTTGTATTCCAATGTGTGTCCATTACCTCTTATCCTTCCACTATTCACCTCTGAGAAGAGTCAGGCTCCGGCTTCTCTACACCCTCCTTTAGGTACTCATGGACAGAATAAGATCTCCAGATAACTCCAGATGTGGCCTCACAAAATCTGAATAAAGAAGAAAAATTAATTTCCTTGACTTTTTGACTACACTCTTATTAATACAGCCTAGTATGTGGTGGGTCTTCTTTGCTGCAAGGGCAGACAGCTGACTCACGGTCAGCTTAATGTTCACCAGGACCCCAAACCAAGAAATCAAAGCTGCTTTCTAGCTTGTTGATCCTAACGCGTGCTGCTGCACAAGGTCATTCCATCCCAAATGCCAACTGGAACTAAATGTTCGAACAGATCTGAAAAGCAAACTGTATCGCCCCCCAGAGTTCTGGGGCATGTTAAGAGAGACAACTAAATTAGTTAGACTAACTCTATCCATGGATGCAACACCTGCCAGAGCCCATTCTAGTATTTCTACAGGCCAGCAGCACTGGTTCCATACAGCAGTACACTGTCAGAAGCTCAGCACTATATCTGTCTTCACATTTTCATTTCACTACAGCTAATATAGCACTTTGTGGATATTGAATGGGTTTCACTAACAGGAATTCCATGCATATGCTGTGCCCCATGCAGTGTGGCATAGTACCCACAGAATACTCATAGTACTCTGAAAACATACCTGCATATACCTGAGACTGTCCCATTATGAAATATTTTGATTCAACATGTAATGAAGTCAGTATGCCCAGAATTTTGCTCTTTCAAGCCATGATTCAGCTGACAGCTACAAATGATATTTAACTATGCAGGAAAAGCTAAATATGTTCACAAGTGCTTGCAGGACCAGTGTAGCAAGCAATGGTTGATAGCAGAGGCTTTGGGAGTACAGGCTCATGTTGACAGCAGAGGGATCAAGGGCATAAAACCCCACCAAAATGATCACTGAAAGAGTATGCAGCCTTGTGGGCAGGTAAAATCAGTTTTAGAGCATAAGAAAGAGAAGGAGCACGTACACAACATAACTAAAACATCCTGTACAAAGTGAAAATACAAAGTAGGTAATGGGAAGATAGGAAAGACTGTCATATGAATTCCTGGGTGAGGATGGTAAACAACACTGCTTATTTGCAGCTGGTTCCTCTCCCTCTGGTAGAGAAAGAGCACAGCTCTTAGCTTTGCTGTTCACCACATTTTGCTTCTGTGACTGAGCAATCTCACATGAAGTGTTAAGCTTTATTTTGCCATTGGGTTAAGCATGTTAGAACTTTAAAGAGCGATTTGTGTGTCTGCACATGTGTGTTTTCTGCTCCAACCTTCCCATACAAGAAGGTGGCCGATACCTCAGCATGAGTCAGAGTCAACTCAGATGACAGGTGTCTGCACACATATGGACTGCAACGTACTGGAATATTCCATAGTGCATTGCGTGGTAGTGCATTGTACTATAACAAATTACCTTAAGAAATTACAATGATTACAGTAGTGAGCTGATGAAAAGACATCTGTCCATATAGCAACAACACGTTTGCTGTTCTTTCTACCATTAGCAGTGAACTTGAGCAGTCTGTTGTCATGAATGAATCTGCTCTCAATAACCTTTTTAAAAGCAGCTATATTCCAAACATAAACAGATCCATAAAACAGGCAACTGGACAGAGAGATGAAAAGAACTGAATTTAGGTGTTTAGATTTTGACTGAGGGGATCTACCCTTGTTCCTGCAAGAATCTGTTGTACAAAAAATACTGGTACATTCAAAAAAAACCCCAAACACCTGAAAGACTTGGTTCCTAAAATGCATTTGCAGCAAGAATGGAGGTTCAAGAGAGTGAATCAAAATCTGAATATCTTTAGCTAGCTGGCATTGGTCATTAGTGCTTATTTCAACTGGGGGACAGGGGCAGAGGGGTTGTTCTATATTTATGATACAGGAAAGTCCACAGAAGAGATCATTTCTTGTCTGGGCTTGAGCACCTCCTGAATTTAGACACTGAAAGTGTGGTGTCCTCATGTCTGATTTGTTAGGTGTACGCAGAGGACACAAAACACACTGAAAATATTTGCATGTTACACAAAAGAATACCAGTTGCAGGACCTCTGTACACAAAATCTAGCCCTGATCTAAGGACAATGACTTCAAATGTCTCCATTGAAAAACAGAGGCTTGTTTAAACAGAATTTAGAGAAAAATCATAACCCTGGCTTTTCTTTGATTTTCCCTAATGGAGAACACCTTTTCTTCCCAAATGTAGGAGTTTAGGGTAGCCAGACTCCCCACATTTATATCAGCCATTGTGAATACCACCTTAAATCTCCTTTTAGATATTGCCATAAATCCATTAGACCACCTTTATGAAGGAGGAACTGGTAAGAACTTAGCTAACATTTTTATATGTGTAAATCTTGATATAAAGTTGTTTTCCAGATTTCTGAAATCTTTTTGTTTCCTCAGAACATTCTTCCTCCCATTACTTTTAAATTGTAGTTGTTGTCTGAAGCTTTCCATAGTGCTTATTCATGACTGCACTGGCTTTCAACTTTCCCTTGATATTGAAATGGCTAAATTGTGAGTTTATAATGTATGATTTAGATTTAGATTTTTTCTTTCTTAAATGGAGAGTAAAGCTTAAAGGAGAGCACAGCTGCAGGAAGTATTATTGAAACCCTGAGTACTTTGTCATTTTGAAATCACCCTCCAATTGCCACACATATACATAATAAAATCTGATGCTATGCTGTCATATTTATTGTTTGAATTTTTAACATCATCCTCATTACTGATGTCATTACTGAGTAACAGAATCTCAGTAATCTGTAACTGAAGTGATAAACTCTCCTGAGCAGAATAAATAAAAATAAAGATAACTATCCTATGAGTAAGAAAGGAAAAATGATAGGAATAGAAGTAGCTAGAAATGTGAGCCACGAGGGTGGGAGTGCTACAGGCTGTTCATATTTATTGTCTTTCACAAAGTTCCCGCATGCATTAGGCACTTAAAGGTGGGAATTCTCAAGGTATGTGAGATGAAAATAGATTAGCAGAGGGTAGGAATATTTGCAGTGCCTTCCTCACACATTTTAATTTCCTCCTCTCCAACCTATCCTTACAAATAGGTAGACGTTAGTACTGATGTTAGTTTGGAGGGCTCTGTGATGGAAGAGTCAGGATTACCCTCATCCGTTGTTAAGCAACAGTTGTTAAGCAACAGTACATAATAAAGCTGCTCTGCTGCAGAAACGTAGTATACCAGACATACTGTCTGGTATTAAATGGCTTCTTAATATTGGAAGGAGCATCAGGCTTGATTCCGTGTTCTGCTGGATTGGTATAATTTTAGTGAATTGGTACACTCATGTTAAAATAGTGAAGTGCACTGACAGGAGATTCAAGTCCCAAAATTATAGAAAGGTAAAATAAACTGTGTAATAAACAGGTGAGCAATGACTTTGTAGAATTATATGGTTTTTGGTTTTGTAGGGTTTTTTAGTCTTTTCCCAACATAAATTAATATTTCATGTTACTCATATTTGCTAAAACTCCCAATTTTTTAATATATTGGGTGCCTTCCTCCAAATCCAGTTTCTGGCTAGCAGACAAGAAAAATCAAATTAATAATTTTGAAATTCATATTTAATAAAAACTGATCTTATCCAAGCAGATGGGACATAGTACAGCATTTTTTTTTGTCTCCAGTGTCTAACCCTTTTTCTCCCACTCTGGGAATTCTAGCTAATGATAGGCTATTATGGAGAAAATTCAGTAAACACTCTATATCAATTCACACTGCATATAAATAAGCCATTTCAATCCATAAATCAACTTATTATAAATGATTTTGTATGCAGCATGCTGAAATATAGTTCACAGGAAAAATGTACTGCAGGATATTTTAGAACAACCTACTCAATAGTGTTCGGGTTGTTCAAGATTAAAATTAAAACAATAAACTTCACTCTGGATGTGTCTTCATTACCAAAGCCCTGGATCATTTACTTTAACAATGTCAACCTGCTCTCACTATCACATTCAATTTAATTAGGAAAGGAAGTAATATGCAAGAGCACACCTCATGGTGTTCCATTACCTTGGAGGAAAGTGCTATCAACTTCCAGCAATAAAAGACAGCCTTGCCCTCCTCTCACCCTCCTCCCCTCTGTGTTGTGGGAACTATACTCTGGAACAAGGAGCGGGAAACTATGATGTGTCAGAAAACCATTTAAAAATGGAGCCTTCAGCAGGGGAAGTGCACGTGGGAAAATAAAAGTAAAAGGAGCTCAAGCAGTGCTTGGCTATGCCCCCTTTAGGTTCAACGAGAATTTGATATTGACATCTGTGGGAATGAAAGTGGGCCTCAGCTCATGCTCTTCTCTTTTCTGGTCAAGGGAAGAAAAGATAAGGACCCTTTGTCTCTAAGGCTGGCCATGCAGTGACATTGATGCATGCTGCCTTTTCACCTGCCAGTGGTGTGCGATCCACTTTACAGCAGCTGGAGCCAGAAGTTGTATCTCTCACAACAATATCTCTGGGTTCAATTTTTTTCTATCCAGTTAGTTAGAGAAGGGGTAGATATATTGCTAAATATTCTGTCAGGTTGACATAGCTTAAAAGAAAAGACCCTCAGTTTCCAAAAATATTTTCTATTATGAATTGTTTCCATTAAGAATAGCAGACTGTCCATCCTACAATCATTCCCCCCCCCTCTCTCTCTCTTTCTCTCTGTAGCTTAAGAATGGAGTCCTTACTCAGCTGATGTTTCATCCTTATTCATATAACACTTCTGCTGACTCTGAACTGATCAAGGGAAGAAAACCTGAGTCAGGAATTGGCTGCAAATTAGGGAAGATGAGGCAGCTACTTCCTAGTTTAATGGCTAAAAGCACAACAATAAATCTCTATGCTTCCCCATTTAGAGAGCTAATCAGTACATTTACACAGCTGGTGTTAGCTTTGTGTGGTATTTTGGGTGGTTTTTTTTGTTTGTTTTGTTTTATGCTGCATTCAGCTGTAATGAAAAAGGTGTACATATGTGTATTTGTCTTAAACACTTCACAAATCTCTGAGGGGAGGGGTAGAAAATGTGCCTTTTGGAAGCCTCTGTTGCACTAAACCAGTGGCATCTAACAACAAATTTTGCAGTTATGCATTATTATGTTGTTACAGTTCTCTGCCCTTATCTCCTGCTCTGGAGCTGGACATGAGAATGACGTAAGAGTTTCAACAGGACCTCTGCACCAGCCAAAAATCTTTCAGACAGAGGGACAGTACAACTGTCACATTGGATTAGAGTCAAGGTCTATCTAGTTCACTGGTCAGAACCAAAAGGAGGTCAGCAATGAACAGATGTGAGATAATATAGCCATACATAGCTTCCTTTTGGACATGAAACTGGCAGACAAACCACAGTTACATGGTAAGCAAGTTTTAGGTCAGCTGTATTTCACAAGAGGTCATCAAAGTTACTATAGCCCAGCTAAGGATTTAGACAAGTGAAGGGGTGTTTGTTAACTTAGTTCAGTGATATCCTGTGGAAAAAAAAGAGGCAAAACCCAAACCCTACCCCCCAACCAAGAATTAGTTAAGCTTATATGAAAAGTTAAAGAAAAAACATGATCCAAACCAAAAAAAAATAAAATCAGAATTTGCTTAAACACTAACTAAACCTCTGATCAGTCAACCCAGATCTGCACACTTTCTCTAAACTAGCATAACACAATCCACACTGCCACCAAAATAAACAAAAAACAAACCAAAACAAAAACCTCAAAAACAAACAAAAAACCTCAGTCCAAATTCATTTCTGCATTGGACCTTCCTGTTATCTGTTTTTATTTTATCATTGGTGACTGCTTCATGCAGCTTCATAGAATCTGTATCTATGTTAATAGAGACCCTTCTTCATTCTGCAGCTCTCCTGAGGCTATCACTCTTCAGACTTCCTTATACTTCTGCAGTCCAGCAATAAAAATAATCTCAAGAATGGCAGAAAAAGACAGATTTTTCTCCCAGCTATGACAAACAGGAAAGCCACCTCCTTGTACTGTAGCCTCTGTGAGACTGAACTGCCAAAAAGAACACACACACACAAACACATGTGCGCATGCAAGTGCGAGCACACAAATTAGCAATGCAGATAAACCTATATCATCAAGGTGAACTATCAGTGGAAGCTCTTATATGAACCTCTGAAAATGTCCCCTGCTGTGCTAATCTCATTTATCCCACACGATTTGTTCAGCTCCAGAAATAATTGTGCCAAAAAGGCTGACTGGGATAAGACCAGGAATGACCTCATTAGCATTTAGTGCCATCACCATAAAATGGAGAAGATAATCAGAATCAGGAGGTGGAAAGATAAAAGGAACAAAGTATAAAAAGAAAAAATGATTTTTTGGCATTGTGCTATTGGACTTTGATGGATCCCTATTGTCAAATGAGTGTAATTTGTAAAGATCAATGGTTTTAGTTAAACTCCAGTCCATGGTGTCCCATCTTCTAATTCATCTACACAGCATATGTTTTTTCTTTTGTAAAGAAAGGAGCATAAGGTCATTCTCAAGCATTTTTATTGGTGTTTTTTTTTGTCTGTACAGCTCAAACGAACTGTAAAGCTCAGATACTTAATGGGTACTTTAGCCAATATTCTTTGTCTGTAAGGTGAAATATGTCTGATAATGATTGGGAAGATCTTGTTTCAGTACTTCCCATTAAGAATCAGCAATTACCAGGAGCTGCTGTTGCGGGCACTGTATACTCCAGTAGGCTCCCAAATATAAATTCCAAGTGCTGCCATAGAGATGTCTGCATTTCTCCAACTCATTATCTCTTCCTCTTTCACCTGCACATAGGTACACACTCCCAAATTATCAGATGTTACGAGCTCTGCCCTTTGCAGCTATAAAGTACTTAGATTATCACATGGTTCCTCAGGGTCTCAGTGGCTCTCTCCCCTCTCCCTTGCACCTCATGCTGCTGGGCAGTTGTGCTTAGGATGCCTGACAACCACAGTTTTTCTGGTCCTTTCCTCCTCCAAATCCCTACTGATGAGCATGGCCACTTACCGCATTTTCGGCTGACTGACTAAAGAGACTGCCACTAGCAGATATTCTTCTGCACTTGCCTGTGAAGTACTTTCTCTGCCTCTGAGGGTCAAACAATTATCAGTTTCAGATAGTATGGAAGAGGCACTAAGCAAAAATATAGTATAAGTGATTTTAAAGGAATTGCTAAGCATTCCATGAGAGCTTCAAATATAGCCAAATAATTGCCCTTAACGGTAGAATTGAACATGTGCTTTCACAGCCCAAAGTGAGATTTTCTATTTTAATTCTAGTTTTGATTATAATATACACCAATTTCTGTCCTAGTCACCAATGTCCAATGACTCTTATGGGTTCATTATGTACCAACAGTAATTCCCGTTGTACCTTTCAAAAGGTGTGAAATATTGTGGCTTTCATTTCATAAAGTTATGACACTTTTAAAAGCATCTTAGGGTATTTGAACAAAATAGACACCGAAATCAAGAAACATGTATGATGACTATACTTACAAGTATAAAACATATGTAATTTCACACTTTTCTACAACCATGAAGAAACAAAAGCACGCTATCAGCTGGCTGTTTTTGTTAGCTAGATCTGATATTTGCTTTTCGTTTCTATTTTAATCAAGAATGGCAAAGTCCTTAATAAATTCTGCCTACAAACAACAGTTTGGTAAGCCTTAGGGAATACCCCACTTTTGATGTGTTTTCATCCAATGGAAATTAATTGACCCATATTCCTAAGAAGTTTTTGCTTTACATTAGAACGTACATTCTCTGCAAAAACTATATTTTACATAATATGCTCCTTTTATCTTCATATCATACAGACATTTACTTGTCTGAATCCTTCTCACTCTTTCTTTCACTTTCAG
Organism: Burhinus oedicnemus; assembly: GCA_008921705.1. Taxonomy (NCBI): domain Eukaryota; kingdom Metazoa; phylum Chordata; class Aves; order Charadriiformes; family Burhinidae; genus Burhinus; species Burhinus oedicnemus. The sequence continues at coordinate 344,175 of VFFE01007190.1, forward strand.
TGATTACTTTATTGCCAGCGATTGTCTGATTCTTTTGAATCATTTTCTTTCTTGTAATTAAAACCAATAAATCTTCATCTGTGAATCTAGAGCATTTTCTGTTGAAAACTGAATATGTCTTCCATGTATTTTCACCACATTTTTGTTCATATAATTCATTTTCTCCTGTGACCTTCTGGAAAACACAAGTAATTCAGAGGGAACTACTTTGTAACTAATGCCATCTTTGATCTTTGACTTTCAACTTTCCATTTTCTCTTTACTTAGCTGCATGGATCGATCTGGCCTTTACTTGTCAGCACCCTCTTGCAATGACTACTGCAAATATAGGTTCCAGCGACACCCACATTCCAGCATTTGCAGAATTCTTCTACCTTCCTATTTTGAAGAAGAGGAAATACTGCCCTCATACCATCTCTCCTGGTTTAGTCCTCCTTTCTATATTTTATTTTAAACCGTAATTTTCAGTAGTTTCTCTAACAGATCTGCTCCTTTACAGATCATCTGCTGCCAGTCTTTCTACTTCTAGGCTCAGCCACAACACGGCTAGTTATTCTGCCTTCCCACAGTTCTACCCATTTGAAACGTTTTCCTTTATCTCTCAGTACAAATGATTCTCCAACTCTCTTCAGGCCATGGTTCGAATCGTGAGCTGATATTGGTGCAAAAAGCCTTATTGCCTCAGTTATCTCAACATTTTAATGCCTTTAATTTAAATTTTAATAAAACTTCATAATACATCTGAGGAGTTTTTAATTTTTAAAAGCATTGGAGACATAAACAATTCCTACTTTCAAGAAAAAAAGTTTTCAAATATGTGAAGTAGATCCTAAGTCTTACATACTGAGTATGATTCATCACACTAGAAAAATGCATTTAAGATTGACTTTCATTGGGTATATATTTTGCACTAATGCCACAGAGCAGAACATCATAATGCATTACAACTTGCATTAGCTCCCTAGGGTTACAGCTTCAATAAATCGGCTGGTATCTACACAGTCAATATTTCTTAGTAAGTTCCTGAACAAAGGGATTAGTAAGACTTCTATCCAGCATATCCACAATTGTGTTTTAATTCCACAGCACTATTTGCAAGAGTAGCAGTTTTAGTCCTGGTGGATTGGCCAAATTCCGATTGAGGATTTGCATTTCGCATACCTACTTTGCCCCTGCAGTTCAATTTGATATGTTTTGGCTCATCACTTCCTGCCTTAATACGTTGTAGCCCGATGCCAAGTATTGTTAAACAGCTGTTGTACTTCCCCTGAGAGGATTTCAGTAATGTGTGACAAATTCCTACAGATATATCAAAATAAAAGGTGCTGCAGTGGGTTGTATAGAGTGTCTGAGGACTCAGATGGGACTTTCATCTCCCTAGTACCTCATTTTCATAGCTTTCTTAGGAAGGAAAGAAGGAATTACCTACATATTGAGATAAGATGGATCTGAGGGACCTAGGTATCAAGGGAAATCCTTGTATAACATTAGAAAGTAAAAGAATTAAAAAATCTTACCTACTGTAGAGCAAAGAGTTGAAGACCCATTAACAGATAAGGACCTGTAGGGACTTCTTCCTTGCCACTCCCATAAAGACATTTGGTAGGTTGATTGCTTTCCCATTTCCTTTAGATAATATAGCTTCTGAGGATTTATGATGGGTGGATGGAAACTGAGAATTAACTGCAATATTATCCAAAGGTATAAAATAATGCCTTATCTTCAAGTATTTTGTTACTGCATTTTAATAACAATATGTTACTAAAAATAATTGTTATTAGTTAATAACTTGATTGTCTTCAAATTTTAGTTACTTGTTCTTAGTATCAGTGCTCTCAATGCTTAATAGAACCAGCACAACTCAAAACCCAGTAAATAATGTAAATGTGATTGAAGTTGTAGCCAAGCTAAAACTAATGGACATCCTCATTTTATGATACACTTCTTTTGCTTCCTTACAGTGTGAGAGAGAATAGAGCATACCACTATCTAAAAGGGTAGACACAATAACTGCAAGCTGTATGAGGAAATGGAGATCTATACGTGTGTTTTCTACAGTGCTTGTAACTCTCATGGGTTTTATTCTCTTAAATTTGAATATCTAAACAAAGATCTTGCAAGTCCCTGCAGGTTACGTAGCAGATAATATTTATGTTAGCATAAACTTAAGGTGAAGCATATCTATCAGAAGAAAGGGAAAGCACTAGGACTGCAGCTCATGACTGTGTTTCTTTGTAGGACAACACTGGAGATGCTGTCCTCATAACTGTACACTTACACCCCAATGAAGTCAGTGGAACTTAAACTAGAACAGCTGCCTGAAATACAGCCCAACAGTATTAGACAGAAATTGTTGTTTGCTGGTTTCATAAAATCATAGAATCATAAAAAAGTTTGGGTTGGAAGACACCTTTAAAGGTCATCTAGTCCAACCCCCCTGCAATGAGCAGGGACATCTTCAACTAGATCAGGTTGCTCAGAGCCCCATCCAACCTGACCTTGGATGTTTCCAGGGATACGAAAGCTGAAGCAGGGATAAAACTATGAACAATAAACATATCAGTTTGGCAGTGATTTTGAGCACAGTTCTTGCTGTACTCACTGGGCCCTAACCTCTTGTGCCATCTTCTGACAGAAGGTTTGAGCAATCTTCTTTTCAGGCCCTATGGAGACTTTCAGTCAGTGAGATACTAAGCATCTCTGTATACCCTTTCTTGATCTTGCTTTTACATTCACACATGCAACATTGCACATTTATGTTGCAGACTGAAGCCATAAACTCCACACTTCAAGTAGATCTAGCCAGGATTTAACGGTATGTCTGAGAGGAGAATATGCCCCATTATCAATATCCCACTGATCTACCAGTGGTAGTATCAGCCCCTTAATCAGAAATATATATAACAAGAAGAATTTATATGAATTGCAGGTTAAATATAACCAAGGTAGATTGACTTAGGCATGATATACTAGCAGAAAGTAATAGTAATTAATATTGCAGACAAGGGATACTTAACAGGCTTTAAGCACTGAATTACTTTGAAAAATTAATGACTTACAGAATATTATGCACTTTAAAAACTTTTGCAAAAAAATGAAGTGTTTAATACATCATTAACTGGATGCTCTGAAAACACATATGTTTTATCCAAACACAGGCTTTACACTGTACAAAATGAAACAATGGAAATGAGATTAAGAATGTTTTTGACTACATGGGATTACCTCTCTTTATAAAATCTCCTTAACCTTGAAAATAGTATAGGAAAGGGCAAAAAAGGAAGCATTAGGAAGATACATGCCTGTGCTAAAGACATTTAAGGCAACATTAAGGCAACATTTATTGTATCCTAGGGATTGTCAGTGTATTGGCTGCAAATGAGGTTTGCTGGCTAGATGTCATGTGTGTGACAAAATTCTGGTACGGAAAAGGCAATCCCACCATCTCTGTTCTGTTTGTACTAATCTAAGGCCATATGTTTAACAGTGTACACATTTTATATCCACATCTGCTGCTGCTGCCATCTCCCTTTTGTCCCTATTTCTCACCAAGTCACAAAAAGCATTGCAAACAAGAACAAAGGACATTCTGCTAATGGTGAGTTCAGGCCAGTAGTAAACTAAGTGTTTTGCTTTGATTCTTCAAATCATTAATTTTGTCTCCAGTGCTGTTACTGCATTCCTGCTAGTTTCTGTGCACTTAAATTTTCTACAAAGACAGACCCTCTGTCCGAAAATTTCAAATTTAGAAATTTGAATAAGCCTCAGCTTTCCTAAGATCCCCTAGCTTTAATTAGTATTCCATGAGCCAAATAGATGAGACAGTGCAGTAAAATTGTAGTGTTCCATAATGGAAATGCTTTTCTTTGATCCTAAAGTCTAGTGAACAATGAAACATCTTCTTTTTATTTTTCTCTTTTCTTAGAATTTAATGGGAATTGGACTGAAGCAGTGGAAGAACATATTGTCTTGTAGTAAAACTTCACATCTATTAAACAATATTTTAAATTAGGAAGTTCTATTGATTAAGAGAACCAATATACCTCAATCTTCATCTAACAATTGAAATCTGTTTTCTGAAATAGTACATCTTCTCAATGTCTACTTACAGGGAATGTCATGAGTCTTGAGGAAATGAAGGTTTGTTAAAGGGTTCCTATTAATTCAGTCTGATTACCATTGAATCTTATAATCAGCCTCATATTTTAGTATGAATAACATGCAATTTCAGAGCCTGTGAAACAGCATTTGGTTTGTACATTTTTATCAACATCAATCCAAGCTGCAAGTTACTTATTAAATAGTACAATTTGGTTTAAATGCATCTTATAAAATGTGAATTTCTTATTTCTGTATTCTAGCTAATTTGACTTTCAGACAAACTATCATTTGGAGAATTTGTAAATACTGGAAACATGGAGGGACTCTCATCGTGTACTGATCCTGCCATTATAAAATGGTCTGCGAATTAGTAAGAGTGTGCAAGGCTGTTGTTCCTTTCTCCGTATCTTCTTACATATCTAACTAGAGTGCTGTAATGTATGTCTTCTGTAGGATAATATGTTAACGCTACTGTACATCTTTAAGAGGCTATTAGACACTGATTTCCCATAGACTGCAATCAGCACTTTGAAATTGTAGTGTTTGTGACAGAATAAACTCCATTAACTTGTTTTATTAGTACTGTGCGCAGTCAGGAGGAGCAATGCTGCAGAACATGATGAAATGACTAACAGTCTTCATCAGTGCACAGCAGAATGTTTTCTCCTTACACAGAATATATAATTATTGCTCACATAAACAGGTAGGGTTGGGTTTTTTTTCCCTATTTCTCAGGTAATACTGGGAAAAATAAGACTCTTATTCATGCAAGGAAAAAAAATAAATTAAGCTTCCCCCCACACACCCTCAGTCCAATTTGTTACCATGATGCTGCTGTAATTTTTGTCTATGTTATAGAGAATGATCCATCAAATAAAAAAACAATTCTAATTCAACTGGTTACTATAATGACAGAGCAGTTTGAGAAAGCCAAAGGAGCTTGAGAAAGGAAAGATTTACTGACCAGCTGACTCCCAGAGGCCCATTAGTCAAATTTTGACAGCTTGTACACAAGGTAAGCTGCCGAGAAGAGTAAATGAAAGCAGAATGAATCGAGCAAAAGAAAGTATAGTTTACCTAATATAAGTAAATTTAAGACAGATATCACAGAATCACTGTATATTTCAGAAGCAGGTATTCTATACTGCAGATGGCACAGCTGCCAGTACTTATCTGAAGAGAGAGGTATTCTCTTCCAGAATAACTCTTACAGCATTAACCACTTCAGAAATATAAATGATTTTTTCTCTTCTCCTTTGCCTCCATTTTCTGCTGGCTTTTTGCTTTGCCCATTTAAGATGAAAGCCAGGTTCTGAGCTGACTAGCTGCATGGGACTCCCAGTATAAACGTCAAGCATATTACATTTTAGCCTAACAAAATATAGGAAACATGAAGCTGAGCAATCACAAAGGAAATGATTGAAAGGAAGAGTCAGTACAGATATAGAATGATGAGAAGCAAGGAAAAAAACATTAAAATCCAATCCAGTCTATTTTTGCTAGAAAAAAAATGAGTTTATGATTTGCAGATTGAATATAACTAAGGAGAAAGGTATTTTTCATAACAATGATTTATAGATTCACCCTTCTACTGGATAAGAGTTCCTTTTATGTTATAGCAGTGTCTGTTCTTGTTATTACAGTTAAGGGGCTGTCAGCATTTTCATTATATAAGCCCCTATATTCAGGGCTTGTAATTTGGCCATAAAAATTCACAGCATGTCGAAACATGAAATAAGATTTTAGTCTGAGAGTGATTTTTTTAATGTATTCTAAAAAAAAAAAATAAAATCATTAGTCCAACTTTAAACTAATAGAAAAATAAAAATTCTCATGCTTACTGTCTTCTTATTCAGCTTGTGTGTTGCACATTGTATTCCTTTCAATACCACGTTATGGATTCTGGCGTTCTACAGCACATACACATCTATCAAGACATACATGTATTCCTGAGCAAAAATAAAAATCTGACAGATGTTAAAAAAAAAAAAAAGGAAACAAAAACAAAAAAGAAGAAGCACAAGAAACAGAAGCATTGTGCATGCCTAGCTGCTACTTACTCTAATTTTGGGTAGAAGTTTCAGGCTGTGGATCTATAATATGCAAATGCATATATTAATGCCAGTATTCTGAAGGTCAGAATGGAGTATAAGTTAAACCCACAAAGGTCAGAAATTAAGTGTTATAGCTGAAACTCTGTCCTGAAAGGACAAGAGCATCCATTTCACTCGGCACAATAATGTGAAAGTTCACAAGGTAAAAAGCCTTGCTCACCAGGCATAAACTCTGAAAAGCTTTTGAAAATTATTCTTTCAGAGCCACACTGCTGGAAGAGGGCTTCTTGCTACAAAACGACATCTTTGTAATACTGGCAACATGGAAAGAAGCTCAACATATTCGATATTAATCTATGTTAACATTTAATAATTATACTTCTGACAAAGAGAACATCTAATTTGCGAAGACCAAAATTTTGCAGGTGAACAAACCTGTCTCTTACACCTGAACTTCTCTGCCTTTCTTCTCTTTTTTTTTTCCACACCCAATGTCTTCTCTTGCCTTCCTCTGAAAAAATTTTTTAAAATGTTCCTACCTACTTAAATCTTCCTTCAGCTCTTATGAAGTGCCACTGTTAAACCTCTCACTTGCTTCTCACTGCTATTGCCACAACATGACCCCCTCATTTTTTGCTAATATTTTGAATGGTCATAGTCCCATGACCAAAATTACCTTGCCATCATCTTCAGCCTACCCGGGTCTTCAAATGTATTCTCTGAAACAGCAGCAGTGTCATCTTCTGTCAGTGTATTCTAGCTGTTATAAACCATACTGAGCATCTATTTCAAATAACCTATTGCTGACAATTTTTCAAGTAATAGGGACTGTTTAGGGAAGACTGACACAGTAATAGACACACTCCTACAATGAAAGTAAACTGGTCCAACTGGTGTTGAATGCTTTGGGTGACATATAAGTAACTTATTAGTATGATACACTAGAGGTCTTTAAAAAGGAAATAATGGTGAATGTAGTTTCTCCACCTAAAAGAGCTAACCCTCTTGAAAGAAATCACAAATCTGTAAGTCTGAGCACATTCCCAGAGGAAGGACAGATATGAATGGAAATAATTCCTTTTTAAAAGTCTGCATAGGAACAAAAACAGATGAAAAAAAATCAAGCTACTGGTACCTCATGTTAAAAATCAGCATTGGTTCTTTTGCTGAACTTAATTTAGTATATCCAACTGTGATGCAACGGCAGGTACAGAGACTACCTTACCTGCATTTGTGCACATTATTGAGCATTGTTTTAATGTGGAGCTTTGAATTCTATACGTCTTCCTTTTCTCTTGTGGTTCCCTGTCTCAAACATGCTCTCAGACCATGCTCAGAGGATTTGCAGGGATCGTGTCTCTGATTCTGCTAGTGATCTGCTGCGCTATCCTCTTCTGGACATCAGCCCACTTCCTCCCTATGAATCATTGGTATTGGTCCAGTTGGAAGAATTGTTATTCACTCAAGACACTAACATATTATAGAACACTTTGCAGACGAAAACTCCTCTTCATCTCTGAGATCTTGCTGTGTAAATCTGGAAAACATTCAGTTCACATGCAGTGCCACATCTATCATGACACCTATGTTAGTTCTACCAAACTTTCCACCCAGGCCTTTCTTGAGAAGCTGGAATTTCTTGTGTTTTGCCAAAGCGAGGCAGTTCTTTCTCAGAGCTGTTTTTCCTGCCTTTGGGCTGCCTCTTCGCAAAACATTTTCTACCCTGGACTTAACAGTCTATAGGGTGACTGTGAAAGGCTCTTTTCCCAGGTGCACCAGTGCTGACCTGAGATGGCTAGAACCATAGAACTGCAGAATGCTTTAGTTTGGAATGGACATTTGTAGTTTTCTGGTGCAAACTTTCTTCTCAAGACAGTGCTAATATAACGTCAGCTTGCTCAGGGCCATGTGCAGTTGAGCTTTGAGTATCTGCAAGAACGGAGATTCCTTAGACCCTCTGGGCATCCTGTTCCAGTCTCTGACTGACTTCATTGTGAAAAGGTTTCACTTTACATTGAGAAAAACTTAGAAGCAACTTTTGTCTGTTGCGTCTTGTTGTTTTGTAAGGCACTTCTATGAAGAACATGGCTACTGTGACGTAAGGTCACACTGCATTGCCTCTATGCTCTCCCATTGACTCGCCGAGGAGACCAGCTCCAGTGAGGTAAGTCCGCACCGGGGAAGGGGACTGAGGTAAAAAGGGCCGGCAAGGGGCTCTTTTTTAGGGCTCTCGAAGCCCGCAGAAGCAGCTAGCTCGTGCCGGCACCGGCAGCTTGGGGGAGGGCTGCTGACGTGGCAGGGGCGGAGCCGGCACCGCCCGCGGCAGTTCTAAACGGGCCCTGCCGGAGCCCGGCGACCGGTCACTGTGCCCCGAGGAACTCAGTGGGCACTCAGCGAGGTAACTTCAACTGGTGGTAACTGGTCCCCTCCTGGCTCGAGAGGCAAACTCGACTCAATCAGTGGCCGTTGCCCTCCCAGGAGAGGCCCTAGCCATGGTGACCGCTCATCCGAAATCCCTTGCGAGAAGGAATGT
>VFFE01007190.1:352882-372481 GCA_008921705.1 Burhinus oedicnemus
CAGCCTCGTTTAGACATCCGTATTAAGATGAGATGAATCTTGCCTGGCAGAAAAGGATCTGGGGGTCCTGGTGGACAGCTGGCTGAACATGAGCCAGCAGTGTGCCCAGGTAGCCAAGAAGGCCAATGGCATCTTGGCCTGTATCAAGAATAGTGTGGCCAGCAGGAGGAGGGAAGTGATTGTGCCCCTGTACTCAGCGCTGGTGAGGCCACAGCTTGAGTACTGTGTTCAGTTTTGGGTGCCACAGTCTAGGAGGGACGTTGAGGTGCTGGAGCATGTCCAGAGAAGGGCAACAAAGCTGGTGAGGGGTCTGGAGAACATGTCTTCTGAGGAGCGGCTGAAGGAATTAGGATTGTTTAGTCTGGAGAAGAGAAGATTGAGGGGAGACCTTATTGCTCTCTACAACTACCTGAAAGGAGGTTGTAGTGAGATGGGCGCTGGTCTCTTCTCCCAAGTAACTAGCGATAGGACAAGAAGAAATGGGTTCAAGTTGCACCAGAGGAGGTTTAGGCTGGACATTAGGAAAAAATTTGTCACTGAAAGAGTTATCAAATATTGGAAGAGGCTGCCCAGGGAGGTGGTTGAGTCACCCTCCCTAGATGTGTTTAGAAGTTGTGTAGATGTGGTGCTTAGAGACATGGTTTAGTGGCAGACCTGATACAGTAGGGTCAACGGTTGGACTGGATGATCTTAAAGGTCTATGATTCTATGATTCTATGATTAGATCCTTGGAGACAGCAATTAGATCCCCACATTTACATTCTTCTTCTTAATGCTGGACAAACCCAGCTTCCTCAGCTTCACCTGCTGCATCATATGCTTCAGCCCCTTAACCACCCCTGTATTTTAGTGGTCCTCTGTTGGAATCTCTCCAGTTTAAGTTCTTCCTTTTACTGGAAATATTCTTTTATGTGTACTTCCTTGTACAATGTGGTTAGGTGTTTTGGATATCCTGACTCTAATTCCAGGAGTACAGTGCAGAGACCCCTGGGCTACTGGAAGGCACTGGCCCTGGACCAGCAGAGCTATTTCACTTGAATTGTCTGCCTCACTGCCTGTAATGCAAATCATGCTTCAATCAACAATTTATAGCTACTGCCTTAAACAATGAAGAGCTTCACATTGTAAAAGAAATAAGGCAACTGCTGCTGACCTCTGTGTGAAACATTTTGAGGCCAAATGTCAGATTACATGTTAGCTGACAGTACCAATAATGCTTTCAAGAGTACACACAGTGGAATATTCCTGGTGAAATTTATATGAGAAATATATTGAGTTTCATTCAGCTTACAGTAAGTGTCAGCAAATATAATTTACTCAGTTTCTCTCCCCCACATACAATATTCAGCTGCAAATTTACAGAATTAAAAAATACACTTATAAATAATCCGCCTTTTTATCTAGTGTTTTGAGAAGTTCTACAAAAACCCACAACTGCTTGCAGAGAAAACTTTGGCTTAGTTCCCCATGTTAAAATTCAGTAGTCATAGTGAGACTTCCATGCTATTAAATGGATGACTGAATGTTTTGCTATCACTAGCTGATGCCTTGATGATATGCTGTTTCATTTCCTACGAAGTATACACAAGGACCTCTCAGCCATAGGTCCTGACTGACCAGAGGTGCCACATGAATGCACAGATGCAGTAACAGAGTTAATAGAGCTGAGTGTGTTTGCAGAGTAATTTCTGGAGCTACATGGATGGAGTAGAAGGATCTTGACTGATCTTTTTTTCAGAAGTCTATCTCTCTTAGATGGTAAACCACTGCCTTTTGTAACAGCTGAAACCAGAAGATAGATTTCATTGCCATCCTATAGACAGTACTATACTATGACTAGTTCAGTGAAGTTTAGAACTTACTTAAATGTTCAAGCTAGTCACATCACACCTTGATATCAATTTCCTCTTGTAGAATGGTACTGTATTTCAGTGACCATCATCTGTAACAGAATTAATCTTTCTCCAGCATGAAGGATAAAAATAAATAAAATTTCATATCTGATGTTTCCAATGAAATGTTCAGCATTGCCACGTGCAGTGTTACATGGCAGATCAAATTTACATGAAAATAATCCAGGTTTATTTTAAACCCATCAAATTCAGGTATTGAACTTCTACAGTATTGAGAAAGTTTCTTAAGTTACCAACCTCAAATAAAATGCCAGTGTTACCAGTTTCAGAAAGATTAGGCTTGATAGGATCAAGAATGCAAAAAGTACATGATCATTGCATCCAGAATTTTGAGTTACTTCAAAAATGAATAAGTAATTTGTGGAAAATGAAGAAGAAAATGTTGCAGGGGTACACTGTAGATGAATAGCTCAACAGTTCCAGGTCAATGATAGAACTTATGGGTCTAGTCTCCCATGACCATCCTAACTGTAGCACAATGCAATAATTTAATTTGCTAAAAATGACTGAATGAAATCATTGTGAATCTTGTAATATTACCCCATAATAATGGATGAACACAAATATGAAATCACTGTAATGACCTCCAGAGTATGTTGGTTATGCTATGGTAAATATCTTTTATTTGCAGAGGTATTGATTACACTGCCAGCATAAATTGACTTGCATGAATACATTCTGGGAAACAAGAATTTAAATTTCTAGTCTAGATCTTCAGCTGATGAATATGGATAAAAGCTCATTGATTGCATCTAATTCTCATCAGCTAAGGCTTTGACCCTCCATATTCACTGCAGTGAAGATATAATTTCCTATTCCTAAAAAAAAAAAGAAAAAAAAAGAGAGGCACTCTGCCACAGATTCCAACTATTCCTTGTATGTTAAATCAAAATCAAGGTCAAATACAACTTGAAATACATTCACACAGTATTGCAGAGACAATCATCCAGGCTAATTTGAAATGATGATTAATTTCAGTTGATTTCTGATTCCACTGTTTCAGTCCACATCTACACAACAGAAAATGATATTTAGTGTAGTGTGTCTGTGTCCAAGTAATTTACCCAACTATTAATCAAAGACTTGATACTTTTTCTCCTTTATCTATTGAATAATATCTTCTTCACTGAGTAATCCAATTATATTCAATGAGGAAGTTAGTAATCTGAACCAAAGATGGAAGGGATTGACTCTTATTACTTGAGTAAACTGTTTTGAGTCCTATGTATTACTAATGCAACATAATTGTGAACAAATACAGCTGTTGGTAGTTGTTTGATGATGACTCATGCAGCTATGGATAGCAAAGCTCTTTTTACTAAAGCAAATGAAAACCCACCAAGGCTAGTATTAATATCTGTCTGTGTTTCTATATATTTTGGACTATAGCTATGATAGAAATCTTTCTGGAGTTGAAATTTCCTGTAAAAAAATTATTCTTATATTCAGCTTAAAAATTTGGTAAGGCTTTTTCTCATATAAGAAAATTCAATCCACTATATTGAGGCAGGCCCCTGTGACAATTCTAGCAAATTCTATATTTCACAGAATCACAGAAGCACAGAATGACCAGGGTTGGAAGGGACCTCTGGACATCATCTAGCCCAACCCCCCCCAGCCAGAACAGGTTCACCTAGAGCAGGTTGCACAGGATGGCGCCAGGCGGGTTTGGAATGTCTCCAGAGTCGGAGACTCCACCACCTCTCTGGGCAGCCTGTTCCAGTGCTCTGCCACCCTCAAAGGAAAGAAGTTCCTCCTCAGGTTTAGATGGAACTTCCTACGTTCAAGTTTGTGCCCATTACCTCTTGTCTTATCACTGGGCACCACTGCAAAAAGACCGGTGCCATCCCATTTCTTTAGAGTTCAGAAGAAAACTCTTAAGGAAAAAACACCTGCCTGTGCGATTTGAATCCCAAGTTTCTTTCCCTGTAAAGAAGCTTCCAGACTTAACCTGCTCCTCTTAAGATTTAATGTGTTTCCTTGAAACAGTCATATGGCATTTTTAATACAAGGCAAGGTGCAAATACAAAGTTAGGTACTTTATGTAAAACTAAGGCATAATGAAGATACCTAAATGTAATAAACAGCCAGCTAATCTGTTGTAGTTACCTGTATTTTCAGATTGGTTATTCGAGTGTTCAATGTTCTCCTACCACTATGTTTAACTTTTTTTCCCCTATTTGAAAGATACTTTTTCTATCCAAGTACCATATTGTTCACTTTTGTACCTAAGGCCTTCTGGCATCACTTAATTTGTTAGACATACTCAGAGCTTGCCTAACATAGCAACAGCATCGATCAGCTTCATCCAGGCAGTTATATACAGCCAGGGAACAGTCATCCTTTCAGGTAAATGCTTAGAGATTGTACCACTTGTACAAGGAGTGAAGACAGGTATTTCAGCCCTTTTTAGCCAGAAAGAGTGCAAAACTACACTGTCCAGCCTAGAATAAAGGACATAGTTGTTTGAAGAGGCTACATTGAAGTGGTGGTATGTCTTCTCTGCTTCTGCTTCCTCAAGAGACTATGTACTTCATATCAGGAATATGAATTTCATATGGCCAGAGAAGAACAGAAGTGACAGTACATGAGATGAAGAAAGGAACATTATTCTTTAGCTTGTTAAAATCAACAATCAACAGGGCTGGGAAAAAAATCCACATTCTGGCTTCCACTCCAAGTACTTTTTATGACTGCAGTATAGGATAATTAGGTAAACCATACAGAAAGTGCTATCGGTGTGGTCAACAATTTTCTCAGTCTCACTCAATTCAGGCAAAGGTAAAGTGGTTTCTAGTTAGCACTTTCCAGTCAATAAATCTTATATTTTCTCCCACATGATGCCACAGTTTCAAGGCAGGGGGAAGTAAGTGGCTCTAGTTTTTCAGAGCAGAATCATGCTCCTACAGAGAAACCCAGACAGCATCCTGGGACGTATGAAGAGGAGTGCAGCATGAAAGATATGTGAAGTATCCTTCAGTTTTAAGAGGGTCCAAGGGTCCAAATAAAGAACTTATATTTACTGGGGCACACTGGAAATCAGGAAAAATATGAACCAGTTGAAAAGCACCTGGGGGGGAGGGAGTGAGGGGCAGCAGGAATGATCTAACAGCTAAAAACACATGATCTGTAGTGAAGGATTGGGATTGTTTGTTTCTGCAAAGAGAATATTGTGGGAGACCTTATAACAGTTATCAATTATGAGAATAAGCCAAAAAACAATGAGTTTAAATTGTAGCTAGGGAGATACAGGTTAGACTTTAGGAAAAGTTTGCTGAATTCCAGGACAGTTAAGCACTGGAACACGTTTCCTAGGAAGCTGTAGGATCTCCATCATGAAAGACTTTTGAAGAGCAGGTTAGACAAATGTTATAGGTATAGTTGAGCCCACCTGTGAGGAAAGAAGATGGACAAGATAAGTTAATGGTGTTCATTCTGGATCAATTTATATGCTTTTGATCAGATGTGATTAAATTTTGATTTGGAAATGAGTTAAAAGTGGCTGGGATATTTTTTTTCACGAACAAACTGAGGCCTTGGATTAAGACCCAAATATGAAGATGACTGTATATAAACCACGCAATCAATATTTTAAAGATTTTGCTATTCCTAACCTAGCATTTTTGTTACTGACATTTATAGACATAGGAAAAGTAAGAAGCATAACTGTATTGTTTTTGCTCTTCTATAATATTTCCCTGCCCACTGAAAAGAAATATTCACACCTCTTACAGAATATCCACAGTGTGTTTTAGAGGTTAAAATTTGCAATTATTTTCTGCACCAAAACTGCAGAGATGTTTATTTCCTCTGTTGCTAGCACCATCAAATAAAGCAAACAAGTAATATTCACGCGAAGGCAAACAAAATAAATGAGTCAGGTAATTATAAAAAGAACACTGACCTATTAAAAATTGGTCTGATCTTCAAGAATTTTCAGCATAGCAGTAGTAATGTTATTAAAAATAGAAGAATCATGACAAGTATTCATTAGAATTTGCATATGTGAGTAAGAATGCACTTAATTACAAATTACATTCTGCAAATTATTTAGAAGCTGTAAATCAAAGCCACAAAGAAGAAAGATTTAGGGAGTAAGAGTTCTGAAGAATTTTCTAATGCAAATGTTCTTAACGACACCACATTGGAGATGCTGCAAGATCTTTCCAAAACCAAATGATTTAAAAGAACAAATGAAGTTCAGAAATACTAATGTTAGACATATAGACATTTACTATAGGTAATGGAACATTATCTCATTTAGATCAGAATGGATTTTTGTATGTAGAAGTACATGTGTTAAAATATTGTGTCACTTGAAGCCAAAATAGCATATGCAAATGAGGAAGTCAACTAGCAAACTGCAGGTGTAATAAATTTCATGGATTGTGTAATTTTCATGCAGATTTTTTTCCAGCCGCAGTCAGCACTGTTGTTTAAATGCTTGTGTAGAGCAGCCCCTGCTCCGCTGTGCTGAGTCAGCACCCCAGGGCGTTCCGTCTCACTGCTAACCCAAATGGGCTGAAGGAGCTCACTACCTCGCTGAAACCCTGTCCTCCTGAAGCTGTGGGGGGCAGCTGGAAGAAGAACAAGTGAAGGGTAAAAGGGAGAAACATGAACCCAGAAGACATTGCAGTGCTAAATGCAGAGAGTAGGAGACCACAGTGGATATAGGGGTCTGCAAGGAGAGGAAAAGGAAGGTGACAGAGAGAGACAAGAGAGACAAGGGGAGCCCCTGATGCAGTTGGTCAACTTCAACTTCCCTTCACTGCAGAGGAGCTACTAAGCACTTCACGGAGTATGCATTTCCCAGGTGCAAGCCAGAGTACAGAGAATACATGGAAGAATGATCAAAGTCAGTATTTGAGCAGGTGACCAGAAAGAGAACTGAGAAAGAACCATTAAAAAAACCCCAACAAGCACATGGAGGGGGGTGAAAGCGCACAAACCCCAAATCCACAGATTTTTGTTTGTTTTAAAGCAGGGAAAGGACATTCGCTAGTGGAAGAAGGAATCTCTCAATTTTCTTGATTACCTGAAGGAATAAGAAAAGTAATTATTTCACCACCATTTACTATTCACTGTCTCCAATTTGTTTCTAGAGTGCAGGATTTTTGCATGGCAGCCCACGGAGACCTTGAGCGTTAAGTGTACTTAGGTTCTTCATTCTGTAACTCCTGCACCCACAAATGCCATGTAGTATTGCTTGACCTCATGGACATTTATTGCTCACATCTGTCATTGTAGACAACTACCCAAATATTGACTCTGCCCAGAATGGACTGCTCCAGTTAAAATGCAGTTAGCATCGTAAGGTAGAGGCAGTATTTTCAGCATTTCTCAATACTTGTTCCTTGTTGCTATGTCTTTACAGTACATAACCGGAGGAAAGTTCACAGCCTAGTACTATTATATTTCTATTATTTATTATTGTTACCAGCAGTAAAATAAGATGTCCAGATTCCACTTTATTTGCAAGACTTTCAGAGCTGATCTTACAAGACAGGTACATAGAGCAGTAACATTTGGACGAAGCCAGGAAAAACATTCGTTTAGCATTTTCACTGGGCTCTTCGGTTTTCTTGCTATAGAGCATACACAGCCTCGAGGGTGTTCTTCAATGTTATCTCTGCAGCTGAGTGATTTTTGGAGGTCTCACTGAATACAAGGGTCACAACCTAGAGTCCATTCTTATCTGTTTTAATAAAAAATTACAATGAACTGTGCAATCCTCCATTGTCCCCTCAAGCAAAATGAAGGTGAATGTCACTCCTGTCTGTACAGACAAGTCTAATTGCAGTATTAGGGTCTAGAGCATGAAAATTCACTCCATCAAGGGTTTTAACTAAGTCTGTGGAAGCGCTGCAGTTCAATTTGCACATCTCCAGCTCCACCAAGATTTATCAAAAACATCAAGGAGATTTTTGCTGTTACAAACTGGATTGTGCATACTGTTTACAGCTCAGCTCCATAACAGATCACTCAAACAGTGATCTATTTCCACGTAATGAAAGTTCTTTTTGTCCAGCTCTCAGGAAAACACAGACACCTTGCAGAGTATGTGATACACTGAATGATGGTACCGAATGCACCTTCAGCAAGTTTACAGGCAGCAGAAATTTGGAAGGAATGGTAGATACACCAGACAGTTTTGCTGTCTTTCAGAGTGATCTTTCAAAGTGACCTCAACAGGTTGGAGAAACAGCAAACAGGAATCTCATGAAGTTCAACAAAGGGAAATGACAAGTCCTGCACCTGGGAAAGAACCCCATGCTGCCTGACATAAGTGTACGAAGTTAGCCACCCACACTTCCCATCAAATGACATGTATGGACATGTAGCTTCTGTATGACAGTTGTACTAGTCATTCCTCAATCCCGCTTCCAGCCCTTAGCTGAGGGGTAAGATCAGTCCTTGAGATCAAGTGGAGAATTATGAAATCACTTTTTTGGAGGGAAGTTTCTATCTATTTATACAAAGTTTCTGCAAGAACTCTTAAGCAGTCTTGAGTTGCCACCTCTTAGAGTTGAGAGGGCAGTGATTAGTGGGGTGGCAAGATTTCATCTCCATGGTTGTGCCAACTGAGAACAGCATGGCTTCTAACCTGCTGGTGATCTAATCTCAGCTGAAGCTCACACTAAGTAGCAGCTTCCCTTTAGGAAGAGCTTTGGCTCCCAGACCTCTCTGGGCTCAGCACTGCTTCAGACACTGGGGATGCTGTAGTGGTAGGTACCAACCAAAAATACGCATGAACACCAGGAAAATAAACCTCACAGGGCATGACTGTAAACAGTTTAGAAGGGGCTTAATACTTGCTTGGGATTTAGAGTAAGTGGAAAGAGTAGAGCTCTAGAGCTCCAGATATTACTCCCGAGCACCCCCCCCCTGCCTTTTTTTTTTCTTTCTTTCTTCCCCCCCCCCATCTAGGAAAAAACTAGTGTGAAATGCACATGCATTCTGGGACATTAGGTCTGTCCTGTATATGTAATACTTCTCCCTCTGTTCTTCTGATTCCAGGACTTACATCTCAGTATAAGGCATGCCTTTTTGCAGCTGGAAGAGTTCATGAATCAAAGTGTTCAAGCCCCTTTTCTCACCATCTTTCTTAATATGCCAGTTACACACATGAACACTCTTCTGACATTTGTGAGAAAATACCTTAGGCTCTCCCTGGATGAACAGGACCTAATATGCGGGTATTTTACGGGTGATTAAAAAACAAGGGATGTACACTGCAACCACAATGTTTGTTTATTAAGAGAGTCATTTAAAAAAAAACAAACCCAACCATATTCGAAATCCATAAAAGCAGATGAAGTCAGCTTTAGTTAGCTGCAGTTAAGAATGTGTTTCATGAGACATGGACAATGATATTTTCTTGTTGATATAAACATCTGATAAAAGCTCAGAGAATCTGGAAACTAACACACACAAGAGAATTCTTCAGCTAGAGACCGAAATTTTTACTTGGAGCTTCTTTATTTTCAAAGTATCCAACATTATCTTGATTGACTCATGTCCAAATACTAAAAATACTTTGCTTGTCCATAGCCCTACATGCTATAAATGTCCAACCTTTATAATCAAGAATTTAAATACATTAATATTGTGGAAAAAGAATAGACAGCTGTTCTCCAATGCTGCTCAGTCTGATTTGCTAATCCAAGAGAAGGAAATTAAATCCAAAAGGCATTTAAAAAAAATTAATCGAGCCTGTTGTCGAGCAGAAAGAAAATCAAGTACCAGCACATCGTTACTGAAGAAATTGTGTGCTACAAGTAAATGAAAAAAGAGAAACCTTAATAAAGGTGCTTGAAAAATGGGCAACAAAGACTTTGCACTTCTTCTGCTTGATGATTCTTTAATGGTTGCAATCCTGCAGGATCACAACCAGGAAATAGAGAAGAGTGTCAGTCTTTTGTCGAACAATTACTGTGTAAGTGGTTAAAGAGATAAGACTATAGTAAGCTGGGACAATGTAATCCATTACTTATAAGAGTAATTTGGTCCTTATTTTCTGGGATCTTGATTCCACAGCAAAAACATAGCTTGCTTTTTTTCTGTAAATTTAAAAAACAGACAAAGAAGGAAGCAAAACTTCCCCATCCATTGAACTGTAGGGAGCTTCACTGGTGTTACACCTGTCCTCCCTTCTCAATGTCATATTATTCCCTACATTTCCATAATGCGTAGTAATAAACTTTGACCCAACCTTGCAAAAAAGTCATAGCCAGATACTAGGGAATGTTCAGATGGACCTCTTTTAAGCCTAGTGTTCAAAGTAGTGATTAAATGTAATTGATAAATTGTGGCAGATTATTTGGCAAAAGGCTTTTGAAAATGCAGATTTCAGTAAGAGTACTGAAAGAGTGCTTTTACTTGATACCTAATTTTTTTATCCATTTGGCTAAAACCCCTATTTAAGGGAAAGGAAGACAGCTGGTCGCACTACATAAAGTTTAGGTCAATAAGAAAGAATTTAGGTGCCTAAACCCTGCCACATTAGTGAAAGACAGAGGCCTTTTTTGGCTTCTCCAGAGACAATGGAGAGCAATAGGAAATGGAATCATTTTACCTGACTTTAGACTCAGGACACTGCCTTCATTAAGTTCTTAGTTGGGATGAATTGCCTTTTGGAGATGTGTGTTTCTCTCATTGATTCTGAACGGAGCCTAGTCGAACAAGGCAATTTTGGTCCTTCAGTCAGATGTCTCAGGGTAGGTGGGATGACTAGACCTGAACGCATTCAAAATTTGATGAAGAAGGTGCCGTTAAAGAAAAGTGATCCAGGCTGAGTGCTGGACACACACTGCTTCACTGTGGACCAAGCTAACACCCACTACTTGATCTATTTTGGACTGCTCCAACTAGCTGCCTCCAACTAGCTGGGGTGGGCCAGCATTAACAGCACAAATTATGAGTCAGCTGGTACTAACTGGCCTCAGAGCCCATGGTCAGTCCCTCGCTCTGTTTTGTTCAGCACAAGGACTAAAACTCAGAGTATTTAAGAGTTTAAGTACTGTCAGATTTGGAAGTCACTTTTTTCGAATCCCTTTCATACCTGTCTGTCCATCTTAGTTGAGAGTCCAGGGAGCCTGAGAAACAGATTTCTCACCACCTTAGTTCAGCATCTGAAGTTGGTGACGCTGGTAACACCCAGCCCTGATGTGACTGCAGCTCCTGAAAGCATCTGAATGTTAGATTTTACCTGAGATATTATATACAAGATAACTGCTGTAGAGTACAGCACAGCAGCAGACTTCAGACTGGAAGTGCTTGAGCACACTCAGGTCTGTTTTACTGAAGTCAGTTCAAATTTAGGGCAGGGATGTCCCCACAGTCACAGCAGCAACAGTGACGTACCTTAAATTTCAGTACTCTGTTTTACACAAGCGGGAACTGAAATGCGCAGAGTTCAGCCAAACAGAAGAGACAAGAACAGAATGCAGAACTCCCAATCTGCCCCTTAGTCCATGCTATGTATTTCCTGAGATATGGCTTTGTGACAGGTGAAAAAGAGGCACATCATTTTCATTTACGAGTGACTGTAATCAGAGGACATTGCAAATAGCCAAACACGCTGTTTACACACTGAGTGCTCCCATGTCGTCGCAGTCACTGTCAAACTACGCTATTTGTATTTCATAAAGAGGAAAATTGAAAGAAGAAAAAAATAACATCAGATATCCAAGGACAGAAGGCTTCTCATGCTGTGTTCCAAAATCACACAGCAGCTCTGCACCCCAGAGGAAGGGAGCTGGGCAGAGAAGGAAGCTTAGTGGTAACTGTGTGCAGTGCTCACCTGGGGTCTCTTCCAGATGAAAGCATATGTACCCAGTGCAGATGATATTTAATGTTGTTCCTATGTGTTTAAAACAGAAAATATCACCCGGGCATAGATCTTTTATTATCAGTCAGATTCTTTTGACAATTTTCAATTACATTTCTGAATTTTTATTATATGTTAATGGGCTATATTAATTAAAGCAGACTGTGATGCACTAATAACGATTAATTCAACCCAGGGTGCCTTAAAGTGAGATTTTATGAGAGCTGAAATTCTCCATGGATCTCTAATTTACATTTGCAACACAGGGAACTGTACTTCTGGACGCTTCTTCTTGGCATTCTCACCCAAGCCAAAATGCAAGCATGGGGGCAGGGTGGGAGGGGTGATGAGAGACTAGGGTGAAAAACGACAATGTCCTGAGGTGTTGAGAGGCAGTAGCTTTCATTGGTCTCAATGGATTAACACATGTAACCCCACCTGATAATATATACAGTTTTTAGGAAGCAGAGCACACAATCTAATAGAATGTGCAATCAGTTATTGGTGAAGAGCATTAGCTCAGTAATAAACACACTCCAAACGTACCTACTCCCCCTGGGAAATAGCCTCTTGTGCTGTTAGTCCTTTTGTCATTCATGAGTAATACGTATTTAACAGAAATCTTAGAACAGGAAATGAAAAAGTGAAGATGATAAATCTGTTTCACTTAGACAATAATCATATAACACTGTGGCCAGTTAGTTTAATTTATAGACACCATTCCCCCTGGAAATCTCAGGTGCAAAAATTAAAAAAAAAAATAAAGGGCAGGGAGGGGAGATGGGGAGTGAAAAGATAAAAATTGGTACAAGGCAGCTTTTACCCACTGGAACAGTTAAATGAAAGAAAAACACTAATTAGGATTTCACTGCTGCGAAGCAGTATTTACAGTAGCTGGGCAGGAGTTTTTCAGGGGCTCACCCTCAGTTCCTTGTTAGAAGCTCCACATTGAAGTGTGAATTGCTCAGATTTAACCTGTCACGCCTCTCCCCCTCTCTGCTTGCCTTTTTTTTTTTTTTTTTCTGAAAAGAAGAAACACTTTTGGACACCTGTGGCCACAAGAGATTACTAATCCATAAACATGTTTTTGGTCTCTTGCAACCTTCCAACCTGTGGCAATAATTATAATGGCTGACACATACTTGTATGACTGTTAAAATGGAGTTAAAACTGCTCTCCTTCTCTGTGAATACAACATATTTTCATACTGATTGGACAATATTCTTCTCTTTGTAGCAGGTACCACTATGTATCATACCTAAATGTCCTGCAAATCTTCAGTAATTATCAACATCTAAGCTCTGGTTTCCTTACAAAAATGTATTATATAGCTCAGAGTGAAGAATACAGTATTTACGTTTAATTAGTTGACTAATGGTTTTCTTTCTTCTTTATGACTAACACACTTCTAAATAGCTTAGACTAGCTGTTCTGCTTAGTTTTGTATAAGATCTAGAAAATGGATTACCGTACACGAGGTAAAAGGGAAGTATTTTGGACCTGTGCTGCTGGCCTATTAACACTCCACATACTTTGTATATGCAAAGATTACAAAATACACACTGAATTGGTGTAGCCAAAATGAATCAGCCCACTTTAAACAGGCAAGCAAACGAAACACCAAAAAGCAAAAACACACAACAAAAAAACCCAAAACTGATAAGAAGGAGGGTAATATTTTTGCTCTCTTTGTTTGGAAAGCATTTTTTTAGCAGTTTGTAAATTAAGTTTTCAACCTTTTTGCGTCATGTTAGGAATGGTGATCCTAGATCTTCTCTGTCATGATCAAATAAAGTTTATGCAAAACAGACTGTCTACAAAAAATTCCATGCATTTCTTTGATGTTGTATAATTGGCTAAAAAGAAATTAGATTCAAGCACTAAATTCATAGGAAGTGATTTCTTCTTGGAGATCTAATGAAATTTGAATTTTATATATACTCTACATTATTTAATTTAAGATTTTGTTCTATTAAAAAAATGCAATACCCTTAATGGATTCTATATATATCTAAGTATCTGATGCAACAGTCTTGCTCTCTTGCTAAGGTTGTGACTCCATGTTTTAAAGAAAATTCTCCCACAACTGGAAGGTTCATATGTCCCCATAAATTTCATGGACACTCTAGAAACATCTGACAGCACAAAAAACATTGCAGGTTCATTCAGTAAAGTATGGCATGCTCCTGTGCGCACCTTAAGACTACGTACTGAAATCAGTACCTAGTAGGGTCCAGACCTCGCTGAAAATATGAATGAAATAATTTGTCTTAAGACTCTTAATTACTAACCAATATAACAATTCAAAAGAAGGATTTATGGAAATGCAAAACTAGGTCAACACCATATAATTAGCATACACAGACATTTTATTTTGTCGTTTCTGTAATTCACATGAAGATTTATAGCTGTATTTTATTCTTTTGCTGGCTTCTTCTCAGCTTGCTAGCAAAGCTGCTTGATGCTTCCAAACCAGATAGCTTTTTCTTCAGTCAAGTCATCAAGAAAATATTTATCAACAAGTCTCAGTTTTCACTCTTCCTCACAACTTCTTTTTTCTTTTTTCTTTCTGTTTTGTTTTTCTTTTTTTCTCTCTAAAACTGTTTCTGTACAAGGACAATAAAAGCTTATGTGCAAACACTTACTGAAAAATTGCAATCTACTGCTGCATAACATGGAGGCAAAAGATGTTACAGCTACTATAATTCACAAGCCAAACTTTGTGAACAAGGGGGATCTACAATAAAGTCAGGTTGGCTTTGAGGTCAATGCACTGATTTACACAACTGAAATTATACAGACATAAGGAAGCATTCCTTTTTTTACCATAAAATTGCTTGGGTAGAGAGAGATCTCCTGAGAGATTTATGCAGAGCCATATCTCTCGCAAGATGAAAAGAGCGTGCTGTCCTCAGAATCAAAGCCAAGGAAAAAGAAGAAAAAATAAGCAGCAGATAGGACAAAACACCCCATCATTCATGCAAGTACTACATGCTGAAAGGAATTTCCAGAGCTTTCAGCAGGATCTGTAATGCATAAATATATATATATGCTGAGCCACAAAAATTTTTCCAGCTTATTTAAATCAAGTCCTAATTTTTTTTATTTCTGAAAAAAATTATAATAAGTTTAAAATCTTCTCAAACATACAGTTTGTCAGCACCATAATCCTGTAACTGATTATTAAGGAATATATTACAGCAGGGATACAAGTTCTTATTTCAAGCTGTATTTTAATTGAACGTTGTCATTTGCCACAATATTTTGAGACCAATACTCCTTAAAAGCTTGTAGAAAAGCTTATGAGAGACCCTGATAATGGACTAGCTTTCACAGTTTAGTGTTGGGGCCTTGAGATTTCTTTTCATAAAAAGGAAAAGCAGGAGTGCAAAGGAGTAAGATAAAAAGCACCTCACCAAAACATTCATAATATGTTGATGTAGTTTTACAGATCTGTACTGCACCTTTCATTATATTTTATTTTGTAGTCCTAGTTTTTTCCCCCCTCTACCTGGTATTTCTTGACAACATATTTGAGGAATGAATTTTTGAAAGACTGATCTTCCTTTGTACCTCCATTTCAGTGGTCACAAGAAAATCTGCGCTTCAAGGTGCTTCATGGCAACTATAAATCAGATCATTTGAGCTGCAAATTCCCTGACTTGCACCACCAATGTATTTGGAAGCACAAAAATGCAAGTATAAATTTAGAGGAGTGAAAAGACAGGTCTCAGCTTTTTAGCTGATGTTCCAGAGAGAATAAATGTGTAATTCCTTTTGTATGACACACAACAATACACACTGCTGACACATTTTTAAAGTATTGTCCTTTGAAAATGCATCTTGTGCTAACCTACACCAGAAATAAACTGCACAGAAGCAGAGCCAGGGAGGGAGAGGGAGGTTCCTAAATTAAATTTCTTTTTGTGTTATCTGTTGAAGTGTATAATTAACACTTCTGCCAAATGAGGCTTTTTTAGATCTTGGTTAGGTATTCCTGGGTTTTGTTTTGTTTAGTTTTCTGGAGGTTACGCACATGAAAATGCATAATTGTTGAAAGATATAAATACAGTAATTAAGTTTAGTGGATGAAATTCAGCTTGAGGTAGCAGGCTGGCAGAACCCCTTCTGCACCAGTTAATCCTCATGTTAGAGCAGTGACAGGAGACACTAATGGCATGCCTGTTTAGGATTTGTCACATGCCTGCACAGCTTGGCAAGGGTTCCTATCTGTCACATGTAGGTATGCATGAAAGATGGCAGTGGGAGGGGTAACAAGATCAGTAGTTTTGCAGACATAGCCATGCCACTAAGTAAACTAATTTCCAGGCAGATGGCTAAGAACAGGAATTGAGGATGGCCCGTTTAAAAAGTGCAGTGATCAGACCAGTACATGATCCCATCTGAAGGAAAATTATTTATAGAACCTGTGAGGGGAGTTTCTCCATGCACACAGTCGGCATGTATATGCATAACCAGTAATATACACATGCAACTGGCAGAGTTAAAGTTCTGAAGGACAAAATTGTGGCTGTGCATTTTACCCCTGTCTGTGGAGATAGCTACTCATCTCTAACACTTCAGAGAACAGTGCTTTGTCTTACCTAGGTTTTGGGCAATGATATGAGTCTCGGTATTTTTTAGAGAGTCCTTTGTACCAATCTTGATCTACAGTTTTCTACTGGCTTCTAATATGGATTAATTGCCAGTCTGCTCTTCCTGGAGACAGGGCACTGTGGAGACAGTAAAATCACACATAAATCCCAGTGACGGGCAGGAAAAGGACAGAATGTCATACCATGCTGAGAATAGCCAGAAGAGCTGAATTACGGTAAGGAGGATGGCAGTCACTGCTTCCTCTCTGGACCAGACTCAGCTATGTCTTCTTTTATTTTGGAACAATGCACCATCTAGTTGTTAAAGTGAATGCTGGAAGCTGCTGAGCTCCTCCAGGCTGTATTTTCTTTACTTGGGGATTGTGCCGTCCACCTTTACAGTCCTACTTTCTTTTCCTACAGTTGCAATACTTTATGCCTGACTTATAAAAAAAACTTATTCATATGCAAAGACAAAAATGCAAGACATTTGCGTTGATAGTATGTCTCCAATGATGAAAACTTCTAAACACTGTAACTGTCTGAACCAGCTGGATGTAGTTTATTAACATATCCTTCTACACAGCTGTCTAGAAACAGTTTGACAGTTTTAGAAAAAGACATATTTACTTTTTTTCCAAAAATGTTCTTTTAAACAAACTTTTCCTAATATTGATCGTGCTGGAATATGAAGCTATATCGAGATGGAGATGGAGTTTTTACCAAACCAGACAACAGTGGATTTTTCTGTACTATTGAATTTTCACTCATTCTTCTCACATGTATCTATTTTGGCTGATAAGGACTTGTGCTGTGTATGCTCTGGGCAGTGCAAACTCATGTACAGGTATACGTGTACTTTCACACTTTCTTCTGAGTATGTTTCCTTGGTTCTCTCATTCCAAGTACCATAACAGTCGATAGACATGGACAAAAATACTATAGGTGTTTGTAACTACTGTCTTCTGATATTAATATTTAAAGTCTAACAGTATGTTAGATGACAAAAAACACATTGGAAACTGAGCAACCATCATTAGTTTTCCCCCTAGCAACTCAAAGTAAAATGGAGTGATGTTTACAGATTGATAGCAGAGTATTACGGCAGTTTGGGACAGCACCATGAATCTGTAATGCATTCTCTTGCTTCTAAATTATAATCTTAATTCAACCCGAACTGCAAAAGTGAAAAAAATCAAGAAATTTTGTCTTTATTTCAATTTTTATGAATGTCATTGCTTTCCAGGTGGAATTCAGGCTTGGCCTGATATAGGATTTCTTTGCATATGGTCTACTTTGGCTGAGAAGCACTTACCATAGGTACTGTTTGGGGTAACCAAAAGTACCATGTGCATAGTTCAGTACTGTATGTTCAGCACTGTTGATTAGCTAGGGCTTAATGCAATATTAAAGTTGTCACAGGGCTTTTGCTATTGCAGAGTAAGCAGAAACCTCTATCCAGGATGCTCTTTTTAGAGATGCCGTAGGGATGCCACAGGCATCAGCCACCATGTTCTTTGACAAATCAGCACTTCCACAAAACTGAGCATAAAGCTCCAATTGACTACTTGGTTTGAAACTATTGTTAATATTAATTGCTTCTGGTCCATGCTTAACAACTGTTAAGTGAATGATGTGAAGTAGTATTTCAGTGTTAGTCTTAAGTCCTTCACATTCCAGTTGCTGCTATGCAGTCACCTCAGCTGTGTGGCTGGCCAAAAAAAGGATTAAAGGAAGATGTTTTCATTAAAAAAATCCTTTTCACTTTTATGTATTATTCATTTATTGCAGTAAAGGACATCTCAGTCTTGAGTATATTTTCAGCAAGAAAAAGATGAAGAAAAATTGTCAGTGTAAAAAAGAATAAATTTATTTTATTGTAATTTCAGAATGAATCAAAGTATTAGTAGTATATGAAACTGACTTCATAAATAATTCAGGTAATTAGGAAGACATTGTATACATCATAGTGCCAAACAAATCAAATAATTATTAGAGGATATCAAATGCTGAAACAAAATTGGGGTGGTAAGAAATGCTTAGGAATTTCAATTTTGTGTGGAAATGTAGAAAATCCAGCCATATCTTCTGATTTGAAATGAACAGCTCGTTTTCATGAAGTGACAGAATTTCTGATGATGCCAGAATCCCCATTTCCAAGAAACTTACTGAGGGTTGAGTACTCTCTTATCCCTAATGCTGGTCATTTTTGTGCACAGTTAAGTTTCTCAGGCAGAGCACTTCGCACTCTCATGGTTAAGATTGCATCTGTAGTGCACGTGTAGCGCGTAACAGGACTTGGTTTTCTAACATTAAAATCTGGCACATCCCATGGGCATGAATTCATTTCTAAAGAAGGAGAAAAGAACATTCTCTTTTCCCATTATTCTATCATCTTAGGCACTTAAAGATGTTGCTGAGAAGGAAAATTGAAAGCCTGTAGCAAAGATGAAGAGATGTATCCTTACATACTATATTTTATAAACCCACATTAACAAAAAAAAAAAAAAAAGGAATCCTTAACATTAACACAAATTTTATAAAACTAAATACTTCTCAAAGAAAGATGCAGGTGGGTGGCATGGGTCACTGCATAATTTTATGTATACATACATATGTATATGCATAAATATGTGTATATGCATATACATATGTATATCTATGTGAATTTGAATATGAACTGTATAATTTTTTTGAGTGGAAGCTGACATTGATGGAGATTAGTGAGAACTGGCTTTACAGACATATAAGATTTAAAAGATTTTTAAAATCTATATTATGCTAAGCAATAGGCAAAGAGGATAATTCCTTCACTTTAAATAATGTATTTCTACCTGCTTTACTTGGCTTGTGCCATCTTCTTGTTGAAAGAATAGTGACATATCACCTTACTCCTGTTCTACCGCTTCACTTTAATGAGGCTGGGCATATCTCATGAATTCTGAGGATAAATGAAGCTCTGAAAAGTATTTTTTTTTTTGCATTTGCAAGACTAGATTGAGTTCATGACCTTTCCCCCTCCAACCCCCAATGTAATTTAAACCCATTTATTCCCTTTCTTATGTATGTTTCCACTTACAGTAGATTTTCTAGAAGATGGGCTGTTTTCCTGGGTTCTAAAAAAACAACATGAATATGCCTTCATATGGATAGATATGCAGTTTAAATGTACGTAATGAACTCTCATAGCTGAGATTTCTAACCCATTGTGTGGGAAATCATACAAACATTTATCTTTATAGTGAGGTATTCTACTCTGAAG
>VFFE01007190.1:373566-483730 GCA_008921705.1 Burhinus oedicnemus
TTTCCTTTTCCTTTTCCTTTTCCTTTTCCTTTTCCTTTTCCTTTTCCTTTTCCTTTTCCTTTTCCTTTTCCTTTTCCTTTTCCTTTTCCTTTTCCTTTTCCTTTTCCTTTTCCTTTTCCTTTTTTCTCTTTTCCTTTTTTCTCTTTCTTTCCCATTTAACTTTTTTCTTTTTTTTCTTTCCCTGTCCCTTTCCCTTTCTCCTTCCATTTTTAGTTTCTCCTTCACCTTCACCTTAGCCTTTGCCTTCTCCTTTTTCCTTTTTCCTTTTTCCTTTCTCCTTTCTCCTTTTTCCTTTGTCCTTTGTCCTTTTTCCCTTTTCCCTTTTTTCCTATGCTGACATTACGTGGACATTTTTTTGAAACACAGAGGTTGATACTAATATATAGGTTTTACAATTGTGTGAAGTAACCAGTTTCAACCCAGATGCAGGCTAAATCTCTAAATTATTTTTTGGTTTATTTTTTCTTGTACCAGCTGTTATAAAATACTGCCAGAAAAACAATGTGTTTTTCACTTGACTGCAGACTTTTAACAATCAGTAAAGCTAGAGGGCATGGCCTAAAGTCAGTCATTCAACATGGCCGGGTTATAAGGAAGCAAAAAACAAGGAATCCTGAAGTACTGGAGAGATGTGAGAATGGTCAAAGGAGAACTGATCTGAATGGCAGCCCTGTGCTGGAACCTTCATTTCTAAGGGCATGTAGCAATGCTCCTGTTGTGATAAAAAGGATAGAAGATTGGGATTTTGTTAGGTTTTAAAATGACACAGAAATATCAGCTGGAAACAACATGCTGTTTAAGAAACCCTTTACTTACAGTATCACATAGGTATTGTGTTTTGACCTTTGCGGGATACTGTGACTTCTTTTTGATGATGAAAGAAGAGAATTGCTTGATTTCAAAAGGTTGCACTTTATGCAGTTGACATTCAGGATAAAAAATACGAAAATGAAAAAAAGAAATCCCTTGAAATAATAAGGATCATATAATCTATCTGTCTTATATTCAAACATGAAGGAAAAAGTAGCAAGGAGCATATTTGGATCTTTCTGATTTATTCACAGTGCATGAACCAGCAGCTGTGGCTCTGTGCAGTCCAACAGCACCTCCCGCACCAGGATCACATCAGGAGAATGGCAGCAGGTTCCTCAAGAGCTAAAGATGTAGTGAAACACAAGTCTTGGCTGTGGAATAATGTGAGACAACAGGGACAGGAGAGACTTGCTCCACTAGGAAACATCTTGTGCCCAGTCTGGCTCCTTCCTTCAGAGGAACTGCTACAAACTTGACCTCGGGTCTTATTTATTTCTATCTCCTATATATGCTGAAAGCCATGCGTTGTGTCTCTGTACTGTCACACATCCTATATTCTACTTCCCTAGTATATTTGTGCATATTTGGTTCAAATAATTTAGGACACTGATAATTCAAAGGAAATATACCCAAAACATTTAAAAATAGGGAATGATGGTGCTGTATTAGTTAAATATAGATGCATTTTAAATTTACAATGGCACTGTATTTCTGTGTTGTATCTTCTTCTCAGCCATACAGAACATTCTGGTTTATAGCAGCATGTGAGGCAAAAAATATAATATTTTACAAGACCCATCCCTTTGTGACACTATAGCTTTGGAAGAACTGTTTGTAAAAATCATGGAAGGCTGTGCATGAACAAATCCCATTTGTAGCAATTAGCCTCAAGAACTGGGAACTTGCTTTACACTGCTGTGTACTTCAAAGGCAACAGCAACATAAACAAAATGTTTACCTGTCTTTCAAATGATGACCTTTTCAGTGAAAGCAAACAGTTTGTATAGAAGATAATTCATATTCTAACACAGTGTACCTCTCTCACTCATGATCATTTCTTATAAAACAAATTGTATTTATCCAGGTTTGTTTTCTTGTGAGCAAAGCTAAAGCTCAGGGAGCATGATTCATTGGACAGACCAAGTCCAGCATTAGACTATGGCTGTTTTACCTTGTAGAGGCAAAACTTTTGAGTCATAAAGCTCCTCTAACTGGTAGATGGCTCTAAGATACAGGGTCAAATATTGTGGGCACATTCTAAGGCAAAGAGCTTTTGTCCCTGCCTTCCACCTGCAGATGGGACGATTTTCATCAGCTGACTAATTTGAATTCCCACTTGTTATCCTGAACCACCTTTGCTATCCTAAATTCTGTATACTTACTTTAGGATGGAGAAGCTATCACAACAAGTAAGGGCATTACAGAATCCCAGAAAATTTGGCTGTAATAGATCCTGAAGATTCACCTAATCTATCCATCTGTTCCGATGTAGGATCCATTATACCCGTATCATTCTTGACAGATTTGTAACCTGGTCCTTAACGCTTCTGACAAAGACCTTTGTGGGCAACATATGCTACTAATTCTGTATCATCATCATTGGAATGCTCTTTCTAATACATATCATGCTTATCCTAAATCCCCTTTGAAATGTAAGATGATTACTTGTTGTATTGCTCATAGGCTTGTATCACTCCTTTGAACAACGCTCAGAACTGTTGCTTTATGTCTTTCTGTTCTGCAGAAACCTTTTACAGAATTAAATATTATCATCATGGACCCTCTGGGTCTTACCTTTTTGGAATTAAGCTATTAATGGACCTGGTATAAAGCCCTGCAGAGCCTAGCGGAGGTGTTTCAGTTCACTGCTGAACACTGGACAGCAACAACTTCTCATTCAATGAGATTTTCTAGCCAGTTTACAGTCACATGACAGAAGTTTCATTCAGACTATATTCCTTATGCTGCCTGTGGGAATGTTACAAGAGACAGCAAGCCCCAGGTAACAGAGAATTATAAAGGGTTAAAACCACTTGACCTACCCATTCCTCACCAGGAATATTGGTAAGTTCATAGTGAATCTTCTTTCAATTATTAATCTGCTAAAACGCTTCTTGAAGGCAAGGAGAATTTGTTCCATTTGGAAAATAATAATAATATCTACCTCTTCTATTCCTCACATGGACTAAAATCTTCAAAAGTGCTACCTAAACTTTGTTTTCTCTGTCTGATTGTGCTGGGTACTTGTAGGACCATTTTCTTTGATACAGGTTTAACTATTCTGACAGTTGAATGTGTAATAAATTCAAGTATTTCTTTTAATGTGTAACTGTGTCACCTTTAAGCCATTAGGCAGTTTTCACATTTCTGCCTTTAGTTGTCCTTTAAGATAACGACTAAGATAACACACATCCAGGGAACACCATAACGTAAAAATACGACCCTAAAGACTAAAAGCAACAACAGACAAAAATCTAGTTAGAGGGCTTTGAGGCCAATATCTACCCACTGTCCAAGAAAAGAATAAGCACAGGTGGTGGAGCCAGGTACTTGGAAGCCACACAATTTGTGATGATGCAATCATGTACATGCTATTAGATGGATTTAAGGAAAGAAGTAATTCTTAGCAATTACTTCATCTTAGCTACTATAGCTAAATTTGCACTATCTCACCACTCCCACCCCCCCAAACACAAACATGTGGTAATAATTCACTTTTGTTTTTTTCTGAAAATGTGAAAACAAGTAATGAGAAGAAAAGCGATAGAGACTAGAAATCTAGAGGGCATCTGTCTTTGCTTCTGTGTGCACAGAGCAGGCTATTAAATAACTGAAGTGACTCATAAGCCACAACACTTGGAGTGACACCTTGCATTGGAGCTCGTTACAGTAAGCCATCCGTTATCTCAGGAACAAATTGGAGGTTATGCAGTATCATTTGTGTTGGATATATATAATGTGACTATCAGTCTCTACAATAATCAGATTTCTCAAGTGTACTCCAAAACTTACAATGGCATCTTCCCAAGATTTTCATTAAAAGACTTGAATAAGACTAAGCTATTGTTAACACTGTGGATCTTGACAACTTGAAAACACTGCTTTCTTAAATTGATTGCTCCTGTGAGAAACAAAATAAGAAAGGCTGAATTGAGTACCATTCCCTGCATTCTGAATTGATGTACAACTGTTCTGAGCATCTTTCACTTGACAAAGAAAGACCAAATAATTTTACATTTTGTCTTTATTAGAATATTGTCCATACTTTACAGCATACAATTTTCCTGCTTTATACATTATTATGATTTTTTTTTTAATTTTCAGAAAGATTGACTTCATATTACTAATCTAGAGTTTATCCTTTATCATGGAACTTAGCCCTTCTGCTCCCTCACTGAAATCAGCTGGGCTGGACTATGGTTGACAACATTGATCTGTATATGTATTATAGAGCAAAGTTAGAAGTTTACCCTCTCGTTCAAAGATATGCTGTGCACATAGCTCACTACCCTTCACCATTATCTTAAGGACAGTTTTGGCAGCTAGCAATTTGGAAGGTATAATTGTCCTAACAGCCATGAAATGACAAATTGTATGCTACTGGCTATGACAAGTTCATCTGATTTTTTCAACCATGCATATATATTCCACATGTGATTTAAATAGTTCAAACTAGAAAAGTCGGGAAAATACATATTTGAAAACTAGTAAGCTGTATCCCAGTACTTCCATCTTTGTCACTTAGTTGTCCACATCTCCTCAATTTTCTAGAGCTGGTCTGGCATGTGAGTAACTATTAATGATTTTTTTTCTGAAGTCGGTTTCTTGACAAAACACATACTGACCTTAATAATAGTAATGTTTTTCTCTGTCACTGGACAAACATTCATATGACATGTACTACACCCCAAATAACCTTAGTGAAGTCTCCAAAATATAGTTTCTTCACTTTTTCTGGTAAAATAATCTTTTGTCCATGAAATAAAATTTCCTTGTAAAATGTAACTTCTCTTGAAAAAGCCAGTGTGGTGACAGTTTGGTATGCTTCTAGAGCAGTTTGATCATTTTGTGAAAGTGTAAAAGGAACTGGAGATTTCAGTACTCGCCTGTCTGAGGTGTAGAAATGAATCAGACATTGGTTCAGGGTTTGCAGAGCCTTTCCTAAGTTTCAGCTTCTTCCAACAGCTGCAGTGTTCTAGCTTTAGTTACACTGGGAGGGTGTCTAGACAGAGCATCGGCAATCGCAGCACCTTGCTGTGCACATGCTCTGCCTGCAGATTGTACTACATCATGCACAGAAGTGTTCTTTGACATCTCACCACCTATACCTTTGCTATTTGTCAAGGATAAAAGTCCTTTGCGTTGTATATAAAATTGCAGCAATCTAATATGCACAAGTATTTTTTACAGGTTTTTCCTTAGCCACTGGCAGCAAGTCATTCCTTCTGGATATGAGCATGCAAAGTCACAGCATCAGTTAATGTGTCAGCAGTGTATGCAACAGCATTGGAGAACCATCGATCCTGTACCCGCGTTCAGCAAAGTAAATATAGTGCGTGATTTATTATGTCTGATTCCCAGTTCTTTCTCCCTCACTTCTGAGCCACTATGCCTGAGTCTGCATATCTAGCTTTTTAATTCTAAATTTCTAGTAGTCATGCTTCATTCTAAAGGTTGATAGGAGAATTTCAGTATTTAGGGCAAAAATATACTATATGGTAAATCTGTATTTTACCACAATCGTAGCCTAGGTTTGCTATCACCAGTCAGAACAGCATCTAAAAGGATGCAAAACCCAAAACCGTGCAATCTTTATGTTAAGCACTAGCAACTTAAAAAAAATAATAATCTTAAATAGTGGTTTGTTTGGTTTTTGGTCAGGGCTTCACTTGTGACCATAAACCAAGAATACCTTGATAATACCCTAGTATGTAACTCAACTCATGTTGACTTAGGAAATTGCTTTCCTCTGCAGCCCTTCACAAAATAAATACATTTATTGTAGTTACCAAACACTAATTCACTACTAAATTCAGAAGTATTTAGTATTTTCTGACTGCCTACAAGCAACAAAGAAGAGCACACCTAAGGAAGGTGTGTTAATGATCAGTTATCAATTTTTAAATAGTTTTTTTTTAAGACCTGAGTTTTAGAAGTTTAACACATATATGTGGACTTCTCCATTTCAGTACTAATCATATTATGATGAAAATATGTGGTGTCTTAGAAGTACTGCTCTTCTGTTTTCTCCTGACTCTGCCTGATTTTAATACGTAACAAGTGATTGAATGCAAATAGCAGTTTGTATTAAAAATAATGCATTTTACTGTGCACTCTTTTATCTTTTTGATGGATAACAAGTTAATATAATTGTGTAATTCAAAGCTTTCTTTCTACCACAAAGAGTAATTAAAGTACTCAACGGACTTTCTTACTGGAATGATACTATTCTAGAGGCAGTTTTTATTTTGCATTGAATATTCACAGAGACTGAACAGCTTTCCTACTAGAAAAGCATAGCAACCTATCACCATCCAGTAAGAAAAGCAAGGACTACTTGTTGTTGTTTGCTTGTGACATGGATCCTGGTATCCATTTATCTCTGATGTGTCTAATTTTGACTCTGCTCTGGACTGATGACATAAACCAAGCACAGATCCTCTCACGACAGAAAGATTGGTGAGGAAAACTCTACAAGTCACTTAGGATGATATTCATCTCACTTAACTTCAGACATCTACATCCAAGTTAATCACTGTATACTCCCTTTATAGTCAATGGAGAGAAATAAGCAGTTTTAGGACGCAATTCATCTGCCCTATTCCAGATAGCTACTTTAGGATAGAATCAATCACCTTTTCAGGCTGTCCTCTTTTCAGCATTGACTATAAAGGTAGCCCACAGTGCCTAGATCAGATCTAAATGTCTGCCCTGTAGACATTTATGTTTGATGAGGTAAATCTTTTCATGAGATATAATGGGAGAACTGGTTACACACCTGTGGCACACAAACTGAGGTAAAATACCCCTGTACATCTGTTGGAATAGTAAGTTTGGCTCTACTTTCATTCTAGCTTTCCCAGTCTACTCTTCTGGAAACAGAAGGTGAAGTTCTAATTCAATGTGAGTGTCTGTAGTAAATTATTGTGCTGACTACGCATCAGGAAATATCATATACACATTTTAATTCTGTTGCATATAGGTTTGCATGTGCAATTTCTCAGGTTGAAACCCCAAATGACAATCAAGAGGGGCTTTACTAACCATACCCCTTCTCATCCAAAATCAGCACTTGGCCAATACTGGCACAGTACGGCAGGTGTCTCAGCTGCTGGGATGCTGTGCCTGGCTATTCTGGTAGAGGAACAGCAACGAAAGAGCATTTGATTTATGAGAACCTGAAGACTGCCATGTTTCCCCCACCTTGTCAGTTCTCTGCTGACCAGGTATTTGGAAACTGCTAGAACTTGAAGCCACAGAGTGCTGATAAGGCTATAAAAGTGGATCAAAGCTAATAGATTGCTCCTCTTGTTTTGAAATGCTATCATATGCATTCATGTCTCTGATTTTGCATAAAAAGATGAAGGAGTTGTGTTTCTTAATTAACTGCAGGAAAAAAAAAAAGAATTAGCCAATATCATTTGCATGAACAACATTCTCTACATAACCGTTTCAGTTAAAATCCATTAATTATTGGTTGAGAGTCATAGACTGCTGTCACCTTTTGCATACAAAGAATTTAATGTTCCTCAATCAAAAGCTCAGTCTTATACCATACAGCATTGGGATTTAGATCAGAAAAGTGAAAGGAGAAAGGGACTTCAAAACTGCAAAGTGCATGTACGCTTGTTAGAAAAGGTTCTGCTCAAGCACCTCATATGCCACTGAACCAGTATAACGCTCAAGCGACAGGAAACTCCAGAAGGCAACTCAAATCCTGGGTGGGGTGAATGGATACCTTCTGAAGGTATCAATGAGTGCAGCTGTACCTGCCAAGATGTACCATGGCACCCTCTTGTTATCCTGCCCTATTGTCTGCCCAGATCAGGCATTCATGGAATATACCACAACTCCTATTTCTGGTATAAGCTTGTGCTTTCTCTCCATGAAACCTGCACGTGACTGAATGTACAGTTCACAAACAAAAGAAACGGCATACACCTACAGCACAAGAAGGTCTTATACCCAAGTTTTATAATGCAGATATAGCTTATTATTTTCCTACTGACCCATTACAGAGTCTATAGCTTCCAGTTTTATGAAATAAATGTCCCAATTAAGTGAGATGTATCCAAACTTTGTAGGTTGCAACTGTGGTGTACAGGAGGTGCCTTTGGTTTCAAATACTTCCGACAGGGGCCAGAGGCCCATCTTTTCTGTTTGTAAGAAAGGAACACTAGGGTTTGCACCTGGCAACACGAGTCAGAAAAGTTACACGAGTTCATAGTGTCATTCAGAATGAAGCAAGTGTTAGCAATGGTCAGATGGTAGGAAGATTTGCTGTCTCATAGCCTCTAAGGCACTGACATGTTTTGATCAGGAAGAATTTCAGACTGCTTTTGGAAGAAGTTGACTAACAGTGCTGATTTCAGAATGGTATTCTCAGTGTTTCACTGGCACAAAAATTTGCATCAACAATTTACTGTGCTATTTTTCATCTTTCACTGCAAGCACTGGTATTAAAAATGCCACTTTTTGAATGGCATCATTTTGTTTTGAGTCCATTTTTCTGTTGTTATTTCTCTGTCTGCATAGAGTTTTTGAAAAATATCTCCTTCATCCTCCTATTGACCATAAAAATGTCCTTTTAAAAATGTGAAACCTAGGCAGTAACTTACACAGGAGCTTAGCAGTTTTTGATGGTGGGCGTGGAGTTTTCCATAATGTTCAGAATGTGAGAATCACAAATAAGCTAGATAATTTGAATTAATATCTGGTTTCCACTTGTTTTGGAGCAGAGAGTCAGGAAGTGTTAGAGTCTATTATATACATAATCCACTTTTTTCATAGAAGGATTTAATGGTAGGCTGGAAAAGCTTCACATACTGGTGTTCTAAGACTGCATAATTACAAACTTACCCAAGGGGCCAGAACAGCTCCACTTTAGCCCAAGAAAGGAGTAATAAATACATATATATATGTATTAAAAATTATCTAATTGTTAAAACCTTGGAGACCTATGTGGATTCATAGGTAAATGTATTTTATCTCACACCATGAAAATAAATATTACTTACATTATTATGTTTTCATTAAGGCAAGCAATTAAGTTAGACACAGAAACGGGCAAGATTCTTGATCTCATTCTTTGTGGTGTTTTAGTAGCATAAATGGGCTATAAAGTCAATTTAACAAAGCAGACGAAGATTCTCTTGAGGAGAGGGAATATGAAATGGAAATATGCCATTTCTTTTGCAATACTGATTGGATTATAGTGGTATGGTTCAGAATGCTGCTGTGTTACAGTGAGCCCTTTGAACATAATGGCCCTTTGGAATTAGACTCACAAAATTAGGTTTGGAATCAGCCCCAGGACTGCTATACAATAATTGGTCCTTTATGTCTTACCACCTGTGTCCAGCATATATGGGCGCAGCTGAGAAGCTGAACCAATGTGTTTAACAACTTATTTACACCACAGTCTAATAAAAAGCCAACAGTCACCATGATACAATAATCAGACACTCCTTGATTATGTCTGAACTGAGTGTGGACATCCAGTTTGGCTACAAATCTCCCAGTAACATACAGATAAGATACTCATTTGGGAGATACATGTTTTTCCATTGCCAGATTGATTTGCTCATTGCCTTTATTCCTTCACCACAGCAGCCTTTACCAGTCTGAGTTACTATAAAGAGTAATATATTCTGCATCTGACTCAATCAGGCTTTTGATCTTTGCCTGACTGCAAGTACACAAGATGTGGGCAATTACAAGGGTTCGTAGAAATTTGCATTTGGGGAAAGAAATGCAGATTGTAACTGTTTCTAATGTTTTCTGCAGCTTATGTGACAAGCCCCTCAGGAAACAGTGTTTTGGATGCTAACTCTCTTGTTACCATATTAATTGCCTTTGTCATGACAGTTTTGGCATCTGAAAATGGCTGGGAACATGCTGTGCTCCTCAAGAGACCAATCAAGGGCAGGGGAAATTGGTTTATTGGTTCCCAAAGCAGCCTGTGCTAAAGGTGCAGCTATTCAAGCATAGTTTTGAGTCTCCTAGCTTCAATGAGGAGCCAAAGACACTTCAGGCTGAGGAAAACAGAGCTTTCATTTAGAACGGTGAAGGGGAAACTGAGAAGTTTATTTCTGTGCCAGCATGACTTCTGCAGTTAGCTTTTGTGTGCAAATCTGTGTGCCACAGTACAGAGGGTGGGACGAGGAATCAACGTTGCCAGAATCCAGTGAGGTCCCAGGCTCCCCAGGAGGGATCCTGAACATCTTTGGTTTTAAACGAACTTCAGCTAAGCTTGCTGAAGTGCATGCTTTCAATCAAAATTTTCCCTGTGATCAAAGAATACACTGTCACAAGGACAGGCTGCAAACTGGAGGAAAGGGATCAAGGGACAAATATCAGGGGATAAATAATTATGAATGTTATTTTAAGTGCTGCTGGATTTATAATGTAAGAACAAGGAGATGTTAATTTCTGGTTAATTTTTCTTTCTTTGAGAAGAGTGGCAAGCAGCTGTTATGCTGTAGGTGATAGACTACAGGGGGTAAAGGGATGGGTCAGGATGGCAGGTGGTGGGGTAGCGAGGAGAGACTGGAAGAAAAAGAACATAAGGAGAGGAAGATCACATGCACATTAAAAAGCCAAAGGAGTTGCCACAAGAAAAAGAAAGGAAAAAAAAAAAAGCACCTAATTCCATTACTTACTTCATTTTATGCCCGGAAAACTCAGATTCAGTAAAAATTTAGTGATGCAGCAGAATTACGTCTATAATGTTAAATAAGGGAAGAGAATCCTTTTCAGCATGAACTGCAGAAGATGTGAGGAAGTGTGCAACCTGACCCTATTATCTTTTCCATGTCTCAAACAGAAAGGGAAGACATATTTTGAGTTTTTGCTGGCATATGCAAAATTGTTTTTTTGACACTTAGTGAAACTAGTGAAATGTTAATGCTGTAGGGTAAGATCATTACAGTTTCAGTGAAGAAAGGGGGAAAAAAAAGAAAAAAAAAGAGAGAGACTAAAAAAACAGCAAAAAAGGCAAGCCTGATTACTAGCTTGGTGAAGGCAGAAATTAAGGGAAGAAACAGAAGTCTTTTGGTTTGATTTTTTGTTTGTTTCTTCCTGTTAAATAATCACAAACCATTCCTGGTCCTTAGGCCTAGCTGGTCAAAACAGGTGGGTGGAAAAAGGATATCGGAAGGCCGTGTCCCTGTCCTCTCGCGTTGCAGTAGCCACCGCAGCAGGCTCTGTTAGGCGAGTCTGCTGCACGGAGCATCCACTGTAACAGCAGCTCCCTTCTCTCCCACGCAGTACGCATTCACACTAAAGCTCATGCATCTTTACATATGCACACCGGAGGTCACAGAATACATCTTTTATGTTCTGAAGCCCTTAGCAGAAGCTATAAGTGCTTCCGTAATGTGGACATGTCTCAGAATAGCACAGAAATCTGCAAAAACACGATAGGGAACACTGTGCCTCTGGAAAGATAATGCAATATTTTAGTAACCAACAAAATGGTAACTTTTACAAGAGAACTTAGCCCTAGCAAGCAATCAAAAAGGATGAAGGAAGGAATTATGCAAGGCACTTCCTGTTCTCATCTTCCCCTTATTTAAATGATGTATTTTTGCAGCAAAACAGAAGCTGTGAGTCAGGGAGAGGCACCAGGATCAGTAGGATTTAAGTGAGAGCACCAGTATGTCATGACAGATTTTGAATGGCGTTACATCTATTATTCATTACTCACTCACATCCAAGTGTATAGTTAAGGGAAGCGATTTGACAGGCAAGACATGTACGTAAATTGCCCATCAGATAATATAATCTACTACTGAGAGAACATTTCAAAAGGCCCAAAATACGACAGAAAACATAATACACCCTGCATGCTAAGTACATAATTGTCCAAAATGCATGTTTTGAACTTTACATTTTCATTTGCAAATTTCAAGAATTCTTGGGAACTGACAGAACACTATAAATTTTCAAAACAGCCAATGCTTCTTCAGAGAGTATCCCAGCAGTAGAGAAACTTTCCTGGTGGCAACGTTCAAGGACTTGTCAGGAGAACAGTTAGATAGGTATAAACCTAGCTCTAACTACTTGTCGATTACAATGTTATCAAGACACCAATGTTTCTGCAGTAATTTTTGTTCAAGGGGATCTCAAATTGTGTCTTTCCTAGGTAGTTACACTGATTAATTTACTTGCATTTTGTAACACTATGAGCAGTACACATTTTCCGCATTTTTTCCCAGCTGAAAAGTAAATTAAAGAAGACTTTTTGCCTTGAACAGACATTATAGGATAAATATAAAATATCTGGTGCCCTTGTTCTTTGCTACAGCATAGAAGAAAATATTTTTTTACAGCTATAAAGAAACTATTAGGAGAAGTAGTTCTTTGTCATCTGTGACTTGGCTCCTACTCCAGCTCAGTAAATATATAGTTTGGTTCTTCCTCTACCCAAGAGATCAAAAATGGCTTCCAGTTTTTCCACCATGATTTCCTTTTTGCCTGTCACAGAGAGCGTTGCTCAGATGGGACTAAATCTTTTCCATCTCTAGTTTCTAGTTTCAGTGCTACGCAACTTATGGGAATTTGTACATAATATAAGACAACAGTAATAAGTACAGAAAACAAGATACTTATTTTTCTTCCCTGTTGGGGCAAAACCACCTGCCTCCCTGCATTATTTAAGCCCATAAACCAGTCATATTAAGGACAGCAATGTGTTTAGCCCCCGACCGTAGTTTTCATGGAACCCAATTAGTGAATTTCTATCTTATGTTCTCTCAGTATCACTGTGATACTAATAATAATAATGATGAGAAAACAGCCGTCATCATGATCATAGAAAGGCGGATCTGTGGCATCTTTTGATTTATCTTTTTTATTTAACTAAATGATTTCCTTGTTGGCATGACAAAAAAGGAGAAGAAATATTCTTTGTCATATTTAACCAGGAGATCTTACTCAATATTTAGTAGTGCAGTACATGATGCACCTTTTATGACAGAAATGAATCCATTAATCCATACCCAGACTTCAGAAGGAAGGATAACCAATGTACGAAAGGATTTACATTGTGTCTAGGGAGAAAGATGGACTTCATAAGAAGTAAAGAAGCTGGCTTATGCATGTGAGTCAGTGCCCAGTGCATCACTTGGTATAGCTCACCACAGAACTATGCATTCAAAGTATACTAATGAAACTAATGAAACAAGGATTTGTTAAGTAAAATGAATTTAGTCCCAGGATTGGTAAGGGCAGAAGAAACATTTCTTTGGCATCTGTTTGCAAACACTCTGTGAGTCACATCTCGCAACAAGGATACTAACTGGACACTGCCTGATTTCCCTCCCCTTCAGGTATCATAATAAGTGATTATAGGTGAATAATGGGCATATTTTGACCTTGAATAGTTTTATAAAGTTGGGGAATATCAAATATTCAATATAGTTTAATTAGGTAAAACACAAAAAATTTAAAAGCAGACTACAAAGAAAAGTGTTTCAGTCTGAAATAAGTATTTTATTCCCACAAGATTCACTTTTTCATCCTATTCGTAACCTTGCATACAGTTATTTTAATAACAATGAAAATTCAAAAGAGAATAATATTTAGAAACAGTCAATCAAAATTTTGCATTTTCATATTTTTAAACATGTTTAGGCAATAAACTACCTAGCCAAATGAAAATAAAGAAATATTATTTTGGAAATTACTATTCTGTATTTTTTCAGAGAAAAACACTCTGTCCAAAAAATTAATTTAACTTTCCAACTTAGAACCAC
Source organism: Burhinus oedicnemus (assembly GCA_008921705.1). Classification (NCBI taxonomy): domain Eukaryota; kingdom Metazoa; phylum Chordata; class Aves; order Charadriiformes; family Burhinidae; genus Burhinus; species Burhinus oedicnemus. The sequence goes on from VFFE01007190.1 coordinate 387,357, forward strand.
AGACTATAAAACAAAGACAAGGTGCTGTCACTGGCTATACTAGCTCAGATCCTCCTAAATATGATTATTCATGATATACAAGCAACCATGTTTCTACATTTCTTTTACTACTGGTAAATCTTTGCATGGAGTTGCTTTGATTCTTGATAATCTTTTACACAGGCTTGAAAATTAACCTTGAGCAAAAACTGTAAAAAAACTCACAAACAAAATCATTTTACAAAACCCATAAATTCCACATTGTTGCCATGATTTAGAGTATCTTTCAGGTATAGGGTTTCTTCAGAGCTGAAACTTTTGTTTAAAAATGAGATACAAGAGGCTGTGGCTTTCTCGTTAAGGGAGTGTGTTTCCAAATATTTGTTAATGTAATGTTGATATTATGAGTCACTGACCTGGAGTCTTAAGGAGATTCATACTGAGGCAGCACCTATGAGTCCCAGGCGAAGGTCAAACACAACAAATAGTACATAAGGCACAATTCAAACACAAAACAAAAGGTGGACCCTACCCTATTAACCCAATTTAACAGAATATTTCTATAAAATATAAATTTCATGCCATTCCACTGTATATTGTTTTTATACAAATATCTAGCAGCAAGTATCTTGGAAAGTGGCTCTTCCACAGCGTTTACCTGAAAAAGAACAATTTACATAATAGTTTAAAAAATGTAAACAACTATTTTTTTCAATTTGTGTCTAAGGTTTTAAGCTGATTGAGGCACTAACCGCAGCTACCCTGATTTTTCACAGCAAACACAAGTCGTTCTCCAAATACTGCTGTAATATGAATACTAAAAATTAAGCATCTTTACATCACCAGAGACTCAAACCCCTTCGTTTAAATACCATCAGTCAGACATGAATCAGGATTCATTCCACAGAAATTGGTGTTGTGAAGTCATCTTAAGCAGCCTACAAAAGTCATCCAAGGGAAGGACCCACTGCGCCTAATGTTACCATTTCTGAAGCTGAGTGAGTGGCACCATATGTAGCCAGTGGAAGGAATAAGCAGTCACTCCCAGAGGAAATTTCATGCCATCCTGTAATAGCTGTCCAAGACCTGCAGGATGAATCACTCTCTCTTGCTCACTCTTTCTGAGCTGTAGACTACAGCCTTAATGACTACCTTAGACTTGATGCCTAACTTTTAGGCAGCCAAAGTTCGGTGAGATGAATCCTGCCTTCACAGTGAAGAGAAAGATTTTTCTAGGGGTTTCATAAAGAAATTGAGGGACAAAGAGAGGGAGCTGTCTGTGGGAATGAAAAATATTTTAGAAATGCAATGTTTTTAAATGCCAAGACTAGTCAAAAGTAAAAATCCAGAATTATCTAGAGCATCTCACTAAAGACAGGAAAGTTTTGTGGTATTTGCTAGGTTTTGTAAGCGTTAGTGAAATTGCCTGAAGAAATTTCTCATACATTGTATAATTTGCCACAGAATCCAGTATGAGCAATATTTGGCAAAATCTACCACAGACTTTCAGTAGCCCCAGCTCAGACTGTTTCTGAAGCACTAAAAAGAAAATAAGGAAAAATATTCCTTCTGATATGAACTTTTTGGAGGAATAATGCCTTATATCTTATATTTATCACAGAATCATAGAATGATAGAATGGTTTGGGTTGGAAGGGACCTTAAAAAAGATCATCTAGTTCCAACCCCCCTGCCATGGGCAGGGACACCTTCCACTAGACCAGGTTACTCAAAGCCCCATCCAACCTGGCCTTGAAATAAAATATGCTTATACTTGAAAGTATATATAAAGTATATATGCATGTACGTTAGAAAGTACATGTAAAAATTACACATACACCCCTAAAATCAGACCGGTGCTGTTTTGCACTTGCAATGCACGATTTTAAATGTCTCTACAAAGGGTAAATCAGTCATTACCTATGTGCTGCTTTCCAGTTAGACTGGAGGAGGTCAGACACATTAAAAGCCGCAGTAGAAGCAGCCTCAGCTATACCATCCATTTTATTTGTCTGTTGAAGAAAACAATGCACTGTATCCAAAAGCACTTTGTCCTGAAGTGACTAATGTTGCTGCTGCAGTGTATTTGGAGGACAGCGTGTTAGGCATAAGGAATCAGAATCCTCAGCAAGAAGCACAGCAAGAAATCAGAGAAGTATATTCTAACCATAGAGAAGAGACAGGAGAGATGAATAGGATACAAGAACTGAATTCTTCACTTTTGCCTCAGGAAATGAGATAGGCACATAACAGGTATGTGCTCTGCTAGTGTCTTATTCTATTTACAGAAGAATTATTATGGATTGGGGCACTATTTTGAATTCCTGAAATGCCCACTCTTCAGTTGTATATGATATTGTAAAAAAATCCACAGATTTAGGTAAATATTGCTAAATTCTGCTGTTCACCTTTTCTGTGTTTCACTGTTTCTTTGATTTGCTGCTGTATTTTACCCAGAGATCCTGATTATTACATCACAGCAGCAGCAGTTATCTCAGAGGAAAAGGTTTAGTAGAAGTAGACAACCACAGAACAAGAGAAATGAGGGTTGGCACAGACCTCTGGAGGTCATCTAGTCCAAGATCCCCTTTACAGCAGGACTGTCACTATGATAGAGCAGGTCAGTGTTTGGCTAGACTGGACAAGTCTTGCACAAACCCAAGGGTGGCGATAGTACAGCTACACTGGGCAATCTTTCCCTGTGCTCCCCAACCCTCCTAAGGATGACACTTTTCCAAACATTCAGTCTGAATCTCCCAAGACACAACTTGTGTCTGTTGTCCCTTGTTTTACCACGCTCATAATCCACCCCACACCTTGTTCTTCCTTCTATCACTCCATCATGGGCTCCATGTAATGTTTTTGTTTTCTATATGCAGTAGGACTCAGTTGTGCAACTACTGTTGGCTTAAATAGAGACATTAGACTACTGAATTATTTAGGAGATACATTACTGGAAAACTAATTTTCACAGTTCAAAATTGCTAATTCACGAGAAGCTTGGTGATGATTTTATGACCTAATATGGTTTGGAGGATAGGTGTCATGCCTGCATAACAGCAGACAAACTTCTAGACTTCCTCATGACACCTTATAGGTGAAAGTGTACACAAAATTCTTCTGTTGTGCCTTTAAAATATACTGCTGGCTCCCTTCATCACAAGCATAGCTTTGCTCTATGGGGTTTTTATTGCTCATTTGTTTCTTCCTTGGCCTCCTCATTTGTTTTCCTGGCTGTAGATCTTATCCTACTCATTTGTCTAAGTAAAATTGTCCTTGACTGTTTCTCTTTTCTTACCCCCCACCTACGCCAATGAATTCCACTTAGCGTTGTCTCTTTCCCTCTGGTCACTTTGTACCATGGCATCTGTGCAATATTGCAGTACTCATTAATAATTTCCTTGAGTACTTTAACAATGGAAGAAGATAGTTAAAGAGTCTTTGAGGAGCTGTTTAGAAAAATACCTGTCCACATTTTGATAAAATAATGCACAGATTTTTCTTGACTCAGGTAATAAGCAAGTTAATAAAAAATAAATGGAAGCAAGTGTCAGTAGTCACAAGTTACTCTGAAATGTGCTTGGTTTTATATTGTAGTGAATTTTAGCATGCCTCTTATAAACACCGTTCAGTGTGTTTGCTCACCTGAAGATGTAACAGTCCATGCAGTTATCACCACTGCATCTTGACAAAATTAAGTGCTAATTGCAATCTCTAATTCAGAATCAAAGCTGTGTTCAACTATACAAATAAAACTTTTGGAAGTGAAAATGACAGATATTGTATTATATTGTTGTCCCTTTGTTTAAATACTTTTTCCTCTCCAACATTGTCCAGAAGTGACATGAGCCCACAGATGATCTCCTGAGAGATCTGCTAAAGTGGATTTCCACAGCAGGTCCATTAAATCAGACATAAGGCTAATGCCCAATCATGACAATAGATCCAATAAAATCCTGTGTGTCAGGAATCAGTGAGTTTACATGTTCTCAACTAATGGTATCAGAAGTCTTCAGTTAGACTGTTGTAGACAAAGAGGGAGCCTTTGCCACTGATGAGGGTTGAGCTTGGAAACCTAGCAATCTTTTTGTTACATTTGAACTCATGCATAAGGGAGTATGACACTCTGAAATATGAATGTGTAACCTGGCTGGTTTTCAGCCTAATCTCATGTTTTTAATCACATTTCTTTTCCTTTTCCCCCTTCCTTCCTCCTTTCCAGCACTACACTTGGAGTTTCACATACGGGAAATGAAGGCAAAAGGGTGCATCACCACCAGCTCCCTGACTTGGGCAGAGGGCCAGAAACAACAGATGTACAGCAGTGGAAACTTGTGGAGATGTGTCTTTGAGTCACCCCTGCAGGAGTCAAGGTACAAGCAGCCTCTTCTCTCACGACAGAGTTTTCATATACTCATAACAGACTGACGTCAGTAGCACTGACATCCTATGGTCTCAGTACAAGGCATTCAAGAACACAGTAAACAAATAATTGTTTCCTTAAAAACAAAGCATTTCATGGGAAAAACTCTTCATAATAGTCTATAATCTGTGTATCTTTTCCTAAGGCTTATTACATTCTGTCATCTGGGGAAGACTTCTATTACTTTGAGACTTACGTCCTTGTCTGAATATTTTCTTTCCATGAAAAGCTCAGTAACAATAGACTCTGTTCTCTCTTTGTCTCTCTTTCTCAAGAGTCTTTTCAACCCTTTGCAACATTGAACTAAACCAATACACTGGGTTACTTTATGCACTTACGTATTGTTGATCCTGGACAGGTAGCATTCAGGTCTTACTGCTAAGTTTCCATCATGAAGTGAAACAGATACCTGTTGGGTGTTTTTTGGTGCCATCCAATTTACCTCCATGGAACAGGCACAAACTCTCGTTTTCCTAAATAAAGTAGAAGCAAACAGGAACTGACAGTTTCCTTGTTCACAATTTCTGTGCTGGGCTTTCTGAAATGGCCAGAATTCCTCTCCCTGAGGAACATGCTGCCTGCTGGCTTTCCACATCTATTTCTACCTCAGACACAAACAGATCCAATCAGTGCCTGTATCTATGAATCCCCAGGGAAAGCTTTTGGATTCTCAGGCCCTTCTTTATACCTCATTACATTGGGTCATGGCTGTATTGTTTCAACTATATTACTCCAAAAAGAAATGTAAGTGCTTCTTGTATTTAGAGCTTGTCTACGCATGGAACTGTTGAGAAATAATAACTCAGTAATAGCTCAGAAATGCATGACTAGCTTATAAATGCACTCTTATTTCAGACCTAAGGAGGTATTACATGATAAATAAGGAAAAAGTACTCTTACAGTGAGTTCCCAGTGAGCTGTTGTCGAATACTTAGTCCAGTACAGATAACATTTTCTGATAATTTCTAGATTATACATATAGAGATGGACACATCCTACATTATTTCATATTAGTTGCCTTATTTTTGGCTACAACTAATGGAACAAGGCAGATACCTTCAAGAAATGATCCAAATTTTAGAGAACAAGGTTATTTTCAGATTTGCAGGAAAAGGACTTGTGGGTCTTGCTGGACACCAACTTGAACATGAGCCAAAAATGTGCCTATTCAGCTAAAAAGACCGATGGCATCCTGGGCTGCATTCAGAGGAGTGCTGCCAGCAGGTTGAGGGAGATGATCCTTCCCCTCTGCTCAGCACTGGTAAGGCTGCACCTGGTGTCCTGTCCTGCTCGGGGCTCCCCAGTAAGAGAGAGACATGGACATACTGGAAAGAGTCCAGAAAAGGGCCACAACTATTATTAAGGGACTGGAGTATCTGTCCTATGAGAAAAGGCTGAGAGAGCTGGGACTGCTTAATCTGGAGAAGAGAAGGCTCAGGGGGTTCTCTCTAATGTATATAAATACCTGAAGGGAGAGTGCAAAGACAGAGCCAGTCTCTTTTCAGTGGTGTTCAGTGACAGGACTACAGGCAATGGGAACAGACTGAAACACGGGAGGAGCCACATCTGAACAACAGGAAGCACTTTTTTCTTTCTCTCTCCTTGGAGATATTCAAAAGCTGCCTGGACATCGTCATGGGCAATCAGGTCTAGGTGGCCCTGCTTGAGCAGAGGGGTTGGACCAAGTGACCTCCAGAGGTCCTTTCCAACTTCAACTGTTCTCTCATTCTGTGATTCTGTTCCTCAAAGCTGCACACCTCAGCTAACAATGAAGAATGTGAGCTCCAATTTGAAAACAATAAGACCTTTGTAAATTTGACTCTTTGACTTGCAAAATTTTCTTTATATTATATATGTGCATTATATCTCTATCTCTCTATATTTTTATCTATATCCATATCTGCATATATTCAGAAATAACAGAAAAACAACAATTATTTAAAAGATATGTTAAAGTGTATCATATGCAACAAATATTGTGCAAAATACAAAAATTTCCATACATCCACTGTCTGACAAACAAAAACTAAAATACACTTACAGATCAAAATATAACAACCATCATTTAGACAATAGGAAAATGTAAATACACATCACTAACCATAATTTACAAGTACTCATCAAACTCTGTCACTTCAGATAAACTAACACAGAGGAAGTAGCAGGCAGCACCTAAGTGAGAAAAATATGAATGGTAGGAAAGGGTAACATCTGATGAAATAATTATTAGGTTTTTTTAAACAAATATTCAGATGTAGAGATATGAAAGAATACATTTTATGTTTTTTTAAAGACATAAAAATGATTATAGGTCAAAGTAATTTTATATTACATTTAGACTGTGAAGGGACTATACCTTTGTTTTATGGATATGTATATATACGAGCACCCAACATGCTTACCACAATGAAATTATAGCCCTGATAGGGAACTGTAATAGCAAGAGTAAATAATTAAAATGGTAATAATTTGTGTTTTGAACAAAGGCAGAGTACCGTGTCATTAAAAAGATATGATTTGTAAATGGTGGAAATTCAATGGGAGCAGGAGCCCATGCTGAGTCTCAGGTCTTAGCTACACCATACTAACCATCCTAAAGCCCAACAGTAGTAGTTTACAGTCTATCTGCTATTTTACAGACAGCTAGACAAAAAATGAAAGCAGCCATTAAAAAATAAACAGATCAATGTGTGATGTGACTTTATTGAATATTTCAATCCAAGAACAAGATCTTCATTTAGTAAGAGAAATTTGTTCATAAAAGAATTTTGTCCCTTTGTCCTAAAATGTTACTTCTAGAAATAAAACCATGCGTAAAAAGAATTCTACCAGCAAGACAGAAGAAAAACATTCCTCAAAACTGCAATTATAGAAAATGAGTTACGGCCATTTTATAGGTTTAAAGATAACTGTTTGTCTTTCTCTCTTTTTCCTTTTAAAATCCCTGACCCAGAGGAACTGAACCAAGATCATCTCAGAAGGACTAAATGTTCCCTAAAAACCTTTAGATTTATCTGATGCAGCCACTTTCCAAATTCCAGCACAAATCTAAAACAATTTATTCAGCACAGGATAAATGCTTTTGGTGATAAGATTTCATTAAGAAATATCTAGAGAGAATAAAATTAACTTTTTTTTATTGGGCCTTTGGATTAATTATCCAGTGAACACCTATTGATTGAAGGTTGAGCTTTTTTTTTTTTTTTCCGTTGCAATGAATACTTTCCCTCATGCAGTTCTTCAGTTATTCATTGTAAATGTTGATGAAGCATCCCCTGGGGCCTCAGTTCCTGCTACCTAAATTCAAGAACTTTCCTGAGATGCTGTTTAGGAAACTGTCAGTCTAAACTTTCTTTATAATCAATGGTGAGAGATAAATGTCTCCAAAGGGGTTTTCAGTCTACATCACCACTTGGAGGTGCCTCCTTAGCTCCTATGAGAATAGGGAACTTGAATCAACTGCAATCTTATTTAGGTATCTTATGCAAGAGCTTAAAGCGAGGTTGGGTGTATTCAGGCCTAAGTTCCCAAAGTCTCTTTCTCCCATTTTTTTCCTTAAACGTTTATTTAATTTTTCTTTTTTTATTTTCTTACCTGTAGAAAACCGAAGTTCTGGTGATATGTTCACTCATTTTCTTTCTTACGTTATACTGATTATAGTATTCCAGCTCTCCACATTGATAGAACTTTCACTTAATCAATATTTATGTAATACAGACCATGCCTACTTCAGTACATTATTGCCAGTGAGTAAATACTAATGTGGCCAGCACTCTCAGCCAGTTAAACTGCAATACATACTGAAGTTCTTCGGAAAGCATTATAGGATTAAATATCTTGGACTGAAATCTAGACACCAATTGCCCTATAATAACACTATCTTGCATTACAAACAGAATACAAAGAGTAGCAAAAGTAAAGAAAGGTGATGAAGTACTGTAAGTTTAAAATTAATTAAGTAGGCATCGAGAAAAAAACAGCTAGGGTACATGTAGAATTACACTGCAGAGCATTACATTGAAAGTATAGGTAATTTTAGAAGAGAAACATAAGAAAATGAATTGTAGTCATCATGTGCTTTGGATTACAAAAAATAGAAAAATTACTAGCAAAGATTTTCCTTTTTTTGAAGATTCTGCATTAGACCATTAATTTCTAAAAAAATAACCTTCTAGTAAAAGTCAGAACAGAAATAGAAGAATAAAACCATAGAGTGTTTGAGAATTGGGAAGAATTTTCAGTTGTTGGTCTTAGGAGTCCTATATGGAATTAAATTGCATATATAACTTTTGTTTGTTTGTTAGTTTTTGTGCTGCCTATCACCATTGTATCTGGTTTCTGTCCATGTAAAATCAATAGCAATAAAAAAATTATAATGAACTTCAAAGATTATCAAGGAGGAAACAGCTGAAAAAAAATTTATGTAGCTTCTTTGGCAGTTTTTTGTTTGGGCAATAGTTTGTGACAAGCTTATTTTATTTATTTTTGGTGTTATTTCTGTTTGTCAGTAATAAAAACATTCTTTATCTATGCTGTCCTGCAATGTGCTGTAAAGACTTTTTAGAGATGAAAATAATCTGAACTCATAAAAGACAAAGTCTATGTGTGTAAGATGATGCTGGAGAGAAACAGGAGACCAACAAGTAATACTTCAAATAGAATGCACTGTCAGCTACGTAAGTTATACCTGCTATATAAAGTAATCAATAAGTAAATCCTGCCCAAAATCATCATACTTGTTTATTTATATTTTATTTCAGTTCTCAAATCCTCAGATAGATCGGCTTAAAGAGACACTACAGCTGCATGTTACTGTTTTGAAGATAGTGGGTCATCATACAAAACTGAAATATTTTAGGCTTCAGAAAGGATCCTGGGACCTGACGAGATTCAACCACGGGTCCTGAGGGAACTGGTGGATGAAGTTGCCAAGCCACTATCCATCATATTTGAGAAGTCCTGGCAGTCTGGTGAAGTTCCTGCTGACTGGAAAAGGGGAAATGTAACCCCCATTTTTAAAAAGGGAAAAAAGGAAGACCCATGGAACTACAAGCGTGTCAGTCTTACCTCTGTGCCCAGTGAGATCATGGAACAGATCCTCCTGGAAACTCTGCTAAGGCACATGGAAAATAAGGAGGTGAATGGTGACAGCCAATATAGCTTCACTAAGGGCAAATCATGCCTGACAAATTTGGTGACCTTCTACAATGACGTTACAGCATTGGTGGATAAGGGGACAGCAACAGATGTCATCTACGTGGACTTGTGCAAAACATTTGACACTGTCCCACATGATACCTGGTCTCTAAATTGGAGAGACATGGATTTGATGGATGGACCACTCGGTGCATAAGGAATTGGCTGGATGGTTGCACTTAGAGTTGCAGTCAATGGCTTGGTGTCCAAGTGGAAACCAGTGACAAGTGGTGCTCTTCAGGGGTCGGTACTGGGACCGGTGCTGTTTTACATCTTTGTTGACAATGTGGACAGTGGGATTGAGTGCACCTGCAGCAAGTTTGCCGACGACGCCAAGCTGTGTGGTGCAGTCAATGTGCTGGAGGGAAGGGATGCCATCTGGAGGGACCTGGACAGGCTTGACAGGTGGGCCTGTGCAAACCTCAAGAAGTTCAACAAGGCCAAGTGCAAGGTCCTGCATCTGGGTTGGGGCAATCCCAGGCATAAATACAGGCTGGGTAGGGGATGGATTGAGCGCAGTCCTGAGGGAGAGGGACTTGGGGGTTTTGGTTGATGAGAAGCTCAACATGAGCCTACAACGTGTGCTCACAGCCCAGAAGGTCAACCGCATGCCGGGCTGCATCAAAAGAAGTGTGGCCAGCAAGTCGAGGGAGGTGATTCTGCCCCTCTACTCTGCTCTGGTGACACCCCACCTGGAGTACTGTGTCCAGCTCTGGGGGCCCCAACATTAGAAGAACGTGGAACTGTTGGAGGGAGTCCAGTGGAGGGCCACAAAGATGATCAGAGGGCTGGAGCACCTCTCCTATGATGAACGGCTGAGAGAGTTGGGGCTGTTCAGCCTGGAGAAGAGGAGGTTCCAGGGAGACCTTATAGTGGCCTTCCAGTACTTAAAGGGCCTACAGGAAAGGTGAGAGGGGTTTTTTGTCATGGAGTGTAGTGATAGGAAGAGGTGTAATGTTTTTAAACTGGAAGAGGGTAGATTTACATTCGATATTAGGAAGAAATTGTTTACTGTGAGGGTGGTGAGGCACTGGAACAGGCTGCCCAGAGAAGTCGTGGATGCCCTGTCCCTGGAGTTGTTCAAGGCCGTGTTGGATGGGGCTTTGAGTAACCTGATCTAGTGGAAGATGTCCCTGGCCATGGCAGGGGATTTGGAACTAGATGATCTTTAAGGTCCTTTCCAACCCAAACCATTCTATGATTCTGTGATCCTCTTGAGCCTTCCTCTTCCGCCACACTCTTTTCACACAATCTCAGATAAGTCAGCTATAGTTGAACTCAGTAACTTTCATCACCTAATTTCAAGTTTATCCATCAGCCTCCCTCTGCAAGAGAGAGAATGAGGCACCCTGAGGGACTAATTAATCCTCTTGTGGTTGTTTTTTTTCCTTGCAACTCATGTAGCTATGCCCATAGGATCAAGGTAGGTTTTCCATCCCACTTCCTTAAGTCGTCTCTGTGGTCGTGGAGGTAAAACCACAGGGTGCCTCATGGTGTGTACCCTCTATATCCTCTTTCTTGAGCTGGAAAGTGCTTGCTACTAATAGCTGAGATACTGGTACATACAAGTGGAGAGTAGGACCTATCCTCTTTGAGCTGCTGGACCTCCCAGACCAGTCTTTCCACAGCCGAGACTCAAGCCCATATGGAAGTAGAATGACTTTCTTCATATTCCAGAGTTGACCAGCCACTACATCCACCATGGATGCTTCTTCGTCTCCCCAGCTCATTGCTGCCAATGAGCTGGCACAGGATGATGGTGCACTCTGTAGAACCTTCCGCCATATGGGTCAGATGCACCGGACTTCATCTGGATCTATGTTCGGCTGCAGGTCATCCAGGTCATGATAAGTCATCTCCTGCAAAGCTAATTCCCTCAAGTACTGGATACCTCTCTCCATAATGGTCCACTTGCCTGGGTGACATATAATATCTTCCTTGAAGGGTTACCTGTCCTTCACAGCTAATAGAAGTCACCTCCAGAGGTTGAGGGTTTGTGTTCTTTTTCCAATTGTCTTGCCAATGCTCCCTTCCTTAGACAGAGATCCCAACTGCTTGGCTTGCCTACCCTCTAATTCCAAGCTACTGGCCCTGTTATCCCAGCATCAGAGCAGCCAGGTGGCAATTTACTTGCCTGGATGATGACTGAAACCTTTTCGTATATCTCAGCTCACCCAGGGATAAGGATCGCGTGATTACCTCTGGTTCTTCCTCCTGTTCTTGTGATGACTCTAGTTCATCTTTGTACTTTGCTGAGCGAACAGATTTTTTTGTGTATTTCTTCTTCTGTATAGGGGCCACTGATACTGGCATGGGTGGGTTCTCTGGTCCAGTAGCCGCAGTGCTCATTGTAGGGGCTGGAGCAGCCACAGCACCTGTCACAGGGGTTGGAGTAACCGCAGAACTTGTCACAGGGTTTGGAGTAGTTGCAGCACTCATCGTGGGGGTTGGAGTAGCCACAGCGCTCATCGCAGGTGTTAAGAGTAGCCACAGTGCTCATCATAGGGTTTGGAGTAGCTGCAGCGCCTGTCACTGAGATTGGAGTAGCTGCAACACTTGTCATGGAGGTTGGCATAGCCACAGTGCTCATCACAGGGTTTGGAGTAGCTGCAGCGCCTGTCACTGAGATTGGAGTAGCTGCAACACTTGTCATGGAGGTTGGCATAGCCGCAGTACCCGTCGTCGGGGCAGGAATACTGTGCCTGCATATGCACCGACGTTTGACCCTAAGCAAGACCTGAAACACATTCAGAAGACTGAGCAGTAGAAGCATGCTGGTTTGAGCATCCCAAAGCAATTCAAAATTCTCAAATGCTGTTGAAATTAGCCTGAAGAAAACAGAGGTGGAGGAAGGTGTCTCCCCCACAGATAGGTTCTCCAAGGAGAAAAGGTAAAAAGTGTAATTACTAAAAGTTTCCTCTACGTTCCCAAATTACAAAGATGAAACTGCTGCTGCCGTTTCCCCTTGTTCATCGCTCTTAATCATTAACAAGTACAGCCACAGCACACCTAATTTCATCATATCATAAGCCCGTACTACAAGGCATAGAAAAATCATAATCTTGAGCCATTTCCCAGGGATGATAAACAGCATAACAGAGAGCATATACGGCAGGTTACGTTTTATAAGATGCAACATTGTGACCATTAACCCAATACAATGAATGCTTGTGACAAATTTGTTCTAATGTGCTCTGATCAGGTTTGTCATTATCTCAACACTTCATGTCCCACATTGGATGCCAAAAAAGGACTGTCGTGGTTTAACCCCAGCTGGCAGCTAGGACCACGCAGCTGCTCGCTTACCGTCCTTCCCCGCCCTGCCCCAAAGAAGGGTAGGGAGAAGAGGGAGAGAAGGAGGGGAAAGGAAAAAAAAAAAACTCGTGGGCTGAGATAAAGCCAGTTTAATAGAACAATATCAGAAAAGGAAAATAACAATAATAATAACACTAATAATGACACAAGTCACTCTCACCACCTGGTGAATTGGCACCATGCTGAGCAGTGATTGTGAGTACCCACCCCGCAGCTAACCCTGTTTATAGACTGGGCATGATGTCTGTGGTATGGAATATTCCATTGGTCATTCCATCATTCTGTCTGGGCTTCTTCTCAGATTGTATGGGAAGCTGACAAGAGTGCTTGAAAACTATAAACATTGCCTGGTAACAACTAAAACAATATGTATTACTGACATTCCTTTCATACCAAATCTGAAACACAACTACCACTAGAAATAAAATTAACTCTGTCCCAGCTGAAACAAGGACACAAGTGTTCATATCAAGAGATTTATCTAACCCTCAAAATTGATGGAAGATCTCTCTCTCAGTTGCTGATAGAAGGTACCTACACAATTAATATAATCTATAGAGGTAGTTCATATGTGAGACAAACCTCGCCCATATAGAAAGGTGTTTAGGTAGTTAAAGATGAGAATTCCAGGTGTCTTTGAGATTAGGCATCTAAGTTCCCTAGAAATTCCCATCTGAATTGTTAGGTGCCTAATTACTTTGTGGTTTTGTCTTGACCTTCACATTACCGTCTTTATTCCTGAAAAACAGAATGGAAATAACAGCACTTGCCTATCTCAAAGGGAGCTCTATTGTGAAGATAAATGCATTGTTTGTGAGGTGATCAAAATCCATGATAATGGGGACCACATAAATATAAAGACTTTTTATTTTATGTTTGAAAAGTACATCATACACAGTGGGAGCTTCTGAAGACTAGGAACAAAAGCAGTAACAATAACTTTCCTAGTCTTTTTTTAAAAGCTGTGGATATGGAATACTATCACAATTTAGTGGTATTATTACAATAAACAAATGTTAAACTTGTTTTTAGTCTATGGATGCAGAACCAAAAGGTTTTTTATATATCATGTAAATATATATCATACAAAAAGGAAAAAAAAAAGGTGGACAGAACAAAACTGGAGTGATTTTAAAATCCTGAGCTGTTTGAGACAGGTACATCAGTAACAATACCATTAGAGTTTTCAGAATGCACCACAAGTCTGCAAAGTTTATTGTTTCACCACATGCTGCAGAGTTTATTTCAGGACTGAAATCTACAAACATAATGAAATTGAATTGAATATACAAGGCTGGATATGTACCTTGAGGGCATTTCAAATATTCACACACTGAGAAACCATAGAGAAGGAATATAAGGGTAAACGAAATGTGGCAAATAGAAGTAAGCATCAGAAAACTGAAGAGAGGAAGACTAGAGGAGATAAAACTGGTAAAATAACAGGATGTTTGGGGTTTTCTTTGTGTCTTCTTTGCATGTTTTTTCACTATCTAGCTGGATTTTAGAAGCATAATTTTCTATTACCAGAGAGAGACTACATAAGCAAGATTGAAATATTTAAGCAGCCCATGACTATAAATTCTTCTGGTGACCGCTTTCTACCTGAGCCTACTGCAGTACATAAAATTGCCTTAAAAACAGCTTTGGCAAAGGATATAGCTTTTGGGGTTAAAGTATTTGAATAGAAATACCTAGAAATTTTACAGCTACTTAGTCTGAGAGTTTACGCAGATGACTGGCTCAATCATTGTAGTCTCATAGTCCTGCTCAGATAAATAGTCCTGGGGTTCCTTCTCAGATAGAGGTTGGTGCCAAGTGCACCAGAAAGTTCTGAGGTAGCGTGTCTCCAGGTAAAACTTTATACCACCACTCAATAATTAACGGTTGGTTTATATCTTAAAATATAAGTTGAAGGCTTTTTTGTACCAAAGGACTGTTTCTGTCATGGAAACTAATATTCAGTTTAGAAAATCCCAGAATTATGAATTGGGAATTAAAAAAAAGTTACAAGGTTGAATCAGGGATCACCTTGTTGCTTATGCGTCTAGATCTATTATTCTGCTTGCTCAGGTGAAGTGAACCCTCAAGTAACCAAGGCTAGGGCTAAGAAGGGCTTTTATTTGCTTTTCTTCACATTTTTCCTAAGAGAAAGGAATAGACCAATGTCTACTGTCATTGATCATGACAGTCCACTGTCATGCCATTGCCTGTATCTTAGTTAGGGGTCACTTGTATCATAGAGATGATTCTTAGTCACCAACAGCTATTAATCAATATGTTTTCCTGGTCTTGAAGGCTAACATTTCCATGCAAATGGAAATTAGGTTGTTTTTTGGTTTTATTTGGTTTGGTGTCATTCCCCCCACCCCCACTTACCATGTAACCAGAAGTTCACTAAGGAAAAGTCTTGAAAAAAATAGCCTGCTGTGTCATGAGTGAAGCAACATCATCCCAGAAAGGCCTTGCACTGCAAATCTACAAGAGAGTTACAACTTATTCAGAGTAGCTAATAGCTACTTTAAAAAGAGGGGAGCATGATAATTTGGAGGGCCTGCGGCTCTCAGCATACAGTGCCTCAGGCTTGATCAACCTGGTTCTGGGCCAGGGGAGGGATAAGAAGAGTATCTGTTTTCTCAGGAGTGACATGTCCTGGGATTTGTGGTTGTCTATAAGCTGTATATTTCTAATAAGTAATAAAACTGCTGCAGGCTGCACTGCAGAGCTGCTGAATGTGGGTCATATTCTACCTACAAGTAATAATTTGGCCGCCCTACAAGTTAAATATTTATTTTGTTAAAATCAGTTTCTTACCATTTCCACTTTAGTTTCTGAGGGTTCTTTTGATGGTATTAACGCCATAAGCAGAACTAAATATCTGCAGAATTATAGCAAGTTTCTCTATAACATTTCACTTGAATCTTATCCTTCCCTCAATAGATTAAAAGGTCTTTCATCTCTGCAGTTTTAAGTAGTATTTTCCACAGTAACAGGGGGAGGCCACATCTCTGCTAGTCAGTTTGCTGACTGTTTTAATGTTTTATAATTTCGTAATGTTCTCCCCTAAGGCTGTCCAAGGGTGATGCACAAGCCCTATTCCAATGTCTGATATTAGTTGTCCAAGACAATGTGTTGATTCTTGACTTTTTTTTCTTTCTTTCACTCAGCTCATTGAAGATAAAGGGAGACTGTGCTGGTGTGTCAGGGGACCTTGGCCTTTTAAGACAAGCTATTTTTCTACGACTTGATTTAGGAAGCTTCTCCTAATATTAAGAAGTAAGTCCTCTCAAAAAGGAGAGAGAGTAATGAAGGATAAAAGACTAACTGTTGTCACAATTTTTGCTGCTCTACCCACAAAGGCTGTTTCTCATGGCCAAAAATACCTAGGATGAACTTGCTTTTTCAGTATGTACTATGTAAATGTATTACTGTTGCTTTACAATTGTGTTGCTCAACTTTGGCAATGCTTAACTGAACTTCTGTAGAGGTAGATATGCATATTGCCAAGATATCAAAAAGCTTTGAATGAGTTTGTTGCTTCCCAGTGATTATATCAAAGCTATTGACATTTTTGTTATTCACCAAAGAAAGAAGAAGCTTGAAAAACTGTTAGCCTATTTACAGATACTTTTATTGGATAAACTAAGACTGTAATACCAAGGAAATGCTCATACCAAGTAATCTGTGTTTCACATGATGACTCAGAAAGGCATGTTTTTCTCATTCTTTCCTGGGTCTCCAACGGCATAAAAATTCTTTGGGTTGACTGGCTTTTTCTCCCAGTTTAGAAAATTTTACCGAAAAGGAAGATAGACAGATGCAAGATCTTTATGCAGGTATTTCTAGCAGGCCAGACAAAAGTTAGGTCAACTCTGGAACTGCATAGGTGCAAAAGAACAGTGGTGTGTCCTAATGTATGCAACTGAAAGGTATGCGCAGGCTTGATACCATGCTAATGTAGCCTTGTGGCATCAGCTTATAGATAGCTCCCATCTAATCAGATTGCAGTACGATGTCATGGTTTAACCCCAGCCAGCAACTAAGCACCACACAGCCACTCACTCAGTCCCCCCTAGCAGGATGGCAGGGGAAAATCGAACGGGTAAGAGTTAGAAAACTCATGGGTTGAGATAAAATCAGTTTAATAATGTAATAATAATAATAATAACAACAACAATAATAACAATAACAATAAAAAAAAATAGCAAAGAGAGATAAATAAAACCCAAGAAAGACAAGTGATACAAATGAAAACAATTGCTTGTCACCAACTGAGAGATGCCCAGCCAAGCAGCAGGCCCCCTACCAACCTCACTCCTAGTTTATAGCTGAGCATGATGCCATATGGTATGGAACATGTCTTTAGTCTGTTGGGGTCAGCTGTCCCACCTGTGTCCCCTCCCAACTTCTGATATTAGCGTCCCAGCCTACTCACTGGTGGGTTGGTGTGAGAAGCACTGAGAAGTCCTTGACTCTGTGTAAACACTGCTTAGCAGTAACTAAAACATCCCTGTGTTATCAACGCAAATTAAAAACATAGCCCTATACTAGCTAGTATGAGAAAATTAATTATATCTCAGCCAAAACCAACACATATGAGTAGAGAAACTTCTGTGTCCTGCAGAAACTCCGTAACTGAGATCAAAGTTACAGACAGAATACTCAGAGTGAGAAAAACATAAAGGGAAAAGAGGATGCTAGTCTGGAAACCGAGGTAAAAGCCAGAAACCAACTAACAAGCTTGACTTATGCTCAGTAAAGACACTATCAGGGAAGCCATTTCTGGACAATGTAGATTTTAAGAACTCTAGACTGTGTCCAGTCTTTATACAAATGGGAATGTTGACACACTGGGAGAGGCACAACACTAAGAACATTAAAAGCTGACGAAATATTTTGGCTGGTATGATCATATTCCAAGTCGGCAGGAGAAAGCTGTCCTGGTGGCAGTCAGCCAGTGTCCAGCTGGGAGGGAACCACCAGTGGAGGAAGAACTTATGGTTCCAAACACACCCACATTGTCACAGGCATTTTGAGATCTGCCATGCTTGACGGTCTAACATTTTTTTCATGGGCAACTGCATTGGCAGCTGGAATTGTGGCAAGCAGAAAAGGTCGAAAGGTACCTGCAGAAACAGCCAGTTAGGGACTGGAAAACAGAAGATTTTCCATGACAAAATATCTTGGCTACCATTAGAAGCTCAGACACTTTTGTCCTCCGTGGTAGCTATGTCTTAAAGAAATAAATGTGAGAATGATTTTTAATACCAGGACCAGGGATCCAGTGCAATCAACCATATCTCTTAGTTATATGTGGAAGGACAAGGCACAATCACAGCATAAAGGAATATAATTGTGTCCTGTGCTCCATATCATCTCAGTTCTGCCTCCATTCCTTCTGGCTCCTTGTTAGGAGGACCTCATGGTCCAGAAAAATCTGTGTCCTCAAACTGCTTCCTCCTACTTTTACCCTGTCAATAAATATGACTGTGAATGATCACTTAATGGAGACCCTTGTTCTGTTCAGAAAATGTCATCTAAGTCTGTTTGCTCTAGGGGTCTGATTATTTTCTTAGATCTTGTTTCATCCTGCCTCAAGCACTACTGTTTTATCTGCTTTGCAATGAATTCGATTCCCAGCTCAGTGAGCCTCTGCAACACCTGAGGATAGACTTTGGTGTTTTTCATCATGGAGACAAGCTCCCTGGACTGTATTATTATTCAGATCCTCAAGAAGGGCTGTCCTGCTGGTCTCAAGCCTTTGCTTGCTTGAAATTATTTTCTAAAATCAACAGATTAAGAAGCACGGTGCTGAAAGAAGGTGTTAGAGAAATCCTGCAATAATTACCCAGGTGGAATGCATCCTGATTAGGAAATCTACTAAGACACTTTTTATATAACCAAAGAATTCCACTCAAGGCTTGTACATGGAGTATGGCATAGCAATGAAATAGCTCTACAGTGCATGCACCTTGTCTTATACAATTTGGGAAGTAAGTGTAAACCACGACAATGCAGCCAGATATTACCTAAGGAATTACTCATTAATACTACTACCAGACACCATCAAGAATGCAATTTGCAGTGAATGAAACAGTTTTAGCTGACAGTAATGCTGTTAAGGTCGTATAAAAGGGATTTTTTTTTTTTTCCTGGCAGTTGAAACATGCACAACACAATATATACATAATGATTTATTACTTACTTGTTAAAGCATATGATATTAAGTGTCCCAAAGAGTTTACTGTGTCATGCTCAGCTTGAAATCAAGTGCAGTACTAGAGACAGTATGATTAGCTCAGTCCTGTGTGTGCATCTATCTGTGCATCTGTATGTGTTATTTTAGTATTTCTGTAACATGCATACATGCATTTAGCTTCTGCTTCAGAAAATTCCCAACCACAATTTCTATTGATAGCCTGATTCAATGCTGTCTATGGTCATAACCTGCCCTGGACTGATGAAAGGTTAGACAATTTGTTCTTAAATGATTACCTCAGTGAAGAAAAGATTTTAAGGACAGCAATTGTGGCCTGTCTTTGGTGTTGGAGTTTTTTTAAGTCACTTGTTTCACTGATTTAAGCTCTGACTTTGAAAAGGCCAAGCAGCAGGGGAAAAAAATATAAAACCTTAGGCCCTGTTTCCTAAGGGAAACGTATTATCATTATTGACCTGTTCAAGGAGAAGCAGCAGCTGGAGGTGGAGTTGCACACAGTGTTCCCTGGCATGCTTTTACTTCAACTACAAGGACTCCTCTCCAGTTATCAATGTTTGTACCTAGCAGAGCTTTGACTTTCATGTTTCCTTTTCAATACAGGTCAAACAATCAATGCAGCAATAATGTTCCTCTTCAAACACTTCAGTTTTGTAGGGTACCACTGTTACCACAATCATATCCCCTTTAATTTTCAAATCAGCTTTGGATTTGTTCCAGCATCCCCTTTAGTAAATTGATTTTTAACAGTAAGTGGCTTACATTGTCCAAGTTTCTTCAGAAACTGTCTTGCTTTGGCAACTTCAAAAAGTTTGAAAGAAGAGAGAAAAACTACTCTGAATCTTTGTAGAGGTAGAGCATCATCTAACATTTATTCTTTTGGGTGGTATTAAATCTCTCTTGCTGTCATATACTTACACATATACACACACGCTCCCCCCTTTCTTTCCAGTTAAGTGTACTTTACAACTTCCTTCCTTACAGAATCTTGTTATCAACTATAGGAACTGTCTTAATTCTCATTCTACTTTTTCTAGCTACTTGTTTTCATCAGTATCACTTACATTGTCATCACCCTTTCATTTCTGTACTTGGCTGCTTACACTTCGATCCCTTAATTGGTTTTATAAATCTTCTTTCTCTGATGTTTTGTCTCTGTTCTGTACGAAAGATAACCCCTTTTGAGCACCAGCCTTCCTGCATTTACTATCCTACCATATATCTCCAATTTTCTACCAGTTGCCATTTTTTCATTGTAGTTGCCATCTTCCTTTAACAATTCAGCCTCTTTCCTAACCTTAACATATTTTCCACAGTAAAACTAAAAAATTTACAAGTGTAAAATATCCAGAGGGTGACTGGCTTTATTGTTTGATTGAATATCAAATCATAGATATTAGTATTCACTTCATTCTTAATACTTAGCACTCAGTAGAATATTTTCAAAGTATTGTAGAAACACTGGACCAAATTAATCCCTGATATAATTCCTTGGAGTAAATGGAATTATGCCAATAATTACGTGGCCCATTAATTAATTAAGCATCCTGGTCACTTGGTGTTATAAGTAACTACTAAAATTTTAGGTAATTTGCCCAAGGTATAAAACAGTAGATCAGTAGCAGAACTAGAAAAAGAAAGCAGTAGTTCCTGGATGCAGGCCCAGAAACAAAATTCAATAGGCCATACAACCTGTATTTCTGAATACCAATAGATGCTAAATAAGAATCTCAATATAAAACGCTGTGAGGCTTTCATGGATTCATGTTTTGCCAGCAAGAACTGGAGTTGAAATTCTATCTCAGCCACAAACAATTCTTCTCTGTGGTAGAACATCCCTTTACTAGGGATGCATGTCTGCAACAAGCAAAAAAGCCAGGTATTAATGCTATACTAATTAATGCCATAACATTGCTTCATGATATTTAGAAAGATGAATGTCAGAAGGGGAAATTATAAAAGCATAGAAAACTGCTAGAGCTCCAAGATGAAGATTTTCCAGCCAACTTCAAGCTTTTCACCAAAAATACATGATCAACATGTGTGATAGGGATTTTTCTTGGCAACATTATTTTGCTTTTTCCTTTCCAGAGTGATTCAGTCACTGGGATTCATTTTAGAAGAATACAGGTTTTATCTTTCAGCAAGCTATAGGAACAAAAATTTGAGATAGACCACCACTTTGCTTCTTTTTCCACCAAAAAAAAAAAATCCTTGACAATAATAGCAGAGAAGGAAGGCCACCCACTGCAGCCTGCAAAATGTGAATCTAAAATACTTCACTAAATTGTTCAGTGGTATTTCCAGAGATAAGGTGAGACAAGGGGCACCTGTGGTTTCCTTTCCTATAGCCTGGTCTGGTCTGATGCTATTCACAGGTCATTCTTTGAATGACTGACAATGAATTTTAAATTCCTATTGAGCTAAAATCTTGACATTTAGTACATTCATTCTTTATGAGATGCTGAAGAAAAAATCTCCCAATTGAATTTTGACTTTTCCATAGCAGGTTCCTAAAAGGTCACTGGCCCTTTTTATTAGCTGCAACCATTGTCAAATCTTTGTACTAGAGGGTAACAGTTAACAAGAGGGAGGTTTTAAGAGACCCGTGGGGAGTAAGGAGTCACACCATCACTAAATTTCAAGATTATATTCATTTTTTGGGACTATAGTTTTCTACATCTCTCATTTATAGAAACGAAAGTAATCTGGAGTTACAGTTATCAAATTTTAGGTGTCAACAATGTATATTTTGCTCATCCATACAAATATTGAGACTAAATAAAAATTACCCATTTGTGATGCCCAGATGATATGAGAATTCTTCTCTGCACAAGCAGGTATTAGATTATCAAATGTATAATCTTACATTGTGTATGCTATTTCTATAATCTTTAAAACAAATATGAAAAAGAGTTATAACAACTATGATACCAAATTAAAATCACTAAGTGATGAAGAATTTTTCACTGTGTTGTAATTTCTGTTTCCCAGAACAACTATACCATGATAAGGAAAAATACTGAAAAATGCTCTTGAGTACTGGAGCTCACCAAGACTAAGCGAGACTGCACAGACGCTAAATCTGATAATCATGGTAAGAAAAAACATTTTACAGAATCAAAGGATCATGGAACATTTGACACTGGAAGGCACTTCTGGAGGTCATCTAGTCCAACCTCTCTCCTCAAGGCAGGGGCAGTTGGAGCAGGTTGCTTAGGGCCACTCCTCATCAAGTTTTGAACATCTACAAGGGTGGAGAATTCACAATGTTACTGGACAACCAGGTTCAACCATGCCCACAGTAAAACATTTTTCTCATATGTTTAAATGCAATTTCTGTATTTCAGTTTGTGCCCATTACCTTTTGTCTTTTCAGTGTGCACCACTGAGAAGGGTCTGGCTCTGTCTTCTTTACCATCTCCATCAGGTATTTGCACACAGGGACAAGGTCCCCCTGAGCCTTCTCACTTCCAGGCTGAACAGTCACAGCTCTCTCAGTCTCTCACCATGTGTCACAGGATCCAGTCCCTTCATCATCTTTGTGGCTCTTTGCTTCAGGATGTCTCTCTTGTCCTGGGGAGCCCAGAATTGGACCCAGCACTCCAGATGTGTCTCACCAGTGCTCTGCAGAGGGGAAGAATCACCTCTCTCAACCTGCTGG
Source organism: Burhinus oedicnemus (assembly GCA_008921705.1). NCBI lineage: Eukaryota > Metazoa > Chordata > Aves > Charadriiformes > Burhinidae > Burhinus > Burhinus oedicnemus. Next base: position 410,147 of record VFFE01007190.1, read on the forward strand.
TAATGGTCTGCCAAATGCAGCCCAGGAGGCTGTTTGCTTTCTTTGCCTCAAGGGTGCATTGCTGGCATATGGTCAACTAGTTGTCCACCAGCATCCTAAGTCCTTCTCCGCATAACAGCTTTCCAGATAGCTGGGCCCTGACCTGTGCTGGTAGATAGGCTTATTTCTTTCCAGGTTCAGGACCTGACATTCCCTTCTGTTGAACTTCATGAGGCTCTTGTCTTCCCATTTCTCCAGCCTTTTGAAGGCTCTATGGATGGTGATATAACCACCTGGTTACATCCCTCTAAGACTACCAGTCCAGCCAATTTTCGATCCACTTCACAGTCCAATTACCTAGTCTGTAACTCATTAGTATGTCTATGTCAATGTTATCAGAGACATTGTTGCAAGTCTTGCTTAAGACTAGACAAGCAATAACCCTGCTTCCTGTTCCTTTCAGAGATAATCAAGATAATCAAGTCATTTTCAAGAAAGGGTAATTTTGAAGTTAATCAAGAGTAGCCTTGCAATGACATCAGCCGGCTTCCTCAGCACTCATGAGAGCATCCCATCAGACCCCATGGACTCCTGTATGTCCAGTTTGTTTGAGTGTTCCCTCACCTGATTCTCCTTCACCAGGGGTAAGTCTTTTTTTCTTCTGGAGTTTTCTATTGGTCTTTGGGACTTCAGATTCCTGAAGGCCAGTCTTACCAGTAAAGACTGAGATGAACAAAACATTGGATACCCCAGACTTTTCTCTGTCCTTTCTTACCACATCCCCTCTTTCATTCAGCAGCAAGCTGTTCTTGTTGTCCTTCACACTATTTCCAAGATTCCAATCAAGGTGGGTTTTAGCTTTCCTAACCTAATCCCTTCATGCTCAGACAGTGCCTCTATATTCCTCTCAGGTCCTGTACCTGCTTCCAGCTCTTGTACCTTTTATTTTTATGTCTAGGTTTAGTCAAGAGCTCCTTTTCATCCATGCAGGCCTGCTCAAAACCTTCACATCCCCTTCCAGTCCTTCTTTGTTTGTAAGAATCAGGTCCAGCAGAGCATCTCCCCTTGTCAGCTCCTTGATCACCTGTGTCAGGAAATTGTCCTGGATTGCCTCTTCCCTGTTGTATTGCCCTTCCAGAAGATATTCAGGTAGTTAAAGTCATGCATTAAGACTAGGACTTGCAAATGTGAAGTTTCTTCTACTTGTCTGAAGAAGGCCCCATCTTCTTTCTGATCAGGTGGTCTCTAGCAGACACCCACCACAACATCAGCCATGTTGATCTGCCCTCTAACACCTACCCTCAGCTCTCAGCTGACTCATCACCCACTCCTAGGCAGAGCTTCATGCATTCCCACTGCTCTCTTACAGAAAGGGCAGCTCCCCCTCCTCATCATGAAGGTCTGTCCTTTCTAAAGAGCCTGTATCTATCCACTGCAGAGCTTCGGTTTTGTCAGCTATCTAACCACATTTCTGTGATAATCATTGTGAACACTTTGCTTGCCATTCCCATCCACCACTTTCTTACTTGATTGGGGGTCATCTCCCTTCCTCATCATTTTTGGGTTAAAGTTCTCCTCAGCAGGTTAGCCAGACTGTTGGTCAAGATGTGTTTGCCGCACTTGGTCAGGTGTATCCCATCTCTTCCTAGCAGGTCTTGATACTGAGAAAGGTTCCAATGGTCATAAAAGTGAAACCCCTGTTGTTGACACCAGCAGCACAAATAGTTGTTAATCCGCAGGATCCATCCAATCCTTAAGCTCTCGCCAGCAGAATTGAGAAGAAAATCATCTGGGACTCCAGCCTCCATGCCCTTCACCCTCACACCTAGAGTCATGCTTTCACAGTTGAGATATGCTCCAGATCTCCGACAGTATCATTGGTGCCTGTGAGGAAAAGCAGCAAGGGGTGACAGTCCAAGAGCTGGACAAGCCTCAGCAGCCTTTCCACAACACCCTAGATCCAAGCACCTGGCAAGCAGGAAGCCCTCCAGGGCAGCAAGCCAGGTGGGCAGACGGTGTCCTCTGTCCCCCGCAGCAGCAGCTTCCCACTGCTGTCACTCAACCCTTCCTCCTGGTGCTGTGGTGGGGCTCAGGCTCAGCCTGCTTGAGTGCTTTGCTGGACTCAGCTCCCAACCCCTCACCTGCTACCAGGACGCTGATCCTATTCCATAGCTGTGGATCTTCAGGTGGACCGTTTTATAACGGTCCTCTAAACAAGAAGAACTAGATAGACTATGTGTAACATAAACATTCAGTAGAAAATATCTAGGGGATGTAAGTAAAAAGAATGTAATTATTGACAATGCTGGCTTGGATACATATAGATATTTCCTGGCATAGATATACTGAACTAATTATTCTGCCATGGTTCTATCAGTCTTAGCTCCCATGTGGACATCCTGTATGCCAAAACTGTTATATTGTCCCAGAATAATTACTGTAAAGTAATTATTCCAAATAAAATGACTATTATTTTGAAACAGAATGTCCATACTGATCTTAAACCAATACAGCTATGGCAGCATAGATTTATAGATATGCCAGGAAATATCTATTTGTAGACAAGCCCTCCAGTAGTGTTAAAGTTGCTATGAGTTGCAGCAATTTAACAGAGTTTATGTTCTTTCTGGTTTTAGGTTGGTTTTCTTTTGTTGTTGTTGGTTTGGGTTTTTTTGGGTTTGGGTTTTTTTAATAATGAGGTAGAGAATTGATTCTGTGGTACGTGAGAATGAACAATCATCACTCTAGTGTCATTGGGAGCATTTTATGTGATTGCCTGTCTGTGTCCTGAAACACTTTATTCAGAATAGGTTTTACAGATTGTTCTGTGTTCTTCTATGTGATTATGAACTGTGTTATCTACAGAATCACACAAAATTTCAGAGCTTAACAAGCAGTAAATGACCATGATTAATGCAGCTTATTCTGTGACAGCTTTTGGGATCACAGCCCATGAGAGATGACATGGTTATTGCTCTGAAATGGTTTTCCTCCATGTTACATGTCCTTATTCCTTTGTCTGTTGTCCTCCTTCTATTGACTCCTTCTTGTATTGTCCTACCGTGTATTGTCTCCTCTTTCTTTCAGACAATTTCAGTATCATTGGTGAAGCATTTTCCTTATATGGTACATTAAATATAAACAGCCATCTTTACATTTCTAGGCTTCTTAAAATAAGTGACCTAAGAGTGAAGGGCAACAACCTCACATTATTGTTGCAGATGTTTCTTTTGTTCTGAAACAAAGTAAACAACGTTCTAAGAACCTGAGATCCCCAGAAAAACATTTTACTGATTTTCTTTGATAGCTCAGCCAATAACAACCCACATTTGGTATACTTTTACTACCTATGCAGATATATGTCAATTCAACATAAATGGCTTTCTCTTGTCATTTCAGCTGACCTGAAAGAGGGCATTGTTTTCCACAAATACTTTACTGAGGCAACCTTTAAGTTCTCTACAATTCTTTGATACCTTTAACTTTTCTTGATACAGAAATATTTGCAACTCATTCGAGAGTAATAACCACAGCCACATCTTTTGTTCTTTCAAGGATACCTCTAGGTTTTATACAGTGTATTTTTCTTGTTGGTAGATGGAAGTACTGTATTCTAGGGATTAAAGAGAGAATGTGTTCTCTGGATTTTAAAAGTACTTTACTGATATAGGCATTTAGCAGCAGAGCTGACAGCTTGATTCTTCAGAAAAAAATTCACGCAAACTTGCTCTTTGCAGGGGGGTATCTGTCACTCAGTGCAGTGAGAGCAGCAACCGCTTATTCTGATCTTATCATTAACAGTGAAACCAGTAAACTATTTCTGCAAATTAGCACATTGAAAAAAGCAGTCTGAGGAGCCAAGTGGCTGAATAACTTCCCTGAGTTTCACAGACAGCATTTTGAGCTGACTAATGTTGGTGCAGCGCAGTATTAAGAAATTATAACAGACATCCCAAGAAAAAGAGAGACCAATAGATCCTACTAAAAATGCCTGTTTGAGTGACAAAGGAAGACAAATGCCTAATTTGTCTGATGATTCCATAGAATAGTAAAAATCAAGCAACCAGGAGGCATATAATATTTAAAAAATGCAGTCAATTGAACATATAGTCTTAAAAACTCTTTAGATTCATGTTAAAAAACATAAGAAATGAAAAGAAAACATTGGAAAATAACAAAATGTGTTAAAATATGTACATTGGAAATTACTGAACTATGTAACAGATCTGCTTATTTTAATAAAAGATGGTAAGCTGCAGGCTGTTTGTACCTATCCCAGACTAAATTAATTAGGGAACAATATCTGAGAATGACAATTCTATAGCATAGTTCTAAATCTAATATAATTTTTTATTAAAATTCTCTATTTCATTTAAAAATAATGTCTGTTTTCTTCCATAGGTTTCAAAAAAACTGCATTCCTAAAAGACAGAGTTCTGATAATTCTGGATCCACACAGGACAATACATCCTACTAAGTTTTACTCTGAAAAGTCAGATTCCTAATCTAAGCCAAATGTTTAGGTTTCCTATACGGCCAATGGGGAGACACAGGATTTCCACACCACCATTTTTTCTATGTATCTTTGCCACCTACCTTGATGAACTGCCAGATGGAGATGCCTGAGAGAGCCTAACCAGCTATTTTGTACTGGGCGTCTAACTTTTAGATAGCCAGGGTGTGCCTGAGATGCTTCCTAATCTAAGGCTTCTAAAATCTTCGCTTTCCGTTCTGAGAATGTATAACGTATTTTGTTCAGTTCCTTCAAATATTTCTTATGTGATCTTTCTGCAGATCAATCAGCAGTGTCACACAGGCTTATGGTTTTCATGGATAACATAAAGCTGCTCCATCTTTTGCTTACAAGCACTGAGGTAAGCAGTGGGTCATCCTATCAATATGTACTCCATACAAAGCAGAAAAGCAGAACTATCAACAACAGTGTCTTTCTCTCTTCTCTTCCTTTCTCAATTAACACCAGGGTCAAGCCCAACAGTTCAAACAAAAGGATTATAATTTGTTCTTTTGAAGAGAAACACTAGTTTTAGAAATAAAGACATATTATTGATTTGTTTGAGAATTCTTAAACAGTTTGCTATTTGTGTCTTGTTCTCCAGTTTATCATCTAGTTAAAGCATATTCTGTTTGGACCCAGTGTTTTCTGAAAACACCTTTATTCTGCAACTAGTTCTGAAGAAAATTTTAATTCCAGTTACATTTTTGTGAAACATTTATGTGAAGATGAAAAAACTTCAGACAGGATACTGCAGGAGACTAAAAGAAGTTATCCTTACTCAGGGCTTTTTTCCATTTTTTGTTTGCATTTAATCCATGTTCTCTGATGTTATTTATAGCAAGGTAATATTTGGACAAGTAAGTCTCTACTCTTATCCAGGTTAATGCAACAAATTAATTATATTGAAACATTTTATTAAATCACTTTAAATAATTTAAATATTTTCATTGTTACGTTTTTGCTGTTCAAACAAAAATACTGAGTGTTAAAAAACATGATTCCTTTACAAATTCCCATTTTTTACTTAGCTATGATGCTTTAGGTGTCTAGATTTAGACTAAGTATGACTAGGAACATTGACTTCTTAATACATTATTGGGCACTAGGTAGTTTCTGCTATCTGAAAATCCACATTCCTCAATTGCCTCCTATTGTCCGTTAACATATGATAGTCCAAATCCTTTTTCACTGGGGTTCTTCATTTCACTTTCTTTAAAACATCAGTTACTAAAGTCAGAACAATGACCTCAAGCATTAAATTTAAATTCTGTTTCAGTTGTAAGTATGCAGTGATGATCACTGATGTTTAGAAACTCAGTTGTTCAGAATCTCCTGCACGTGATCCTATTGTGTAGTCAGCTTTATGAAAGGTTTTGTTGGACACTTTCTTTTCCTATGAAACTAAAATTAGTTCCTTTTCTTCTATGAAACCTATAGTCTGTGATTTCAGTCCTTTTCTGTCCTCCTTTAAAATTTGCTCAAATGCTCCAGGAGTCTGTCCAAGCTTTCAAGCCACAACAGAAGTTAAACAACTCTTATTCTCATGACCTAGAAAATTATTGTTTTTTTCTTATTTGCAAAACACGTATCATAACAACATAGCAGTGTCTCATATCTCTGATTCTTAAAGAGATGGAGACATTTTCAAACCTCTTGTGTGGTATTACCTCTATAACACAGAGACACCAGCATGTATTCATGCATGGGGTTATTCCTCCCCAGGTGCAGCACTTTGAACTTACCCTTGTTGAACTTCATGAGGTTCCTGTCAATCCATTTCTTCAGCCTGTCAAGGTCCATCTGGATGGCAGCACGACACTCTGGTGTATCAGCTGTTTCTCTCGGTTTTGTGTCATCGCTTGCTGGAGGGTACACCTTGCACCATCATCCAGATCGTTGATGAAGATGTTGAACAAGATTGGACCCAGTATTGACCCCTGGGGTACACAGCTAGTTACCGGCCTCCAACTAGACTTTGTTCCACCAATCAAGACTCTTTTGGTCAAGCCATTCAGCTAGTTTTCAGTCAACTTCATTGTCTGCTCATCCAAGCCATACTTCAACTGTGAGGATGTTAATGGGAGACAGTGTTGAAATGAAATGAAATATGTAGCTTCAACCTCGACCAAGCACCTTATCATCTTCTGCTTTCATAACCAAACAAGAGACTTTTAGAGTGAACATGACTTTCTAGCCCAATAGCTTGGTCACTCACCTGAGTGATGGAAAATTTGCAGTCTGATTCCTGCTCTCAGGAGCATTTGTGTATTGGCATTAAACAGACATTGGATAAATGACTTCAGAATGGTTTCGAGTTTGGCAGGTAAAGCAAAGCAAATGTTATTCAAGTTTAGTGGACTATTCATGCTCCATCAAATTAATGACAAAATCCCATTTTCACTTGAAGAAATTAATTCTTTTCCTAGAAACACATGACTGTAACAGACTGCCAGAGTCACTTGGTTCTGGCCCATATCATGTCAGGCAAAACCAACATATATTCTGCTTTATAATATGACCAAGTATTTGTAACTCCAGAACTCATTCAGATGCATAATAAAACTTCTTGCAATATACTGTAGTAATAAATTTACGTTCAGAGAAATTACACTTGTTATGTAACATATAACTGTAAACATTTGAGCAAGATATAACATCTAAAACCTGTTCAGCATCTTTATAAGTGGAACTCTGATCATAGCGAGCATTTCTTGAGATTTCAGTAATTAAAATAATAGTGTATTAGAAAATTTGAGTAAATCTCTGCATGTTGAATATTAGAATTTGGAACCATTCAGAACCCCACTGAATTAATTTGCTAAATATTAGAAGATAACTAGATAACATCAAGTAAATTCTGTAGTTCCTAATGAAATTAAATATAGGGTTTTATCTTTCAAAGTATTTTTCACGTGCATATGCGCCTGCCATCAATAGGGGCTGGAGAGGTGGCAGGTTAAGCACCTTAAAATTTCCACTGGGAATTATAACGTTCTTCAGTACTGAACAACCTATGCAGATTTGATAACGTCTGTTTCTACCAAACAACAATGGAGGGGGCAAAATTTCCTGAGAGAACTAAAACATCTCTTCACTATTTTATATACATTCACATTTCCTTTAGATTGAGCAATAAATAGAAAAAAAACCCCAAACAGCAACGACAACAAAATGAATAGGCAGAGTCTGATTATTTGGGTCCATCAAAATATATTAAAATGTGGTTAGGAAAAGATGTTATAAACACCACAGGAGGGTATGTTGTCTTATACAAAAGGAAGGAATTTACAGACAACTGTTTTCAAAACACAGCTAAAATGGACTAATAGAATACAACCTTTTTAACAAAATAGAGTGCCAAAGACAGGGATACACAGAAAGGCAGCATACTGGGTTCCTTTTACTGTTTGCTGTCATCAGTTTTTGACTTTTCAGGTATTGCGTTTCACATCCATTTTATTTTTAGATCGTGGTTATTTACATGTTATTGAAAGAACCACTAACGAAGCCAGATTTCAGACCAGGACACACTAAATAACAGAGAAAAGACCAGCAGAATTAGTGTGGATTCCCAGAATAATGGACCCTCAAACAAAAAGAACTGGGCATGAATAAATGAAAAATGCTTGGTCCAGCCACCTCCATTCTGCTTCTTTTACTTCAGACTGGGTAGATTAGGAGTGTCCACAGGCATCTTAGCAAATATAATACAGCCAAATGTGGTAACTTCTTCAGTTAGCCAGATCACTTTTGTCACTGGCCTACATCATTTATAGATGTGGCTCTTTTCATAAAGTTTCTCAGGCATGAGTGATTCTGCTGTCCCTGTGTTTTCTGTAAATTAAAACTGCAAGAAAGAGCATGGAAGTGATAGGAGAGGTCATATTTAAATAAGCTGTTAAATGAAAATGCAAAAAGTACCTTACTAATATCTTTTATTTTAAAAAAAAATACTAAAAATCAACAGATTTAAGAGAAACTGGAAAAATAGAATGTGTACCATCTTATGCAGATATTCAAAATAGAATTTGTCTCAGATAGCTTCAGATGCGTAGAATTAATCAACTTAGTGGCTCTTGAAAGTCAAAGAAAATAAGTAAGTTCTTCATATTACTTTAATTTAGATATCAAAATAGATCAGGAGAATTATGCCATAAATTGTTGTCTCAGTGACTATAGTATGACCAGCTGAAATGTCAATGTCAAAGCTTTATACATCTAAAACTAAACATGTGAAATGTGCAACTGTGCACCTCCCTTACTTTAACAAGACGGGCTTAAAAGCCATTTGCTTCTAAATTCTTTTTAACAGTGCTGTTGTGTTAGAAAAAAAAAATCCATAATTTTTCAAGCTGCTGATATTACATGTCAACATGTTCACAAAGATTCTAGTAAATCTCATCCCTTGTATCAAGCTTGGGCTGTAAGGTCTTTAGGACAGGGCTCTTCTTTGCGCCATGCTTAACATGGGACAGAACATTATGTGCTCTTCTGCTTTCTGATAATATTGCAATACCTTGATACATAATAGGAAACCTGTAATTTTAATGTTCGAGGAAGGCAAGACAAAGCATTTATCTGCAATGAAAGAAGCACAAACATGAGCATGGGACCTACTTTTGAAAATATCTGATGCGAAGCAAATAATACTCTTACCACTTATTCTAGATATTGATGTTTGAGTCCTCCCCATTCAAAGGACTGCATCTAGTTCAACTCTCCGACACACACCCATGGTCCTCAGAGTGCTCAAGAGTAAGGCTTTTCTAATCAAGGAAAATCACACCATATACCAGATTTTTTGTCCTCTTGGGCCTCCCTCTGCTGTAACAACACAAAAAAGCAGTCCAATGGAGTGGATGATAGAACAGATGCATGCGACTCTTCAGCTTGCTGAAAGAGGTCAAAAGGAAAGAGAAGGAGTACAAAAAAAATGAAGGGGTTCTGAGCACTGGCTTTAATCTGTGAAGTTTAATATCTGCCTGTGAGGAAGACTTCCAGGACAGGGCTTTGATACTCTGTACCATATATATGTAAGCACTCTCTAGATAAAAGTATACAGGGAAATTAGGTGTCAGTTAACAATTAAAAATGGGAGGCAGACATTCATATTTTCAGAATGCTCTGCAAAGCAGGAAGCACACGCTTGTGAAGGAAGGTTACTTTTAAGGGTTTCTGTTACATCTGCTGCAAGAGAGTTTCGTTAAACTTCTGAAAGCAACAACAAAGGAAGACAGCCAGTACTTAGAAGCCTCATAAGGAGATGTGACATACGGGATAGGAAGTGGGATATTTTTAGCTTGACAAAGGTAGATGTTTGAAAAAGACACATTAATTTTCAGACAAATAGCTGGATTTCTGAGAAAGTATCCTGCTGAGATCCAGTATAAAAAAAAATCTAATCAAAGGAGATCATTTGAATGTACCAAAAAAGACTGGTCATATAAAGACATTGTTGCTGAATTAGTTTTACTGGGGAAAGCTGACATGGCTGTGCAATGAAAATAATGAAATACGACAATCATGAGGAAGAACCCTCACTAGAGAAAGAAGAATCTTTACTATTTGCTTAAAGACACCAACCTGTACTACAAAACTTTAAATCTTCTCTGATTTTTTTCAAACACCTAGGGTATTTAGGTGTAGGAGTTTAGTTAACATCAAGCCATAGCTAAAAAGTGTATATGGTAAAGCTGTTACATATTTAATTAGTTTGCTGTGCAATTCCTGTAATAGAACTGAGGGAAAGGTTCATTTTATTGAACTTCAGTCAAGCTTGTAGAGAAGTGACTTTATGAGATTAAATTAGTCATCTGTGCTTTCTCTGAAGTAAATGGACAGAGATAGACACCTCCAGCAGGCAATTCATTCTAGCTTAAGTCAGCTGTCTAAGAGTGTTTGGATGAATCACCTTCTGATGGTATCTATCTCTCTTTATCTATTTCAGAGGGCATCTAGTTAGCTTCAGTTGGCTATTAAATTTTCAAATCACTCTTTTCAGGCAAAATAAACCTTACCAATATTTATATACAGCTACTTTGAATTGAATAAGCATATACATTTGATTTGATTTTGAGAGTTGTTAAACATGTTATTGACCCAGAACTGAAAACTATCCTTCTGATTCTGGAAGAATATTCAAAGTTCTCATTAAAAGCAAAGGGAGACAGAGGCCCACCACAAACAGAAAAAAAAACCAAAACAAAACAAAATTTGGACTTAGTTTCAATGTACTCACTCACTTTTGTAACAAGGTACCTCAGTCTAGGACCCCTGGTTAGAGCTGTTTCCAGTCAAACCTGGTTCATAAGACTTAAACTTCATTAACTCCCTCATTGCTATGGATTATCTACAACTGTATCTGTTCAGGGCAGCAGTTCCACTGGCATTGCCATGATGTCTGGCTTTCCATAGAAAAGACAATTGGAAAATTGCAGGTAACATGCACTAAGCAAGCATTTATATAAACTCTAAAGTTAGAGCAGTAAGAAGAACTGAGTCCCACAGCACTAGCAAAGATGATGAAAGATAACGTAAGAAGAGGAGCAGCTAAGTGAACTGGGATTGTTTAGTCTGGTGAAAAGGAGGCTCAGGGGAGACCTTATTGCTCTCTACAACTACCTGAAAGGAGGTTGTAGAGAGGTGGGGCTTGGTCTCTTCTCCCAGGTAACAAGTGACAGGACAAGAGGAAATGACCTCAAGTTGCAGAAGCTAAAGGCAGGGACTGGGAAAATGAGGAAGTGCCCACTGTAGGAGAAGAACAGGTTCAAGACCAGCTGAGGAACCTGAATGTGCACAAGTCCATGTGACCTGATGAGATTCATCCGCAGATCCTGAGAGAACTGGCTGATGTAGTTGCCAAGCCACTATCCATCATATTTGAGAAGTCCTGGTGGTCTGGTGAAGTTCCTGCTGACCGGAAAAGGGGAAACATAACCCACATTTTTAAAAAGGGTAAAAAAAGATGACTCGAGGAACTACAGGCTGGTCAGTGTCACCTCTGTGCCTGGCAAGATCATGGAGCAGATCCTCCTGGAAACTCTGCTAAGGCACATGGAAAATAAGGAGGTAATTGGTGACAGCCAACATGACTTCACTAAGGGCAAACCGTGCCTGACAAATTTGGTGGCCTTCTACGATGATGTTACAGCGTTGGCGGATAAGGGGACAGCAACAGATGTCATCTACGTGGACTTGTGCAAGGCATTTGACACTGTCCCACATGATATCCTGGTCCCTAAATTGGAGAGACATGGATTTGATGGACAGACCACTCACTGGATAAGGAATTGGCTGGATGGCCACACTCAAAGAGTTGCAGTCCATGGCTTGGTGTCCAAGTGGAAACCAGTGGTGTTCCACAGGGATCGGTACTGGGACCAGTGCTGTTTAACATCTTTGTGGATGACATGGATGTTGAGATTGAGTGTACCCTCAGCCAGTTTACTGACGACACCATGCTGTGTAGAGTGGTTGACACGCTGGAGGGAAGAGATGCCATCCAGTGGGACCTGGATTGGCTTGAGAGGCGGGCTTGTGCCAGCCTCATGAAATTCAACAAGGCCAAGTGCAAGGTCCTGCACATGGGTCAGGGCAATCCCAAGCACAAATACAGGCTGGGCAGCAAGTGGATTGAGAGAACCCCTGAGGGAGAAGGACTTGGGCATGTTGGTGGATGAGAAGCTCAACATGAGCTGACAACGTGCACTCACAGCCCAGAAAGCCAACCGCATCCTGGGCTGCATCAAAAGAAGTGTGGCCAGCAGGTCGAGGGAGGTGATTCTGCCCCTCTACTCGGCTCTGGTGACACTCCACCTGGAGTACTGCGTCCAGCTCTGGAGCCCCCAACATAAGAAGGACATGGATGTGTTGGAGTGAGTCCAGAGGAGGGCCATGAAGGTGATCAGAGGATTAGAGCACCTCTCCTATGAGGACAGGCTGAGAGAGCTGGGGTTGTTCAGCCTGGAGAAGAGGAGGCTCTGGGGAGACCTTAGAGTAGCCTTCCAGTATCTGAAAGGGGCTTACAAGAAAGCTGGAGAGGGACTTTTTACAAGGGCATGTAGTGATATGATGAGGGGTAATGGCTTCGAAGTAGAAGAGGGTAGATTTAGATTAGATCTCCGGAAGAAATTGTTTACTGTGAGGGTAGTGAGGCACTGGTACAGATTTCCCAGAGAAGTTCTGGAGGCCCCATTCCTGGAAGTGTCCAAGGCCAGGTTGGATGAGACTTTGAGCAATCTGGTTTAGTGGGAGGTGTCCCTGTCCATGGCAAGGGGCTGGAACTAGATGATCTTTAAGGTCCCTTCCAACCTAAAACATTCTATGATTCTAAGATTCTGTGCTCCAGGGGAGGTTTAGGATGGTTATGAGGAAAAATTTCTTCACAGAAAAGGTTATCAAGCATTGGAACATGCTGCCCAGGAAGTGGTGGAATCATCATCCCTGCAGGTATTTAAAAGACAGGTAGACGTGGTGCTTAGGGACATGGTTTAGTGGTGGTTTTGGCAGTTAGGCTAATGGTTGGACTTGATGATCTTAAAGGTCCCTTCCAACCTAGATGATTTTATAATTCTGTGATTCTATAAGAAAGAAGAAAGAAAAAGCTCTCTGTAAGTAACTAAAAAACTTTGTTTAATGGACTGGATGAGAAATAATAAAGACTGCTTCTCCATATTAATTTGTACATAGTAGTGACCTCTTTTCACTATCAGCTGTAAAAATTCCATTGCATGGGAAGATGACACAGTCCACCTTAAAAATTGCCTAACGTTGTTGGGACAGGAAAAATACGTGCACAGAGCAGCACCAGAGATACAAATATCATAGAGGAGAAGGAGTATTATTGTATTTCCTACAATGACTCTTTAAGTCAGAAAATTACAGTTGTTGTTGCAAATTTTAAAACAAATTCTGTTCTTTTGTATTGGGACAATTAGTTCAGAAAAGATACGTTGGTGTATCTCAGGAAACGCTTTGTCTGGACCAGTCTGTGGTGCTGTCAGTTGAAATGCATCTGTGGCAGTCTGAATTTCTGTTTTTTACATATTCACCTTTCCTATGATACTGTGTATTATTGATTTTTTTTTAAATTGTATGCATAAATCTTCATCCCAATCTCTTTATGTCAGTTTACTGGCAAGTACAAAGACTTTTGATTTTCCAAATGCTGGTACTCCTGTTAGAATGTGAATTCCTTTCCAAAACATTGAGCTGTTCATCAACAGTGCTTAGAAACTTTTGAAAACCAGATATTTCAGTTAGAGGAATTTCCCTCTTTAACACTGTTTTCAGATCGTTGAGCAGAAAATGGCCTTGAATCCTACTTTCTTCTTTTGAAGCTGCACTACCTTTGATGTTACACTGAAAGAGAAGAGAAAGGGATGGGACCTTCACAATATAAAATTATGTTAAGGTTGCATGGGTGTGCAGGAAAACAGGCTAGGAGGAAAAACTGATTGGAAGACTGTGGATAGTATACACAGTCTTTGCTAATTTGAGCTGCTAGTTATTAGGCATGCTAACATGGATCCCAACCTAAACCTATGCATGACCCCTGTGACCCCTGCCAGCTTAAGACTTAAACTTAACAAAATGATCCCTGGCAGAGATACAGTAAATGCAACCCTTTCCGAAATCTGACCACAGTCCTCACTTCAGCCCATTCAGACCCTGGATGCTTCAGATCTAAACCTCACAGTAAGAAGGGAAGGAGGGGGAAGAGACGCTCTGGAGTGCCAGCCTGACACTGGCCAAGCAGTACCTTAGGTTATGTACGAAATCAAAGAAGGGAAAATATTGTTATTTGGCCTCGAGGCCAAGTGGCAATGGCTGGCTTCAATCCATGCCTCTAGGCTACTGAATTTGGAAATATGCCCATGCAGAACCCTTGAGTGAGGATTTTTCTGGTTATTCCCAAGGCCTTGGAAATGGACATATGGCAATCAGGCCAAGTGCAAGAAGTGGTGTGTAGGAGACAGTAACAAAACTCCCTGTAAGGTAATGGCCATTTTTTCTGATAACCAACATATGGCAACTAAATATTCTTATCTTGTTAGTGTTTTCTTGAAAATCAATGACATGCACTGTTATTGCTTTGTATGATAACTTTCTCTTAAACCTCCTTTGCATTACATTCTTGCTTGTACACACACACAGATTCATACACATATGTATACCAAAAAATTTCCCATTGAGATCTCTGACAGCAAAAGAGCATGAGAGCCACCATTAGTGCAGGCAATCAGTGATCTGATTCATAAACTGTTTCATAAGCTTGGTTGTTTTCTATTTAGCCGCATAGACTATCCCTAACCCATCAACCCCAGCCAGACGAAATCTAACAGTACTCAGAAACTAATGCTGATGAGTAGACCCTGCTAACCAAATCTGTAAAGGATGTCTTACTACTTCCAATTCGCTGAACAGTAAATCCAAATCAGTAGCTGCCCAGGCTGGCCTCAAATCCATACGAAGCACTAATCCTAGAAACATGATCCCTACCACCTAATATGTGGAAGACAAGGACAAAGCCAAACCCCTATATCCCTCCCATACTTAAAATTAACACTCATGCATACCCAGAGCCTGGAATCCAAATCGTAAGTGTAATCTCATCAGTCCTTGTCAGATTTAGATCTATTCCCATCCAGCTACTTCTGCTATCTCTTACTATGCTCTGATAGTCCACAGTGGACTCATTTCCAGCTATAACCTGTCAGTTCCTCCTAAAAAGCAAGTCTCCAGTCCCAAGCAACTCAAACACAGCCACATAGCCTAGTTAGCAGAATTTGCTTGCTAAAATTTAACTTTTAGTTCGGTCTCAGTCTTTGCCTTCTTCCTAATTCAGAAGTCGGAGCCATACCATGGTGACGTTTATTAACCCCTGTCTTAAACCAGCCATCCTATCCTAAACTTACATCAATCTTAAACATATTCTAGTATTGGTACTGAAACATTCACTCGGCAGGTTTCAAAGAAATTTAAATACTTTATCCACATGTTTTTCAGAAAATGAAGGATGCCAATAGTCACAAATAGTCACAAATCGTCACAAATCTTTAACAAAAGTGCAATCGCTTTACTTTATAGGAGATCCATTTATTCAGATAACATATTGCTTCACCCAAATACCGCTTCATATCAACATACAATATAATGCGCAGTGTACAGGGTGGAGCAATCTGATTGGTATGATAACACCGTGAAGGCCTTCAAGTGAAGTGGTCTTTCCAGAAATGATTTGAAGAAACCCAGGAAACCATTTAACAAAAGCAGAACTGATGCTAATAGAAGTAATATGTACACCTTGGTTTCCAAATAAAATTAATGTTATCTCCTCCTAACTGATTTTGTTACCCTGCTAAGTTAGATCAAACTGCTTATCTTGACAAAGATGGATTACCAATTAAATATTGCATAAGCTAATAAAATGGTACCTTGAAGTTTATCCAGATGGCTTTATTAAAAACAATAGTCTTTGACATAAACACTACTCGGAAGGATCGCATTGCTGAAATATTTCAGAAGCTACAGGAAGTTTTAATGATATCTTGACAACGCAGGAAATCTCAGTAGATATGTGGTGAAACTTAAGGTGACCTTGTAAATAGCCTATATAAAATATTTTATAAAACTGTTGTTTCCTGACATTCTACTTTTTCCACCATTTGATGTCAGGTTATGAACAGCCATCCTTCAAATACTAAGTTCCATCATTTTTCCTGCCTCCCAGGGCATGAAATAGCTACCCACCACCTGCTGTTCACAGGTTGGTTTGTCAGGTTGCAAGTCAGAATTGATATGCACTGACTTTGATAGCGTCCCAAACTATATTATATCTCTGTAGTGCTTAGGATAGCCACTGCTGCCCTGTGCTGGTCTGCAAGCATGCCTAAAACTAAATTAAAACAAAAATAATTCTAGACCAGACTATCTGTGTTTGAATTTTACCATATGTCATGCAAGGACTTTGAATGAAAATTGTATATTTGGGGCAAGTTACAGAACAGCCAAGGGCAAATTCATTAAGCATCTGCAACTGAAATTATTTTACGTTCATTTATTCAATGTTTTTCATTAAACAATTGTATGTGGCTATTCAGACTTACAAACACACACTTCTGTTTTCCAAACTGATGGCAGCATGAAAGGACAAGAACTTATTAAAGGAGCTTTATCTTAGCCAACACCCCATATATGCACTTACTGAGGTGTGTTTCCCTGGTTTTATTCTTTATAAACAATTGAAATAGCAATAGCATTTGTTTACTTAATTGTTTTGAATACATGAGCTGGAAGTAAGTATAAAATAGATGAGAAGATTCAACCCAGATAAGCAACGGGAAAGCTTTCAGGCTGTGTTTTTCTAATCACTGTTCACTTGATGGAAAGAAACTAAATTCCTTGATGTTGGGTTAGCTATCATAAAATGTACTGGAAATTCTTTAGGCTCAGATTAAAATGTTCTAAATACGTTAGAAAGTGAAGTTTACTCTGTTTGTATGATGTATCGTGTCCTGAAACAGGTCATATTCCCAAAAAAATGAATGAAAACAAAAACTTTTTTCTTGTAGAAAAAATACAGGTTAACAGCTAGTGACAAACCAATCATAAGACATGCTATTTCTTAGAAACACAGAACAAAACCTAACAGGTTCCACATGGAAGGATTTTGCTAAAAAATAGGCAGGTTCACGGAAACTGCAAAATAAGAAAAAATCCTAAAATGCATTTCTATTTTAAGAAATCCCTAATGTCAGTATGGCTTGTATTGTTAGTAAATATATTTTTAATGACATATTTACTCCACTAATCCTAGCAGCTACCAGTCCAGTGATGGTGGCCACCCCCAGAAGCTAGCACTCTCACCGTTTGTGCCCTTAGCATTACTATTTCTGCTGACTTTTTTTTTATCCTTCTTACAACTCTTCCTTTATTGACATGACTATCAAAAGAGTACTGTAAGTATCGATTTCTCTAGGCGAGCAGAGAAATCTGGTGGATCACTCAGACTTGCAATAACATACACCGAAGGTATTATGTGCTGTAGTTGGGGAAACACAGCAGGGAATCTTGATGGCATACCTCCATCCTTTTCATTTAAAAAAAACCCAAAACATCACAACAACAACAAACTCCAAAACAATCAAAAAAAAAACAAACCCCAACCCAAAAAACCCCAACAAACAAAACCCGAAAAATCTGTGTTGCTCTATTGGCAACACAGATTTAAAACAGCTAGTCCAAAACACAGTGGAAAGCAAAGACTGTACACTCTTGACTGTCAACTTTTCTCAAAAGCAGTTTAGAAGATTCATCCATGTGATTTTATAGCTGCACAGAGACAGCAGCAAAGAGAGAACTGTCTTTTTTGATTAAAAGCTAATAAAAAATTGAATTAAAATGAAGAAACATTTAGCCATGCAAGTTAGAGATTTCCTTTACTAAACAACACAAAACCTTAGCTGGCCACAGAGCAGAAGTGATTGTAGCTAGATAGAATGAATCTTCACATGGTGTCAGTGCATAGTATTTGTAGCCATTGTTTAAAAAGACTCTCAAATGTTCAAAAAATAGTACCTCCATTACAGGAGGATATGCTCCAAAAGCACTTTTAAAATTGGTAGTACACCCATGAGGTCTATGGGAATAAGTGTTATTCTACATAGTCTAAATAACAAATTTTTTATCAGTACATATTTCTGAAATACAGTCGCTGTGAGAAATGAATTTGCATAATCCACAGTAAATGGGTATATTTTTTACCAAACATAGTTTTTTGTGACCTCATTGGGCAATATTTCTTTCTTTTCTGTGTTTTTATTGCTTTTCTCCTGTCAGTTTTGATATCCTGAATTGTCATTCTGTTCCCCTACACATGCAACTCATTCATAAATATATTTAAAATTTATTATGGTTTTTTAGTGAGTTAACTGTTGATCTAAAAAATCCCAAAACAAACAAACAAACAAACAAAAACAATA
Source organism: Burhinus oedicnemus (assembly GCA_008921705.1). Lineage (NCBI taxonomy): Eukaryota > Metazoa > Chordata > Aves > Charadriiformes > Burhinidae > Burhinus > Burhinus oedicnemus. Next base: position 428,624 of record VFFE01007190.1, read on the forward strand.
GGAACAAAAAAACCCCCAACACGTGAAATACCAGTGATGCAATAAGAGCAACTGTTTTCTCAGGCTGAAACTGATTGAAAACATCCCCTATATAAAAATGAAATGCGCTTCTGTGGAATCACTGACACTTCACCATCTGTCTAACATCTCAGATTTACTCTCCCAGATAACTTCATATTTCACCCTGCAGTCCCTAAAGAAACATCACTTTAAACAGGGCCACATGGAAAAATGCACTTCAATAACATCTGAAGGTCTTGCGTTTAGCTGCAAGGGCCTCTAATCTAAATGAATGATGTGCCTATAGAGTAAGCTCCATTTAGAGTTATGGAAATAGGGAGGAGCAAAGGCAAAGGAAAGAATCCTAAAAAGAAAAAAAAAAAAAAAAAAAAAAAAAAAAAAAAAAAAAAAAAAAGAGACAAGAAAAAAAGAAAGAAAAAAAGACTGGAAAGGAAAGGGGGGCTGGAAAAAAGGGAAGAAAAAAGAAAGGAAAAAAATAACAGCAACTCCTGAATGATGCTAATAAAAGACAGGGGGATGTACAGATAAAGCCAGAAGACGCTGGCAGCCATCTATCAGTCTGCCTTGATGAAACAGGTATTGGAAATTAACTCAGGAACCCTATGAATTACATTCAATCCATGCTCTGGGCTAAGCACTTGTCAATTTTAGCTGCTATTGTAACCTATTACTTACAGACTACATGGCTGGCAAGCTAATGACACTGGAGAGTGTTAAAGAATAGCAGCATAAACTGAGTACAGCGATGCTTGTCACAGTGTGAGCATATCTTCCCATAGTCCAATGTGAAAACTGAAAGCCCAAACTCTTGATTTCTCAGTGAGCACTTAACCTCATATCACATTATTTCACATAGCAGAAAAGTACATACCTGAAGAATTAATCAGTGATCTGCCTGTCCACAGAAAGCTTTTATCAAGGTTTTCTGAGCATTGTGAAAAAGTGCTTTGATTAAACTTTTCTTGAACCTTCTTCCCTCTCCCCATAGGATAATCCACTCTGAAGCAGAGCTCTTGAAACTAAGAATTTTTTTGAGGATGCTGATGAAAGTCTAGACAAATATGCTGTCCCTATAAAACTTCAGCCTCTTATGTATACAATGTACTACTTTGCTGTGGATTGGGACTTCCCACCTAACTAATGCTTGATTACTTAGCTTTCAAAACAACCTTCCAGGGAAGGTTAATTTAATTTTATATCTACAAAAAACATACATTAATAGTTGTGCACTGAAATACTAGAAGTGCTTTTTATTGGAAAGGTACTCATCCAATATACTGGAACTTCTTTACTGTATTTTTCAGCTGATAAGCTTGTCTAACAGTGAAATATTTTAATAAGCAAGTAGATTCAGAGTAAATGTCAGACAGTGTGATCCTGTGACTAACAGCTGCTGCTGCTGTTGTTGGAGAGAGAGAGAGAGAAGTACAAGTACCAAAAAACCAGCAAAGGCCAAATTAGAACAAATGTTTGTCAAGTAAAAAGGGCAGTTTTTTTGTCTGATGGAAGAGATTTAATTAGAAAAGTCACAGAAGGAAGCTGCCTCAAAAGTACCAGATCCATTTTCTTCAGAGAAGCTAATGAACCTCATTGAACTTTGCAAAGAATTGCTGAACCACTAATACAAGGGAAAAAAAAATCCAGAAAATCTGCTGCAGCATCCCTTAGAAATGAGCTAATCAATTATCAACGTGATTCTCCATCCCAGGAATGGAGTAATATGACATATTTATGTACCGATTTTTCTTCCATTTGAGTGAGCAATGGACAAATAAATGATTACAGAAAGAAATTATTTTTGTACATTGTTTCTCTTTTACAGCAGACTATAAGTTCAAAATTTAAATCACATGTTGTATGTGCTAAGTCACCTACATGGTACATTATCTACCCAGTTTGTTGTCTAATTCTATCAAGGTTCTTTTTCCCCTAACAGCAACCATAACAAAAACCTATTAAGGAACATAATATTTTGCATTAGACAAGGGCATCTTGGCTGTATTAAAGAACACAGGAAAAAAAAATTCTTTTAACAATGACAACGCAATAAAAAAAATAAATAAATCCCAGTCTAAAGGAAGATGTTTATGTAGAAATCCAGGGTAACTAAAAAATTCTCTTTAAAAAGAGTCCTTTAAATGTTTTTACATTGTTTATGCTTCATTGGTATTCTTCATGTGCTTCTCTCCTTGTTGTTTAGCCTTTCACAGTATATCCATGTTTGGCACAAAGCTGCAGGCCCGGAATTAAAGTATACAGCATGTATGGAATACAATCATAAAACAGCTATACTCCCATGCCACCAATTAACCAAAAATAGCTTTTTATTATAGGACAAACAACTACCATGTGTTAAAAAAACACAGACAAGCAAAAAACATTAACGTAAGTTTGGATTTAAAGATCCATAGAAAATTCATAGCATATGGATTATCAACACAGAAAAAACAGGCCTTTAAGAGGAATTTCAGTGCTGGAGATCTACGTTTTCTTTCAGTACATCTTTGCTCTAAAGTTTTGGAATTGAGCCTTTGTGTATGGGGTTCTCAAAAGGCTCACTGAAGTCTATGAAAATTTTCTATCGATGTATGGGATGTCATTTTCAAAGGACAGCAAAGTAAGGATAAAGCTAAGATTTTTAAAGTTTTGGAATACATAATAAATCAAACACTTGTCTGTAACAGCAGATACCTTATTTAGCTAACAAAAAGCATTCAGTGTACTTGATGGAGAGCCTCCTATTCTGAGAGGGTAAGGAGGAAAATAGATTTTCATACTTCCCTCCTTCTACAGTAAAGCATGTAACATTTTATAAAAACATTCTTTTAATAAATGTGGTTTCAAATACTCAAAAAAATGCATTTGACTCGGCAAATATACACTTCTTTAAGAGTATGTGCTTATTTTTATGAAGGTTGAGAGGATTGCTGGTGTTTGTAATAGTACGTAAGAAAGAAGTACAAGTAAACTCCACGTCTTCCCCTTACTGCCCTTTTTCCCTTGTCATCTCAAGTATGTATATATGCAAAATATTTTAAAGACATAGTGTTTTAACTTGGATTAGGGGTGGGAATATATCTTTTGGACATTCCTACAGTTGCACTTTTTTTCCCGCTTCGGTGTTTGGATGAGGTAGAAGGAAGAGGACAAATTTTTTTACACTTTCCCAGTCTGAAATCATACCACAGATATAGTTACATTCATTAGGCAAAAAGGAAAAGAGGCAATTAATAATATTTTCCTAAACATCCTGCTAACACAAAAGCCAGTTGCCAGACCAAGATGGATAGGAATACACAATGTGTTCTGGCATTAATATTTCTCAGAGCTTCTTGATCCTCAGTACATACAAGGTGTCCAAATCCTGGTGAGGATATGAAAGCAGTTTGTAGAGGCTAGACTGGTTTAGGACTTCATGGTTTTCTAGCTCTCTGTTCCTTTAGGTCATGTCTTCTGGTAAAGAAAGATGAGAACCCTTGATAGTTTCTGCTGCATTGTCCAGACACTGCTTAGCCTGTTGACTGCGTAGAACAACAGTTATAACTAGTGATGGATTTTCAGCTGTGATAATAGTGGAAAAGACTATTTATCCCTGCTTTGGTGATGACATAAGAACTCCCAGTGTTGTTACCTCGTTTCAGTATGTAGATGCCTAATAAAACCACTGCTGACCTACTGGGTTAAAAAGGGAGGCAGGGGTCTAGTGCAGTATTGCACCACAGGAATAACAACATCCTGGTCTTGCAGATTCCTGTGGTTTTGCTTTCTGCAGGAAACTAAGAAATCATTAAGCTTTGAAACCCTCTTTTTTTTGTGGTTTTGCACAGACAGAAGGTAAATAACAATCTTTGGCTGGATGAAGTGATAATCTGATTAAGTGTTATCTCTAGTGTTCTGTGCTGTAAATCAAGACCATTCCTACATTCTTGTATGCATGATACCAGACATGAATCATTTTCCACAAGAGATAGCATTTGGAGGATGTGTTATCTGTAGGCAGACTGCAGTCTCTGATAATGAGTCTGGGGGAGTCATTGCCATATTGGGCAGCTAGCTGATGAGTTCCTCTAGAAACCCTGAGAATTCATTTCTGCATAATGTCCATATGCATGTAAATAATGTTTAAGATTCCACCTCAGTGTAACTCAGCTTAAAACATTGAAAATAATAGAAATCTTAATTATTCTGTTGGGAGCCGACTCATGTATTGCAATATTAACTAGTTTAGATTTTTCTTGTATTTCTTGTTTTTCCTATGTAGTATTATTGTTCATGTAGTACTATGTTCAACATTAAAAAGCTGACCTTTATTGTGTCTTGCTGTACTATTGAATATAGACAACATATTGCTTTCCATTAAAAAAAAAAAAAAAGAGGCAACACCATGATATTTCAGACTCCTATGTGATAAAAAAACAAACAAACAAACAAAAAAACGGGAGTTTTTGCCATGTAGAAAGCCCTTTTCAGGTCTCGTCTCTGCCTTAACCATCTGGATGTGTTCTACCTGTGCACCTGGATATAACAGAGCTAAGGTGCACTGCAGCTCCCATTGCAGCCCAGTTTTGGTGAGAAGGGAAGCTGGCTACACAGACTTGAAGGACGTTTCACTATACCCAGGTTAGTTCCTTTATCTGGGCAACTGCGAGACCATGAGTGCAGAGCTAGCCATTGTTTCACAGGCTATACACAGGTCGTACGTGCCAGCTTCAAAGACAAATAAATTATACCATTATATTTATTGTCAAAAATGTAAAACACTGAGTCATATTTGCCCTGAAGACAACATAAGAGTTACTTAGATCTAAACAGGATTTGCAATTGTGCAATTGGTTCAAGATTACCCTTTTTAAAGTTTGTTTTTAATGTATATTTACGCTAATAGAGCTAGACTACAGTTTTGATGTATTTTCAGTGTCCTAAAAGACCATAATCCTGCTATTTAGATTTAATTTGCGAGTTATTATTTTCATGAAGTACATGAAAAATGTATTTTGTTTTCTATACAAGCAACTATTTTGTTATGATTTAGGTAAGGTACATTATTAGATTTATGACTGGATCAGCAATTTTTATTGTATGCACTTCTCATTACTGTAAGTTTCTTTCATTTGCCTTGTACTGAAAATATTTATGTTGACCACCAGCTACCTGTGGTCAGTCACAACTAGTTTAAGTAATTTTTGATCTTTTCAATTATTTACAATTCTATTTGGCTCGACTTACTTAAACCAGTATGTCACCTTCTTTTCATTTTTGATGCATGGTCACAGCTTACAATGAACTTTCAGTAGTTCTTTATGCCTCTGTGAAATATACCTATAATTTTCCTTTTACTTTTATAAAAAATGGAAGCCAAACTGGCTTCCATTTCCATTTCCGAAGCCAATATAGCGTGTGATAAACTGGTATATTTTTCATTACCAAGGAATGTGAACTGTTTTCTTTACTATATATTTAGCTAGTTTTGGCTTTGAACTTTTGTACTTCAATCAAAACGCAATTTTGAACAAAATCGTTTCTTAACTTTTATGGGAGGCTCAGCTAGAATTCCTTTTTCATTGTAACTAAACTGCAGGAGAGAAGATATCAGCAGAGAAGACCTCACTGTCAGGCATTGATCAAAATATCTATCAAAAGTAACCAAAGTTAAGCACATATGTATATACGTTGCCAGGAAGTGACTACACTTTTGTGTCACAAAAGCAGTGGTTGCAAGTAATACTTCAAGATTTGCTGTCTTTATATGGTATTCCTTCCCCTTAAACTTTTGCTCTTCCTGCTGCCACCTTTGAGATAACAGCAGGAGCACTAGCAGAGACAAAACACCAACTGGCTGCTGTTGTCACTGCTTGAGTGAGGGCATCTGCCCATCACAGCAAAAATGTCAGTGACTTTTCTAAACATAAAGTTTAAAAAGTACCTGAGAGGCTCATATGCACACAGTTGTTTCTTGGTTTGATGACATTAACACATTTAAATAATCCTGAATTATTATTCGACTCCTGCTATATTCTACAGTTTATTTCTGTTCTCCCTACAGCTGCTGTTTGCCCTGTTATTGTTATGCCTGGAACTATCTTCTATCTTTTCCATTGATTGTCTTCTTTTTTTTTTAATTGTGATCATATTTCCCTTGTTGAATAGGATAGCATTTGGCATTGAGATGGTTATTCTAATGACTATACACTAGAAATTTTATGAATGGCACATTAATTCTGTTTCTCTATAAATCCACAGCACAAACCTCCAAAGCTAATCTTGCAGTATTAGACGGTTTAGGGGAAAAGAGCTGGCTATTGTCATGTTTCCTGATTTAAGAGAGATTATTTTCCCTTCTCTGTACCACAATAACAATGCTGCAAAATGACCTATTTATCTTTTATTGTCCGGCGCCTGGGAGACAGAAGGTGTAAGCAGAGAGTGGAACTTGCATGTTCAGCTTGCAGATTTTTTCCACCTTGTCTCCTGTGGAACAACAAAAGAATGTGCAGCTGGGATCTGCGTCCACCCCATTGTCCACCATTTCTCATACCCTCTGGAATTAAGGTGGAGTTTTTTTCCAGAGATGAGTTCATAAGGCTTCAATAAACGAAACAAGACACTGAAACTGAATTCAGAGGAACAAAATTTTATGCATCACTCTCAAATCAGCGGAGAGGGAAAAGGAGAAGGGAGGACAAATTAAGCTGTGACTTTCTCCAAACTTGTCTGACACACTTCTTCCCCTTCCTATACCAACTCTGAGCAACGGGCTTGTGGCATAGATACAATTTAAGTAAGAAGTAAAAAGAATAACTGAAGAACAGACAGTAATTTGTAAGGAGATGATAGAATAAGATAGTCATTTGCTCTTGGTCAGACAAACTCTGTGCTAACCCCAGTCTTTGTGAGAAGAAAACCAAAATAAAAAGAACCACCTTCTACACTTGTGAGGATCTTGGAAAACCAAACTTTAAATGGAACTGAAAAGCATGTGCCACCAAGTTGCATACAGATAGCTATCTCTTTTTTTATTTATTTTAAAGCATTACAGATGCATTTAGAAGACAAGTCATCAGTCAGCAGTGACAGCCAACATGAAAATGAATAAGAATAAATTGGGCTTTAATTTTTCTTGACTAAGTATAGACATCTATCATAACTAATGCACTTCTAATAGCACAGCATTTTTTTCCATGAAGTAATCTCATCTATTTTGTTATGTGTCTTAAACCTAATTAGAAAGCAACAGTCCTAGCAGTTGTAAGAAGAAAGGCAATATTTCTTTTGACCAATGTAGGTGAAATCTACTGCAATTAAAGTTATGGCAAAGTTTATGCAAGAACAGAGAGATCATATCTTTGCTAAATAGGCTGTGAAGTCCTCCTACTTTTGGTGCCTAATTACTGGTGTCATGCTTGTAATAGCGGCATCTGTGCACACTCAACACTCTAATGGGCAGCTCCTACAGGACTAATGAATTTTAATTGATGGTGTTTAGCGTGGCTTTTGGTTTCTGCCTCTTGTAGAGGAGGCTATGCCCTTCTGCTCTTCTGTCCCCAAGTGAGCTGCATCTCTGTTGGGGAGCTCATAGATACAGATGGTCAACAAAAGGTGAAGAATGCCAGAACTCTCTGGGCATCAGTTGCTTTTCAGTAAAGATAAAGCTTGAATTGCTAATCAGCTTCCTTTTTTCCACCCAAGCTGTTTACGCTGTGGGCTTAATGTTAATCTCTTCAGTAAGATGACACATTCCTTTTCAATTCAAAATATGCTTCCTAGGTTGACAAATCAGAAGGCGACCTTCTTCCCAGCCTCCCCATAGGTAGTTTTAAATGTAGCATCCTTTGTCAGAGGCAAAACAAAAACACCTCATGGTGACGCTTAATCATTTTACCCACTCCCAGAGTTTTTGCAAAGGACTGAAAAAAAATATATCTTCCTAAAAGCCCAGTTGCCTCTCTAAATGTTAGTTTCTCTGTAAATATTCTTTTTTCTCAGATCAAATGTTCATTTTTCACACCTATCCTTCCTTCACTTGTACTTCCAAAAAGATGCAGTGGAAGGCAAAACTTATTTGGAGGAAGTATCATTACCTTAATAAGTCTCAAGTTTCTTTTGCTTGGTATAAAAAACTTTTAAAAAGGGGTGGGGAAGTCATTTGAACAAACAATATGAGTGGCATGAACTTATTATTCAAAAATTCCTCCTTCAGGAACAACAAATCTTGAAATCAACAATACATCAGAGGCTACAGAGAGATACGTTATAATCAAAAACTGGTTAATATAGAAATAAGAAATTGTCCATCCCCTGTTGGCTAATTAACAGAGCTGTTTGTTATTAGTTTTAAGACAATTGCTTGCCTGCTTTCGTGTAGCCTGTCCACCTAAAAGGAATAATGAAAAGGTAGAAATGAGAATGTGCTGTTTCTCAGTGATATCTCTGAACTGTTGTCATCTGTAGTCCCTTTTTGCTAAAAAAAGCCAAACCAAAACCAAAACCACAATGCCCCTTTCCTTTAAGTATAATCTCATATTTTTTAAAAGACAAAAAGCTAAGGAAGTTTTTTTATCTCAAACTTGTATTAAATATATTAACTAGATATCATCATGAATGAATGCTTCAAACAGGCATCATTTAGTATTTTTCAGATGAAAAGAAGACTGAAAAAGTTTGATGTGCCATTTGCTGGTTTAAATACTGAAATAAACAATATTTGTGTTGCTTTCCAAAACTCATCTGTTGCACCTTCATGCTGCCCACATCCTCCATCAATTTGTCAGCATGCAACCATGGTGCCAGAACATAATGATGAATTTCTGGCACTCAGTGCCTTCTGTCTATACACCATACACAAAATTTCATTACAATGTGGTGTGACAACTGATTGATTTATGTGGGTATGGTTTTACCAAGGCCTTCAAATACTTACTAACTAAAATTAATAAAACAATAATAATTAAAATTAATAAAGCAGTAAAACAACAAAAAACCACAACACATGCATATGTCTCCCACATGACCCTTTACAGTTATCTACAGCACAGGCCACAGCTTCCTCAGGGAAGTCATGGTCACCTACCCCAACAGGAGGTGGAAGGAAGAGGGCACACACAGTGGCTCAGTCATAGGTGAGGATGGGTCATGCCGACCGTGGTACAGTCTTCCACACAGCAGTCATGTCTACCTGTGAATGATTCTTGGGAGTCTTCAGAGCATCTTCTCCAAAGTTTCCTTTACTATGTAGGGCTTATTTCACTAGTCTTTTGCTCTGAATGTTATATAGGTCATGAAATTAATTACTTCCGCTGATTTCATCCAGCCATTGTCCCTTTCATGTACTGGCCACTTCCTCATGTTATTTTTGCATACTAATTTCCAGACTCAGTTTTTTACTGCTGGATGTTACTTCTGGGTCATTATAATCACTTATCTGCAGCCAAATGTTGTTTGCTTCCTTGCACCAAACACTCTGGGTTCCCCTTTCTTGCAGCTGTTCTATATCTAAAAAATATGATCTATATGATCTGTTTCTCAAGATGAGTGTTACTATTTGGTCTGAACCTTAGTTCAACAAAGAATAAGAAATTTATTGGAAGATACACATATGCTTAATTATCTTACTCAACAAGCCTACCTATGAAGAGAAATGGTTCTTCCAGACTCTTAACCTAAAAATATACAGGAAGACCTTGTTGGGTTTCAGCTGTAAGGAATCCATTGCAAAATCAATACCTGAGTTTGGCTCAAGCGTCTCCCAGCTATGGCTCTGTCCAAACTTCTACAGAGTAAGTGCAAGATTCTCCACATCTAACTGGCTACCTGAAAAGCTGTATCTACTTTAAGTTCGGTATGCATGTTTCCTCTTCAGCCATCAAAGTATAGATGTTTTCTGCCTACTTTAGACACCTATTTATTAAAAAGTATTGCAGGAAAGGTATAGTCCAACAAGTTGGCATTAACAATTTTATCTCTGCCAAGACAGTTGTTTGCACCAGAAAGAAGATGTCATAATGCCAAATACATGCATTCAGCTCTTCAAGAAGTTGTACCTTTTTACATGTGGCTACATTTCCTAGCAATAAGGCCCACGTCCATCAAACCTTAAGTACACGTGCAGTCATCCATAGTGACCGCTAGAAAGAGTGCTATAATAAGCTGCTCCAGAGGAGCTGACAAAAAACAAATTAATAAAATTAGTCACTAAAAAGTGCTGCTTTTTCTTTGTATTCCAAGCTCCACAGCTAAAATATGAAAGGATTTCTGTGAAACTGTCAATGGTTGATAACAAAGACATATCAGTTGAAGGTGATACAGTTTTATGCAAAAGATGTTCAGAAACTCAAATTTATTGACTTCAACCTCCAAGTAAAACTTTCAAAACAGCCTTTAAGAAATATGATTCCATCCATTCAATTTGCTAAGAGCACATCTTAATAATTTGGTCAGGATTTGGTGGGTAAAAAGAACTGCACAAAAGCTGGAAAAAAAGTATTCTTATGTGCTTATGAAAGTTTTTAAAAAAGTTAACCTTCCATCATGTTTGTGCATATATTGGGCCATACATGTTAATACTTTCTGGCTGTACTGGCTTGCTCTATGGTGTAAGACAGCAATAAAAAGAATTTAACTAGCTGGTGAAGCAAGGTTTATACATGCTTTGAACTGATTTTTCCTGTAGCATCAAGTCTCCAGGTCACAAATATGAATGTGGATAAAGAACTTGATATCTGCTTATGTTCTAGGAAACAATATTCCCAGAAGAAATCAGCATAAAACAGAGAGTTAAAGGAATGTTGCTGAGCACTCACAAGATGTCAAGTTTTGTTAGGAAAATCTCTTAAAACATTATTGAGAGGTATATTTTTTTATATTCAAACATGAACATTATGTGTTTGCTCCAAACAATGAACATCAAACACTGAGTGCTTGGACTAAACCCCTCACCGCAGACTACGATTTCTAATTCAGGAATTATCTGTGCAGTATTTCATATGAAACACTAGATCTGTTAAAAATGCTTTCAGTAAGCCTGCTTTAATGTCTTCTGTGCCCAAGAGGGTTGGTAACAATATGTGAGGATCACAGCTGGGGTGATCAGACCTCTCTGTTACTAAACAAACTGTAGTTATTGCATTTGTAGAAATGGCAGTACATTTATCAACTGAGTTAGAATGCCAATAAGTGGGCAGGTGAAAAAAGTTACGAAGATGGAGACAATGAATGAGGTACAAAGAAACAAACAAGCAGCAAAATACTCCCCAATGCAGCTGAATGCTGAAAAGTAAGGTACATGGCAGGTTTCATGGCACCATACCAAGTAAATAATCTCTAAAGTGCCAAATTTCTTAGAGAATTTTGTATGTCAGCTTCAGATAGGGTTATACTCTGTTCTCTGATCATTGTACAATAAATGGAAAAAAAAAATCTGTGTGTTGTTGGTTTTATTTAAGTTTGAAGATGTTAAAAATATTTCTACAGCAGATGGAAGGCAGCCCATCAGATCACCATCAGATCACTCTATATTGTTGTTACATACACATGCACACACACATACACATACACACAAACAAGTATATAAAACACAAGGTAACTGGAGAAATTTATTGATACTACTGAAATCTGGGAAGCCTATCAAACTTGCTCAGAGGTTCTGTGCTCACCATGGACAAAATATGGGCACAGAATGCAAATCTAAAGGGGGGATATTTTTGACAGACAAGCAGTTACTGTGCAAAAAAGTCTAAGGCTTCACAATATAGTTATGCCAATATAATAGCTCCCTGGCAATGGAGGAACAGCCCTGTCTCCCAACCCAGACCTTTTCCTAATCATACAGCTCTGTCCCCTCTTTTGCACCCGTATGGTTGCGCACATCAGATCTTCAAGTGAGCCAAAGCAAAGACTTAAACCATCAGAAAGCTGCTTAGGTTTGGGTTCCCCCCCACCACCACCACCTTATTTTGGGTGGAGTGGGAAGAGGAGATATATTTTAAATGCATTTTACATTTCTGAGTCTACTCATGATGTGATCAGACATCCAACACAAGCCAAGCGTAAGGGTGTGGATACTCCTGACAGTAGGAGCCATTTGTTAAATCGTGATAGCTGAAACACAAGACTTAGCTCTGGGATCTTCTGAAAATGAAGGATTTAACTTTACTACTACCAGGACTTTATGAAGTGGACTGCTTAAGGTACCCAGTGCTAGGCAGAAATATCCTTGATAAAATGACGAGTGATTGAAGAAAAAGAAAAGAAAGGGGCGAAAGACCATGTTGTAACAGATATGCTTGTTATGAACTTTCATTAAGAGACCTCCTGTATAAAAATTTTATACTATCCTTTCTCAAAGAAGGCATAGTAGAGATGCGTAGAGGATTTCAGTCGCTATTATCACTGATGATAGGGATTAAAGTTTCAGCCCTACTTCCTTTCATGTGCGTTTCTTCCTATGCTTCAGTGCTGTCTGGATCTTCACATCAGCACAGGAGACTTGGACCAAGGAGACATGGCAAGCAACATTTATGCAGCCTTGTCTAGATGTTCTGCCAGTAGAAGGCAGCCTTTATTTATCCTAGGAGATAACCAAGAGGTATTCCAGCTACCAATGAAACAAATGGGTATGAAATCAGAGCACCCTGGCAGGCTTTCTACCATTGAATACTGCCTGCTATTCAGGCCTCTTGTAAAGGGGGCTGTATGCTGTAAATAGTTCCTTGGCAGATCGCCATTCAAGGCCCAGTGCCAGGGGTTTACTCCTGGCCTTGTTGTAAGCCTGGACCCACGGGTTCACCTGCCATCATGAGGTCAGAAGTTTGAAAGGCACTCATATTATTTAAGGCAACAGTTTAATTTACTTTAAGCATTAAAAACAAACAAGCATAATGAAATCCACTGCAATGATAACTCTATGCACATTCATGTTGAGCAAATATATCGATCACCCTTTGCAAAGATGTACTTTAATATGTTGTAAAACCTTGCTAATATAGTATAATAAATAAAACAGAAGAGGGTTAAGTGCATAATATTAGATCAGCATATTCTGTAGCAGAGATATGAAATAGATCAGAACACTTGCTTCCTAAAGGAGCATTAGCTACCTTCCATATGTTACTCCAGTGATCAATAGACAGTTCAATTCCCAGACCTTTGTTCTAGCTCTCAGTAGCATGATATTATTTAATCCATGTCACACCCATTATCAGTAAAAACAAGGTGGTGTAAACTAGCATACCTCCATCACCTCCAAGGGACCCCTGTTGAGATGCTTTGGGCTAGACCTCAGTCAGGGTATCTGCTTCCCAACTTTTTTTGGTGAGAAAAAGAAGTTTCAAGGTCACTAAGGTAAGACTGTACAAAACAGCTGCTCTGCAAGCTGATAGATATATTTTCTTCAAATGGCAGGAGCTCTAAGTCAAATACATGGAGGGTTTTGGTGTGCAAAACTTTGGGAGATGAACATTTTACAGTTCTAGTTTTCTTCCCTTTCTTATTTGTTGTTTCTGTATATCCTACTCCAGAGATCTATCTTTTCCCTTCCCATGTCAGCTACTCACTGACAAGAAAAACATAAAGGTAATATTGCAAAGTTTTGTTTCCCAAGTCCTTTGATCACCTGAAGCTCCAACAAGACATTCATGTGAAATACCATATCTACAAAGGCACTACTGAAATAAGTAACATGATTCTATGATTCTGTCCTCTGCTTATGACACGCAGTTTCCACCCGGCTGTGAGATCTTTAATTCACACATTTTCACGTAATGCTATTGACTGAGGAGAAAATGAACCTTGGCTTGAAATGGCAAGGTTTCTTCTAGAATAAACACAGACTATTTTTTGTTCTGTAAATACCGTCAAGCAGGATTGTGTGATATGAACAGATGATCAGTATCAGAATAGAGGAAAGTATCCTTCCTGAGCATCTAGCAGCCCACAGGAGTACCTGTTGACTCCACTTTTGCTTTGCTTATTCCATGAGTCACACTAAGCAGTCAGAGACCTGTTTTTTTCCTCAGAAGCACCAGCCAGGATCGCCAAAACACCATAAGGCAGAAAAAGATGAGGTGATGGTTTGTATCACTGGTAGTATAAGTCATCGTTCCTGCCCCTTCCAGATGGTAGCAGGGAGGGAGTTGTGCCATTCCTACACTGAAGGGCACAGAACTGAGTTGTCTCTCACCTGGAGCAGAGCACAGGGACACAGCAGGATGTGTTTTGGCAGCTGACGACAAATAAAATGGTTTACATCAACTTTGCCTCTGTGGCTTGATGCAGCATCCATATACAGCCAACAGTTTGCACAGAGTTGCTACAGCCCTGATACATTGACTTTAACGAAGTAAATCCAAAGCGTATTGGTGTAACCAAGTGAAGCATCACAGTTCCATGGTGCTAAGGCTGAAATCAGAGTAATTGATGTCATTTCTAGCGTACCATTTTATTTAAAAAAAAATGGAGTTTTTTTAGGAGTTGAATCAGTACATTAATTCTGGAAACCTTCTGCAAGAGGATGTTATCATAATATCTAACAATCAGAACAATCAGTACAGTAGTCTAGAAAAACAGACACAGTTCAAAAGTCTGTGCTGTTTGGTTTTGTTTTGGTTGTGTGGGGGTTTTTTCCTAACAGCTATAGCAACTGTGTTTCAGGGTCTGAGTACTGAGCATCAGGAATACTTAAATGTAGATTCTGTGGGGAAAAACAGCAGCTACCCCCCACAAACCCACAGATGAAAGCAGACAGAGGATGTCTTTTTGACAATCAAAGCTTTAACAGGAAGAAGGCACAGACAAAAGTTGGTGAGATATGGCTATTAGAAAGCCTGCAAAAATCTCACGCTTGCACAATTACAAGGTAGTATTGCTGTGAAAGAGATTAAATCAATATAGAGAAAAGGGAGAGAACAAGAATAGACTGCATTTATTTCTGCCTCTGTTAGTGTCGGTGTATATAATGCAGAAGCCTGGTCATTTCCAATGTTCATTCACATCTCACCAAATTACGTCTATTTAAATAAATAAATAAATAAATAATAAATAGACAAATAATAAAAAAGGAATTTAAATAAATAAATAAATAAATGCCAAATAGGGATGCATTTAATCCATTTTTGCCAAGGCAACTTTATTTAGAAAGCTGTTTACCTTTCTGAAAAGCCTCATTAGGCCTAAAAACAAAGAATGAAGTTGATTAATGTGCTCTAAGTGTGATGTTCAAATTGTAATTTTCATATACGTAAATGGATGCTTCTGCCGTTATTTTGTTTGATAATTTACAGAGTTAGCACCGTCCAAACCACTAATCAGTTTCTTTTTATGAAGACAGCTGCAGAAGATCCTTTTAGAATGCTAATTTTCATTAGTGCCTTCGCTTACCAAGAATTAGGGCCTTTCTCGCAGATAACCTCATAACTGTAAACTGGGCTCAGGGAAACTCAGTTCACTTGCAATTCACTTGTTTGGGGATTTTTTTGTTTATTTTGTTTTTTCAGTAGGGCAATCTGAAGAGAAGAAGAAAGACCAGCAAAAAAACCCCAAGTGAATGGATTTAAAAAAGAAGAGTGCCTATAAATCAAGACCAAGGTAGTTTATCTTTTCCTCTTTTTTTGATATTATCATCTGCTGAGCTGGCAGAAAAAAAGCAAGTTGCACAAAGGTAGCATTTCTCTAGGTACTGCCTGTATATTTCGTAGGATGGTGACATTAATACAGATTAGTTTTAACACACCACTTTTCTAGTAATTCTGTTCTAAGGCTCCTTTAATGCAAAAAGTAGTGCTACAACCATATGCACCGTGGCAGGAAGCAGAAAAGAAAAACGGATTAGTATACTGGGTTACCAGGTATGAAAAATCAGGTTTAAATCAGAAGTAGTTGCATCATGCTATGCTATGTTTTATGGAATTGCCTCAGTTTCTCTCAGCAGTGCTAAAGCTGGCTCAGTGGCAGCATTAGTTTCTGTTAATTTGGAATTTTCATGCTCCAGTGACAGTATTAATTTTTTATGCCAGTGTAAATAGTAAGTAACCAATCAAATGGTCTAAATATATTAATGTTCTGCCTTCACGCATAGGTATGAGAAGATTAAACTAATTCTGCTGTACAAAGAAAACAGCCTTGCGGAAGCACTGAAAGTACATTTTCTGTTGCAAGGAAGAATGATTTTTCAGAAAATATTTTGCACAGGACCAGAACAAAATTAGAGGTTCTCCCCTAGCTTTAATACTGCAAACAGCAGTAATGAAACAGTCTAGCAGGTTTTATAACAAATCCAAGTATAAGGGTGTTAAACAAACTCTGACAGTTTCAGAAATCAGTCTGAGAACAGCTGACACATGTTCAGGAGCCCCTGCAGTATCTCCACAATGATGACAGGTCTGAATCTGCATTTCAAAATGGAAAATGTCCTCTGTTGCCCTTCCCAGAAATACATGTTTATAACCATAAATTCCAACTTGAGTCCTTTCCGTTAAATCTTCTCATCTCTTCCATTTAGTCTATACTGTGCCTCCTCTTCTCATCTGCCTCTTGATCCTTCTAGCTGCATACAGACGCCTGCCCACCCTGATCTAAGTCACTGAAATGATGCTTAGGGTCAAGCAAGCAGATTTGGGATCCCTCTTGTGGAGAAAGAATCACACTGATGAGACTTCAGAAGCAGGATGGGATTTTCCAAAAGGCAAAAAGATAGTCCGTGGTTAGGCACATTGAATATCAGTCTGTACAATTACTGCAAGAAAAAACTTTGCACTTGTGAACTCTCTGTCTTTCTGCCTAACTTCCATAATTCATCGGCTCTATGTGATGTGTTTATAAGCAATTTCACAGAAGAATGAGAGAGAACAATTATGGAAGCTATGCCTTAATGAGAGCTGGGGTGGGGGAAAGGATTACAGAGTACTATTGAACTGAGAGGATATATACTAAAATAGCTGGCATAGAAGACAAGAAAAGAAGATTCTGTAAAAATTACGAGGGCTGTGAGGTGCAATAAATGAAACAGGCAAATTGAGAAAGGCTAGGAGCATCACTTAGGTTGACTACTAAAATGAAAAAGCAGTACACTGCTTATGCAAAACTGCTTATTTTAGACAAATGAACTACCAAAGCAACTACCTTTTTAGGTGCGTGAGAATGTCAGTCTTCAGCCCAGATATGTGGAAACAAGACTGTGTTATATAGTGTATGTTATCTGTGATAAATACAGCAGATCAGGATGAGTGAAAGAAGAGGAAATGGAAAATGCTCTTGGGCCATAAATGATTATCAGATTTAGGGTGCCGAAGGCTGATAGCAACAGTGGGATTGGATGCAAGGAGGCAGAGTGTAGGAAGAGAAATGAAGGAGCACTGCTACTATTAAAGAAACACAGTTATGGAGGTACTATAAAAGCCTTCCTTGCTGATTTCTCTCTATTTTTTTTGTATTTCAGGTATACAAACAGTTGGGACTACTAGATGGTCACTACATAATCCTGTTGCTGCTGCTCCTGACTTTGGGATCATCCCAGGCTATAGAAAAAGTAAGTTAACAGAAAGAAAAAATAAGAAAGAGGAAAAAAGCAAAAAAGTAAGCAGGTAGACAGGAAGAGATAATGAGAACCATGGCAAAACTGTCCTCATTTGGCTTTAGAGGGACTTTGACAGCCATTTGGCACCCATAGAAATAATTTCTCACACGTTGACAAGCCAAACGTGGCACCTGATACATGAGCTGTATTCAATGCTCTTTATAACATCTGGAAAGTAAAAGTTGCCTATCCATTCCTTATGTTTCATCGGTTTACTGCACAAAACCCATAAAAGTGTAAACATGAGCTATGAAGTGCCTTAATAACAGAGACATTTTAACTGAATATGCTGAAAATCCAGACTACTTGGAATGATACAATAATTACCTTATTTTGTTAATTTATATCTACTCTCAAGAAAAAAATGTTTTGATATGAATAAACACAACATTATTAAATTGACATAAGTACAGAAAACAAAGTGAAGTGTGCCAAAATGAAGAAGTCTAGTAGCATGAAGCAAAGAAAATCTTTTTGAGCGTGTACATTGTGTCTTTTTGTGGGTGAGTTCTTTTCCTCTGAACTCCCCCAAACAAGCTCTGTCTCAAATGTGTTCCACTGAAAATACAAAAGTTATGGGCAAACTGCATTTTCATTTAATGTAATCTCTAATTGCAACCTTGTCTTCCTACTGAGAAGACACATAGATGCCCTGGAATAGATGAAAGATGGTGTGTTATTTTATAGCAAATTTTCCTTAGAGTGATAACTGAATCCAGCAAAACAGATTCCAGTCTTAGTTGTTGCTGCAGATATCAAGGGTTGTAATTCTATTATTATCAAAGCTCACTTTGAGCCCATATGCTTGCCTTCTTCCCTTGAATGTTATTCATATAAAAGACAATCCAAGAGAAAATTTATTTCCATTAAAAATTTTGCAGTCACATAGCACATTTAAAAGACTACAGTAAGTGCAGTACAGTCTGATGTACAGTCCAAAATTATATAGAATCAGACTATAATGGACAATTTCAAGAACTAACATTAATGAAACCTACCCAGAAACCCCCCCCAGGAGCAGAATTTATTACACTTTGATCCAAGTATTCACATTCATAGACACATAGGATAATTTAGGTTGTAAGAAACCTTTGGGGGTCATTTAGTCCAAACCCTGCTCATAGTAGGGACAAATTCAAAGTTAGAGCAGGTTACTTGCTCACTGACCAGCTGAGTTTTAAAAATCTCCTAGGAGGGGATTCCACAACCTCTCTGGGCAACCTCTTCTAGTAATTAACCACCCTCACTGAGGACTTTGTTTAAATCTAGCTGGAATTTGCCTTGCTCTGCACTTTGTGTCCACCACCCCTTGGGTTTTTGCTATGTGCATCTACCAAAAGTCCTTATAACCACCCGTTAGGTAGCTGTGCACGGCAAATAGATCCCCCTTAGCCCTGTCTTCTTAAGGCTGAACAAACCCAGCTCTCTCAGATTCCTGTATCATGTGCTCCAGCCTCCAACTACCATAGCAACTCTCCTCTGGACTCAATCTACTTTGTCAATGTCTATGCTGTACTGGGCAGCCCAGCCCTGGATGCAGTAACCCACCTGTGCTAAACAGAGGGGAATGACCACTTTCCTCAACCTGCTGGCTATGTAGCCCACCCCACCATCGGCCCCAGGGCACGTTGCTGATTCATGTTCAAGTTATTGTCCTCCAGGAGCCCTTGTCCTTTACTGCAAACCCCACAACTCAACTATTTCCCTGAGGCTAGAGCTGGCTCCCAGGCCATAGTGGTGCATGGTGTTATTCCACCCCAGGTGCAGGACATTGCATTTCCCTTTATGAACTTCATAAGGCTTTTATTCATTCATTTCTCCAGCCTCTCAAGATCTCTCTGAATTTCAGCCCTGCCTTACAATATACCAGCTGTTCCCCAACGCAGTTTCTGAGAGTGCACTCTGTCCCATCACCTATTTCATTAAGAAAGACAGTATATACTTTCAGCCCCAGTATTGGCCCCTCAGGCATGCAACTCCTAACTTGTCATTGCTGAACTTTGGATATTGACCCACAACCCTTTGAGCCAGATGAAGTCTCTACAAATTGAAAAAGATAAGTTTGTGATTCTGGTTTTCATGAAAGAATTATACAAGATGGGTTGAATGGCGACACTGCAGGCTCATAGTAAGGACTAGGAAGAACTGACAAAACAGATGTAGGTGGGTAAGAGCATCCTCAGGGAAGAAAAAAAAAAGTTATTCACTTTAAAACTGGAGAAAACCTGAAACCATATATATTCCCAGAGGATTAAGGCAACACCTTTTACCTCAGAAGACCCAATTAGGGTATTTGGGTTTTTGGGGGGTGGAGGGGGTTGGGTTTTTTTAAAGACGACTAAGTCTGTGGATACATTTCTGCAGAGTTTAATAGTCTTACCTCAAAAGAACAGAACAAATTTCTCCACCTCTTCAGTTGACTTTTGATCAATAATCTCATTCCTTTCTTTCTCATGAAACCAATGTAACCTTCTTGTCTTTTATGGTGTCTATACTCAGATTCACTTTGGTCTCTCCAGCTGAAATCCACACCCTTTCTCTTCGTCCTCTCTCCATAAATATAAACCCAGATGCTATCTGGTTCAGTGAAACAACGTAGACTCCTCTGGTAGAGAAAAAGCTGCCTATATACCTCATCTTAAAGTGTCTAATAATCCTCTTCATGACACTAAAGATTGTTGCAGGAAAAGAGAAAGATTAATTGTCCTTCATGTTTACCCTTACAAGACAAGAAAATTAGCTTAATTTGTAGCATAAAATATTTAAAGGGAGAAATAAAAAAAAATGTTCTTTATTAAGTACAGGAAAAGGGTACCTAAGTTGCGAGCTTAATCCATAAACTTTTTTAAACAGAAGGTGATGAAGAGGACCATCTGTTCATCATCCCAGAGTACTGTAGAAACTAGTGGAAGTTATGGTAGGACCCCTCTCAGTCATCTAACAAAGGTCTTGGGAGTTTGGGGAGGTCCCTGCTGACTGGAAGCTAGACAGCATTGTTCCAATCTACAAAAAGGGCATGAGGGAAGACCCAGGGAACTACAGAGCTGCTATTCTAATCTCAGTCCCTGGAAAAATTATGGAGAAGATTATACTGGGTACTATTGGAAGGCATTTAAAGAATAATGCGTCAGGCACAGTCAACATGCGTTCACAAAAGGAACTAACTTGGTGAACTAATTTGATATCCTTCTATAATAAGGTGTCCTGGTTTGAGGTAAAACAGGACCAATTTTGTTCAGTAACTTTACTTTTTAGCTAGTCCTCTTCTACCTGCTGAAATGAACAGCGTATTGTACAGAAACTGTTCGCTCTCAGAGTGATAAGACCCATGTTTATAGTTGATGTCAAGGAATGGGATGCAGAAAGGCTCTTGGTTATATTTATTGCTATAACAACCAAGGCCAGCCAACTTTGTTGTTTGCCCCATTGGAGGGTTGCACATAAGGTCGCCCACCTAAAGGATGAAGGGAAAGTGGTAGATTTAGTTTTTCTGGATTTTAGCAAGGCTTTTGATACCATCCCTCCCAGCATCCTTCTGGACAAGTTGTCCAGCTGTGGGATGAGCAGGTTCACGGTCCACTGGGTGAAGAACTGGCTAGAAGGCAGAGCTCAAAGGGTTGTAGTGAATGGGACTACATTTGGATGGTGACCAGTCACCAGCAGTGTTCCTCAGGGTTCAATTCTAGGGTCAGTCCTGTTCAATATATTTATCAGTGATCTGGATGCAGGAGTTGAATGCACCATTAGCAAGTTTGCTGATGATATCAGACTGGGAGATGCTGTGGACTCTTTTGAGGGACAGGAGGCCTTGCAGAGAGATCTAGATAGATTAGAGCATTCGGCTATGGTTAATGGGATGAAATGTAACAAGTTGAAATGCTGGATTCTTCACCTAGGATGGAGTAATGCCAGGCACAAGTAAAAATTGGGAGAGGAGTGGCTGGAGACCAGCCCTGCAGAAAGGGATCTGGGGATGCTGGTCGACAGCAGGCTCAATATGAGTCAGCAGCGTGCCCTGACGGCCAAGAGGGCAAACCGCATCCTGGGGTGCATCAAACAGAGTATCACCAGCCGGTCAAAAGAGGTGGTTATCCCGCTGTATTCAGCATTGCTACGGCCTCACCTTGAGTACTGCGTGAAGTTCTGGGCCCCACAGTTTAAGAAGGATGTGAAGGTGCTTGAAGGCTTCCAGAGGAGGGAAAGAAAGCTGGTGAAAGGGCTAGAAAGTATGTCCTATGAGGAGTGGCTAGGGACTTTGGGCTTGTCTAGTTTGGAGAAAAGGAGGCTGAGGGGCGACATCATTGCTCTTTACAGCTTCCTGAGGAGAAGTGGAGAGGGGGGTGCTGATCTCTTCTCCCTGCTATTCAGTGACAGGATGCATGAGAATGGTTCAAAGCTGCACCAGGGGAAGTTTAGACTGGACAGTAGGTAGCATTTCTTTACAGATAGGGTGATCAAACACTGGAGCAAGCTTCCTAGAGAGGTGGTCGATGCCCCAAACCTGTCAGTGTTCAAGAGGCATTTGGACAATGCCCTGAACATGCTTTAATTTTTGGTCAGCTCTGAATTGGTCAGGCAATTTGATTAGATGATTGTTATAGGTCCATTCCAACTGAAATATTCTATTCTATTCTATTCTATTCTATTCTATTCTATTCTATTCTATTCTATTCTATTCTATTCTATTCTATTCTATTCTACATGTCTGAACTGCACATGTTTCATAACTATCTGTATCACGACCAGTTCTCAAGACGCTTATTTTCCTGGCCTGAGAAACCTCAAAATATCATAAAAGCTACTGTGTGTCATGGCTCTGTTCCTAGGGTTTGTATAGCCAGAGCCACATAAAGCATCAGGATAGATGTTGTGGAAAAAGTTTTCATGCACCAGGTCTAGCAGGCATTTCTGGACCACATTTTTTTCAGCCCTTAATGAAGTGTGTTGTTGGGAAGGGTCTGAGCTGAGGGATCACTGAGGGTTGTAGAGCAGTGCTGCATACTCAGGTCCTGCAGCTCTACCTCCATTTATCTGTGTGAACATTAGACACAGGAAGATCTTGTAAGACTCATTGCCTGCTCATCTGCAAAGATATATCAATGAATTTGTGTGAACAGATAAGGAAGCCTCTATTAAAAGAAAAACAACTAGTCCTCCCTGCCCCCTTCAAATTACCAGAAATATAATTTAGTGAACAATATTAATAGAGTACAGTTTTAGGGCAGAATCTGAAAAAGAATCCAGATGGGAAATTTAGGGAGGCAGAATGTAATTATTCAAACTGGACTTTCATCAGGACACCAGGGCTGGCATCACTGTTCTGGAAAAAGTGGTGGAGTCTCTAATGACCAAAAGTGGTGTAAACAATGGTTTTACTCAGCATCTTCCATACAAGTGTTCTCCCATGTTCTCCTGGGGGATCGGACTGATGGTGACTCAGAGAAAACTGTGCTTGAGCCACCTATTGAATTACCAGTGAAACTGGATGAAATATCACCAAAAGAAATACAGGATAATTAATTTGATGAAAATCAGCCACAACTCTTTCAATTCATTTTTCTTAAGCTGTCAGTTTAAGGAATACAAGGAATGCTGCCAGCAAGCATGGTCATGGAGAGTTCAAGACTCCTACATATTCTGCAGAAAGATATTTGCACTAACATTCACACTATATTTGCAAGTCATTCTTTATAAGATTTTCAGACATCCTAATAAGGAATAGAAACAACTCCATGCAAGATATGTAATCATAAACTACTGGTAGTGAAATCTTACTCAAAGCAAATATACTGAAGTCTGTTGACATAAGTTGATCAAACAATTCTCAACAACCAGATTTCTAAAAATCAAAGTCTACTCATGGGTAATTTACAAGTAGTAAAAGGTCATGTTTTGTTGATAAATGATTCATTATATGTAGTCTACTCAGTACAGATCATTCACTCCATTAATAAACAGCACAGATGACAATCTAATATTTTTAAACCTCCTCTTATATTCATCCTTTCAGAGATCTGGCTTTTATTTCAAAGCTTCAGGAGTCTTCCCAGCTATGTTACTGAAAAGGTGCTCAACGTTAAAAATGCACCTTATTTTCCCAAACCTAAGTCTTCCACCGTCTGCAGTGATCCGCATAGTTCTATCTTAGTAAAAAAAGCTGATGAATTAGTCAGAGAAGAAGCAACTTCCAAATCCAATGATTCAAATACCCTTCCTCTAGCTCCTTTGCATTTAATCTCCAGGATCTGGTCTTGAGCATATCATCTAATAAGAGTTCATACACTATCACAGAGTCAAAGAGTGCCTTGGACATGCGCTATTTCATTGCATTTAAGGTTTGATTCTGCAGCACTGAAGGCTACAGACACATTTCCTTTGATATCTACAAAGGCTGTACAAGGCTATGGCACTTTAGAAGTAGAAGGCATATTTAAACTAACATATAAATGTACAGTAGAGCCATATTTTTTTGTAAGAAACACCACTTACTGAGAGAGCAGCTGTGTACTGCACCAGATCAAGTTTGAGTGGTTTTAAGAAGCCACCCCATGTAGAGCCCATTACAGTAATCCAATTTTGATGGATGAAATCCAAGCACACATGCTCTCCTGGTGATTTTCTGCCCCGAAAATATTTAAATACAATGAAAGAATTACAGTATTAAACAAATTTCCTTTTTGATATTCAATAGGCATTGAAATAGGAAACTCCTAAGTGCATGGCAGAGCCCTTATACTTTAAGTAAGTGGTACAGTGTATATGCATAAGCAGCTCACCACCAGTGAGATTTAACAAAGTTATTCTTAATAGGCACTCTGAGTGCTTTGCCTTCATGAAGTACTGGCCTTTTTGTACCTTATAATCAGCATTTATGGATAGCACGTCACTCTGTGACCACTACTGTACCACTTTTGCACTCTGCATGTACCACTTGCACAAAAGGCTGATGGAGTTTGCTCTTTTTTGGAATGACGTCTGAAGAAATTGGGCAACTGCATGAAACATTCTCCATAACACAAAGCAAGTCTTATTACTAGTTTTGCACTCAGAATGGGACATTTCATGTTAATGACTCCAAGAGGCTTTCCAGTAGGTATTTCATCACAGGAAAATAGTATTGGAAGAATATATGGAAAAGCTAGCTTGAGGACATTACAATGCACCAAGACTAGAATTACTCCTTCCTTCCCTCAGGTACGAGCAGCCAGAAATAATCTTGAGGGTTTCAAGAATGATGAGTGATTTTTCCTGCTATTTTCTTTTTAAAAGATAGGACCACCCAAAGAAAAGATATATTTTTTTTCAGTGATCTTTCCCTATATATGGCAGTTGCCATGTTAGTACATACTTAGAGCCAGGTTTTGCCAGCCATTTTTATTCCACTAAAATTAGTATCACAGATTACACCCAGACTAGCAAATCACAGCATCAGTTCAAAATCCCCGGAATGTCTAGCAGAGCTTAGTCTCATTTTGACACCCAAACATTCACCAGTACTTCAACAATTACCCTTTCTGGGCCTTGGCTTCTCTGTCAAGGAAATCTGCCTGAAAGAATCCTATACCTTAACATCTGTCACAGCCATCAGAGGATCAAGACTTGAGGTTGGTGAGTTTTGATTATGTACCTGTAGTTATATATGAATTGTATTTTGCAGGGATAACAGAAACAAAATACCATGAAGCAGGGTTATTTTAATTCTCTGTGAGAAAACCAAAATGAGTACGAAAGAAGCTAAAAAAGAATCCTGGGATTCATACATGGTTTTGACACCATTTATCCTGGATATATCTTGAAACAAGTCTGGAAATGCCCTTTTGGTCTTTTCAATTTGTAATTGTTGTGGTTTCGGCACATTTCTTTTTGCTTTGTAGAATTGCCATCTGTGACCTCACCCAAAAATTGCAATGTGCACAACATCAAGCATTTACACAATAAAAATAATCACAGTTATTACCATATAATACTATAAAGGAAGACTGAAAGTTAAGGAAAGAATTTACAAAACTGCTATTTATGATGCATGGACAAAAACCAGTGTCCTCACAAAGTTCTACCGAAATCGAAAATCTGATCTCTAGCTCATAGTTCCATCACTGAAGAAGGCATCTACACTATCACAGGTACTATGGTCCCTGACATGAAGATTTTATAATACAATATTTTTTCATGTCATGCAAATAATAATGACAGCTAAATTTTTATATGTACATGTCTGGAAGATTCCATTTATTTTGTAGTACTACATAAATTTTAATCAACTGCCTTTTTACTGAGAAATTTACCCTTAAAGTTCTTACGTAACATTGCTTACGTAACATTTGCATTTCAGAAATGAAAAATGTATCTGCATTTTACATATATTGGTATTCTGAGAACTAACGATGAATAATAATAATAATAATAAACTCTTCTAATTTCAGAGCAGCTTTTAAAATGTGTTCCCTTCATATACCTTTATGATTCTAGTTTGTTTCCTAGAATAAACATTTTAACAATACATTGGATTGAAAAGTACATTTAGTGAAACAATGAATAGTAGGCCAGAAATATATCCAGCAGTTTTTGAGTGCAACTTCATATGAAAAAAATACTGTATTTCTTTCCTTGACAGGGTATTTGTAGCTCAAACAGAAGCACATAGATTATATCAACCACTCTACTTGAAAAAAAACTAAAGCACAATTTGGAACCATTATTCAGTAAGGCTATTTATAGAAGAAAGTCATAGAGTTTTTTTCACAAACTGAGGAAGACGTGATATTCATCAAATACAGTTCAAAATTAATAGATAAATTATTCACAAGGTAGTAATGAATGATGCTTACCACATAACTTCTTATAGAAACAATAAAATCTTAGTTTTTTAATAAAGTCCTGTATAATTTCCTGCCTCCAAACCAACCTTTCACCTTAACTTCTTGTCCTAACCAAAAGTGTCTACCCCAGATAGAAGAGAGAGATTGCAAGTCCACTGGGGTTTATGCTGTACCGACCATTGTGTGTAAATGATATCAGACCCAGAAGTGATAAGCATTCTCTACAAATAACCATAGCTGTATATTCTCCAAAAACATTTGAAATCAAATACTTTGATTAATGTGACTAGAACACACTTAAACATAAGCCTCTCTCATATCACTGTGAGACTTTGCTGGTATCAATAGATACAGCTTAAGAGAATGCTGGCACAAGAAACCAAGTACTTAAAATTAACCACAACAATAAAGGCATATGAATATATTTTTTATGAGCCTAAGTGACTCAACAACCTAGAGTAGCTTCTGAAAAAGTATATAAATATTTAGGAGTATGCGTATATTCAAAAGATACCTTTGGATTGTAGCTTATGTTTGACTCATGAATAAACAGTTCTTACATACTTAGGAACTTTTGGAAAAAAATACCTACATTGCTAGTTGAAATGACATCTTACACCACTGGTGTTTGCATAATAAAAGTATGAGAGAAATTTGGGAGTATAATAGAACTTTTCATACATCAAGAAGAATTAGACCATGTTTCACTTTTATTATTCTCATCCTCTTAAATTTAAGATTCAGGGTCAGTTTCTTAGCAGGTAGGATTCACCATAATAGTACTCAACGCAACATAGCCAAAACAATCTGGCTATGTTGTGAGTTCAATGACCGACCATTCTAAAAACATCACTTTGCTAGCCACTGCTGTAAATAAATCTCTCACTATGATGTGTATGGGTATAAAAATCTAGTAAATGACAACATATTTAGTTGGCAAATTTTCAGCAAAAACTTACCCTACCAGATAAGAAAGAGCTTATCTCATTCCCTAAAATTTACTATTTCCCTGCAAGCAGCAGCACCCAATACTGGTGTAGTCAAGTGATTAGGAAGTCCCCAGCACCATCTGGTCACTGTCAGAGAAGGCATGAGATTTAAGGGTTAGTAGGCTGATCCAATATGACTTTCTCAATTTAAGTGCTCAAAAGTATAACTGTCTTTCCTACAAGAGCAATCCATGCAATTACATAGCAAATGTAAAGATTAGAGGACTGAATTCAGTTAGAAGTGATAACAAAACACTACATGATGAAGTTGTATCTTTAACAAAGAATATTTTGTTCCCTAATGAATATTTTTAGTGTATGAAGTGAGGTGCAGGTCAGGTGCAGACAATACTATGAAAGAAGTATAACCTACATCCATATTCATCATATAATGAAAATGATGTTTCATGTTGGGTTGCAAGAAGATCCATAAAAAGAACCACAGCAAAGAACAGAGAGAATAAGAGTAACTGCCCTCATTTAGTAGCCCATACCTCTACTATCGAAGCCACAGGGGAGAGTAATTAAATTTAATAGAAACCACCCATGATTTGAAGCTGCCCTCATTTTAGGAATGCAAGGGCAAGGAATTCACTGCACAGTTCAGCTTCAATTATCCAAATTATTCAGCGTCCCATGGTAATCAGATAAAAGTGCTTGTATCATGTTAAAAATAACAGGTTTTGGGAAACATACACAGTATATAGAAATATATGTCAAAGAAGGAAGGCAGATTAGAGAAGCTTTGATGCTCAGCACAGCTGAATTGGGTAGAAAACTTCATGAGAAGAGTATTATAATATATCCAGTTTTGAAAATGAAGATATGGGTTAAATTGGTGGGTTTTGATCAAGCATTTATAAGGCAATCACTTCTGTGCAACTGCCATTGTGCTTCTGAAATTGCTTCAGGTAGCATGTAGAGGTCAACAAGCAAGTGAGATATGATGGATAGTGTTGCTCAGTAGGGAGAAGGTAAGGAGAAGGAGCGTTGGGCTGACCTGCATGCCTTTTGACAGTTTACTATTTCTGCCCCTCAAAGACATGACAGTTATAATCTGATAACTTGATTTTTATTACAGCACTGGAGAGTTTCTCAAATCTCTTTTGTTCTTTGGTTTAACAGCGATCTGATCCATACTTGTATCCAAATCTTTTAAATATTTTTTATGGCATTCATTCACAAGCTCGCTAGAAGCTGTCATCCTGCATGACTGCTAGCTTCCCGCTCCTCAACAAACCTAGCCTTTACAGAGCAGCTTCTGCCATAAACATTGCATCCCAAAATGGAACAAACAAAAATTAGTGGTGACTATGTTTTATAAAGAGAAGAAAAATCTACAGATTACTCATTTAAAATTATGGGAAAGTACTGCTTATGCAGAATGGGGATACTAACAGTAGACAATTACCCTTACTATTTCAAACTATTGCAAAAGTATGATAGTGAAAACATTGCACAATATCCATCCTGCACAGCTTGGTCATCATAAGAGTATAGGCTTAATGTTACTTAAAAAAAAAAAAAAAAGGACAAATGAATTAGCTAAAGATTACTTCATAACTTATAAATCAACACACGGTTTGACTGAGAATTTTCAAAAAGTTTTAGCAGAAAATAATAGGTGGGGAGGATTATTGAAATACTGACATCTTGTAATACAAAGTTGCCATCTTCTAAAAGTTTCATCCCTACAAAGATGACAGTCATCATATAATTTAACTCTAAATAGTATCCTTGAAAGCTCTTTTAATATTAAGATACAGAAAACTGTCCAAGAAATCTGTAATAAAAAAAGAAAATGTAGGCGGAACAACAAAAGACGCATTATGATAGACCTGCAAAAGTGCAACCAATATTAAATATTTTTCTGTTCATGTATGAAACAATTCAGGAAGAAAATGGAAAATAACAACACAGAGCACGTTTATCATCTTCATACATATTTGAAACAAAGACCATAAGTAATACTGGATAATAGCATAAGAAAATAAAAAACAAGATATAAATCTATAGGAAGTGTAGAAAAGAATATAAGATAAATTATCTACATCTGCTGCAATATCAGATGCTTTCTAAATAAAAAGAGTAAAAAAAATGTAGATGATCAGGAAAAGAGTGATGTGTAACCCACTGAAATACCACATAAACATTGACTAACTGTATGAGAAAAACAGGTATGCTAAGACAAACTACTCACAGAAAAAAAGACAAATCTTGTTTCATTATTAACCATAGTGTTTAGTCTCATCCATTTGTAGCAATGGATTAGTATCTAGTATTATAATAGCCCGTAAAATTAAATTTAAGCAAATGAAATGCATATATACTGGTATTGATATTTTAATACTAAATACAAAGTAATAACACTCTATTTATATGTTAATAAATTATACTTTAGCAAAACAAACATGACAAAAAATTCCAAAAAGACTATATTACCATATACCTATATTTTTAAATGGATTTTTATTACAGCACATTGAGCATTTGTTGCTGCAGTGCTCCTTGAAGTCTACAAAGCTTCAGGATGATCAATGGTTGTATCTTGCTACTGTGCAAAGATTTGACGTACTTCTTTCCACTACCTTGCACCTTTCAGCACCAGTAATCTGCATTTTTGCAAGGCAACAATAAACAAATTTTAAAATGACACTATTCCATCTGAAACATTGAAAAAATGAGAACACGTCTACGAAGGAAAAGAGCAGAATCTAGATCATCTGAGGCAAAAGCCAAGCACAATGCTTTGTCTTCTGATACCCAGTTTAAAGGATAACTTAGGTTCCGCTATCATTTCTGTGTTCTCAGCACAAAAGAATTTAGTGTATGTAAGCGGGCAAAGGGACATCACATAAGTCCATTTAACTAACTTATACTATTATTAGTTCCTTCATTAATGAAACCATTATTATTTTTATTATGCCTGCCTTAAAGGCTTGATTTATTTAAAAATAATACAAAAATATGCTAAAAACCTATTAAATAAACCGTTTTCCTGTCTCTAATTTTGCAACATCTTTCTCCTTTCTAATTGATTCTTATGGACAATTTTGGCTGTTGACCCTTTCATCCAGGCCACTAAAGGTGTTTTAAAGCACTCGCCTTGCTGCAATGCTCATGACAGAACCAATTTGTTGCAACAGAGATTTCAGCATTCTGTGCAGCGGCTATCAGAACAAAGCAAAACATAAGCAGTCTTAGAGGTACTGTCTTAAAATCTGGCACCATGTTCAAAGATTGATCTGTATAATACATCCTGTCCTTAAGCACAACTCTGAATGTCATTCCTATTAATTCTTTCAAAGACCGACCTAGATGGATTCTATGTTTTGCTGGTTTTATAATGAAACTCTTTATGCCCAAAACAGGTATTGCAACACAGCGTTATGCTGTCTGCTGTAATTCACTGTTACCTCAAAGAGATATATAAAAAGATATATCAATATGTCAATTACCTTTAATTAAATGAATATCATCTCTTTAGAATCAGATCTTTGCCAAAATAAAAAAAAAACTGTTGCAAGTTGGCTAGCCAACCTTTCATCAATTGGCTGATTGCTGACAGCTCAGTGGTACATGAATCAAGAGCCAGAATGTCATTTGCTAACATACCAGGAAAATTATTTCTGGCACTAAACTGCACCTGCATGTGGTAAGAAAATGCTTCTATACATCTCCACAACCAGTGCAATAAGACCAACAGAACAAGTCTGGTTGTCAAGTCCTGTATGCATGTCACTGTATTAATATAGCAGTGAAAAATATTTGACTTTTCTAACTAAATCCTAATGAACAAAAATAAGAACTGCAAATTGATAATGTTGAAAGTCAGTAGATAACATTTACAAAAGATCCTAAGTAGCTTAAAACTTGAAAGTCACTACTGAAAAGAAAAAATAAAGACTTCAATATATATATATCCCTAGTGGAGGGAGGTCCCTGAATCCTAAGAGTGGCGAGACTGAAGACATATGTTTTAGCATTTCTCTACTGAGTAGTTAGTCCAAGCCTTTCCTCCTCTCCCTCAAGAGCAAAGGTCCCCTTACATCTTTATGCAACCCTATTCCTAGACAATGTATATGACTGCAGACCTATGAAGTCTACCATGGGACCAGGCAGCCAGAAGTTAGGCACCCTGGTACCTTTGAGACAGATTTAAATGATTTGAGTACCTAAGTGAGAACTTACGGGTAGAATTCAGAGCAAGAAATATCACCAGTGTAACCTTAGGCACTTCATTGAGATATCTAGGAAATATTACCTTAGATTCCTTCTGTGGAGAGAAAAACCACTCCAAGAAGATAATTTATCTCATTAAAATCATTCTGTCTTTCTTCACAGAACACTGAGTTTACAGCAATGTGTTCTTGACTTCCGTGACTCAGTTAGATGGGGTGAATTTTCTGTAGATGTCCTAGGACAAACTATCAGCTAAATTATTTTATCCATATACCTCACACTATGACATGACAGTAATCTACCTTCCTAGGACTGTATTTCTAAGCATGCTTGGAATGGCTCATATCTGTACAGCAAGGTGCTTGTCTCTTGCTTCAGCAAGAGTTCTTCAACGAGGAAGAAATACAGCATTCTGCCTGAGGACCCCCAAGAGGTAGGATGAGAAGTGACCTCAGAGCACATGAAGCATTCACTCTGAATGTGAGGTAGTTTTCCTGCTTTTTTTTTTTTTTTAATTACTTATTTACTTATTTATTTAAATAACTTTTTGCTCTGTTGTTCTACCGATGTGTTTTTATAACAGCATCTGAACATTACAAACACAATTTGAGGAGATAGGGTCACTAATCTCCGTGTCATGTAGAAGGCTACGGGTTCATCATTCTACATCTGAAACTGTGTCACTGTGCAGAATCTGAGACCCCTGCAATCACATTCAGAGAACAAGTCCTTCTTTCCAGGAGTGTTTATTCAGTTTATATTAAGATGCTTCTTGAAAAACAAATGAAGAGCCAAACAATCCACAAGAAGCTAGAAATCACCAGGAAAACAGAAGCCTGAACTCCTCTTTTGCTATGCAGTAGGATGCAGGGTTACAGTCCTTTCATCTTCTTCTGATGCATCTTGCACTCCCCTCCTCATGAAACCGCATCAGGAAGGCAGATACTCACCTCACATATTCTATAGGCTGTTAAGTGTATTATTCTTCTAGTACATATAGAAAGGTGGTATGAGGAGAGCAGTGAATTTAGATCACCTTTTCCATAAAGGGACTACTTTAAATACCGGGCCAAAGATTTTAAAAAAAAAAAATAGCAAGTACCTTCTTTCCAGTTTTCAAGGTCCTTTGTGGTCCTGGCCCTTTGTACACTGCTGGGTATTTCTGATTTTGCTCTTCAGCAAACTCTCTCCTTACAAAATCAAACTCAGGGGAATTTTGGGGGAACAGTTTACTACATCCTATAGTAATATAGAAACCATATTGATTTGGCCTCCTTCTAACCTGCTTAATCCTCTAACAAATTCCCAAAAGCTCTTGCCACAAACATTTCTGCAAATCTTCATACCCTGCTACAATGTACGCAACACATATTCTCAGACCCATGCTGCCAAATGATATTCGAGTGGACTGCAGGCTGTTATATCTTAGTCTATGCGTAAATTCCCAGGGACATCGGTGACAAGTGATAGGCAGCCTGGGTTTGGCCCATCTATTCAAGAGAGAGCTAGTCTTAAACAGCGTAGAAGCCAAGCCATTCTGCAGTGTGTAGTCTACGGGACAAGAGGTCACTTCCTGGGTCACATGCCTAAAGGAACCAGGGAGCTGCCAGGAGCAACAGCGGGAGATTTAAAAGGCGCTAGGGAGTGTTGGCCACCAGGAGTGCTGCAAAGAGGGTGGGCAAACAGGGCATGGCGCATCAGCCAGGGTGTGGCACGGCAATTTGCACAGCAGTTTGTTGGGAAGGGCCCACAGGGAGGGCCTGTAGGTCCACAGCCCAGGGAAGTGCTCTAGGTCTCTGCCAAAATGGTGGGCACTCGCCTCAGAGTTAAAACCAGTGCTCCTATAGAGAAAGCCCTGGAGATATCTGAAGCATCCACCCACATGGTACTGGTAAGGAAGGAGATTTCAGTACATGTGGTAGGTTGCAGCGAGTGCCCAGACCCTTCTCCAGGTGAAAAGGTAAGTACCTGCATAAGGTGTGTACAGGTTGATGATCTTTCACGTCAAGTAGCCAAATTGCAGGAAACAGTTAAAATGCTGCACAGTATTAGAGGACCTGAGGCGGAGATAGATAGGTGGTTTCATAATCATGTTCCTGTAGCGGACACCTCTGAGAATGAGGCACCTTGGACCCTGGTGAGCCACAAAAGCAGGACTCAGCTTCAGTCTCCACCCTCCAGCATCACAACCGTAAACAGACATGAAGCTTTAACAGCTATAGAGACCCATGAGCAAGATCTGCAAGGGGAAGCTGTACCAGCAGCACACAGTGAATGCTGTAAAAAGAAATGATGAGTGCTTGTAGTGGGTGACTCTCTGTTAAATAGCACCGAGGTATCCATCTGCTGACCTTACAGGGAGTACAAGAGGTATGTTGCCTTCCAGGAGCTAAGATCCGAGACATTGTCAAGACGGTGCCACAACTTGTCAAGAGCACGAACTACTATCCACTGTTAACTCTTTCATGTGGGCTTGAATGACACCACAAGTCAGAACATGGGCGAAATTAAGGAAGACTATAAAGCCCTGGGGGTGCAAGTGAAAAATGTTGATGCCCAAGTTACCATTTCCTCCATTTTACCAGCTGGAGGAAAGGGGCAGACAGAAATAGATGTATAATGCCGATCAACTTCTGACTATGTGGCTGGTGCTGTTGTGAGGGATTTGGCTTTTATAGCAACTGGACATTCTTTGATGACTATAACCTGTTAGGGAGAGATGGAATCTACCTGTCTAGAAGAGGCAAGGGATTCTTTGGCAGCAGGCTGGCCAATTTGGTGAGGTGGGCTTTAAACTGAAGGACTTGGGGGGTTGGGAGGGGTCGAAAATGGCAATGTTCATGCTATCGCATCCAACTGGGACCAAGCCAACCAGAGCAGCAACAAGTGTTCCTTAGATACATCCCAAGTTGAGAAACAGAAGGCCAAAAACCTCAAGGTTGTGTATGGCTATGATGGATCCTCTTGCCCCCCTCCAGGGAAACCTGCATGTTTGATTACCTCTCTGAAATGCCTGTACACCAACACACACAGCATGGGGAATAATAAACAGGAAGAACTAGAGATTTGTGTGCAGTCCCAGAGCCATGATCTCATTGCAAGTACAGAGACATGGTGGGATAGCTCACATGACTGGAATACTGTCATGGATGGCTACGTACTTTTTTAGGAAACATAGGCCAGCAAGACGAGGTGGTGAAGTTGCTCTTTATGTGAGAGAGCAACTGGAATGTATCAAGCTCTGCCTAGGGGTGGATGAAGACCATGTTGAGAGCTTATGGGTAAGAATTAGGGGGCAGGCTAATATGGGAGACACTGTTGTGGGTGTTAACTTCAGATCACTGGATCAGGAAGTCAATGAGGCCTTCTACAGAGAGCTGAAAGTAGCCTCATGATCACAGGCCCCGGTTCTCATGGGGGACTGATACTTGCTGAAAGGCAACACAGCCAGGCACACACAGTCCAGGAGGTTTCTGCAGAGCATTGATGATAACTTTTTGACACAGGTGGTGGAGGAACCAATGAGGAGAGGTGTGCTGCTGGACCTTGTACTAACAAACAAAGAAGGACTGGTTGGGGATGTGAAGGTTGGAGGCAGCCTTGGCTGCAGTGACCATGAGATGGTAGAGTTCAGGATCCTGCATGGAAGAAGGAGGGCAATAAGTAGGATTACAACCCTGGACTTCAGGAGAGCTAACTTTGGCCTCTTCAAAGACCTACTTGGAGGAATCCCATAGGTTAAGGCTCTAGAAGGTAGGGGGTTCTGAGGGAGTTGGTTAATATCCAAGCATCACTTCCTCCAAGCTCAAGATTGGTGCATCCCTGTGAATAAGAAATCAAGCAAAGGAGGCAGGAGAGCTGTGACGATGTGCAAGGAGCTTCTGGAAGAACTCAAATGGAAGAACAAAGTTTACAGAATGTGGAAAAAGGGACTGGCCACTTGGGAAGAGTATAGGAACGTTGTCAGAGTATGCAGAGATGCAACGAGGAAGGCTAAGGCCCACTTGGAATTAAACCTGGCAAGGGATGTCAAGGACAATAAGAAGGGCTTCTTCAAGTACATCAGTAGCAAAAAGAAGACTAGGGAAAATATGGACACACTGCTGAATGAGGTGGGTGCCCTGGTGACGGAGGATACAGAGAAGGTGGAGTTACTGAATGCCTTCTTTGCTTCAGTCTTTACTCCTAAGGCCAGCCCTCAGGAATCCCAGAGCCTGGAGGTAAGAACGAGAGCCTGGAGAAAGGAAGACTACCCCTTGATCGAGGAGGATCGTGTTAGAGATCATTTAGGCAAAACTGACACCCACAAATCCATGGGCCCTAATGGGATGCACCCGCAAGTGCTGAGGGAGCTGACAGATGTTATTGCGAAGCCGTTCTCCCATCATCTTTGAAAGCTCATGGAGAGCAGGAGAGGTACCTGAGGACTGGAGGAAAGCTAACGTCACTCCAGTCTTCAAAAAGGGCAAGAAAGACCCAGGAAACTACAGGCCAGTCAGCCTCACCTCCATCCCTGGAAGGGCCATGGAACAGCTCATGTCATCTCTAAGCATGTAGAGGAAAAGGTTATTGGGAGTGGTCCACAGGGGAAATCACTCTTGACCAACCTGATAGCCTTCTATGACAGCATGACTGGCTGGGTAGATGAGGGGAGAGCAGTGGGTGTTGTCTACCTTGACTTCAGCAAGGGTTTTGACATTGTCTCCCATGACATCCTCATAGGTTAGCTTAGGAAGTGTGGGTTAGATGAGTGGACAGTGAAGTGGATTGAGAACTAGCCAAATGGCAGAGCTCAGAGGGTTGTGATCAGCAGTGCAGAGTCTAGTTGGAGGCCTGTAACTAGCGGCGTTCCCCAGGGGTCAGTACTGGGTCCAGTCTTGTTCAATATATTCATGAATGACCTGGATGAGGGGACAGAATGTACACTCAGCAAATTTGCTGATGATACAAAACTGGGAGGAGTAGCTGACACAGCAGAAGGGTTTGCCACCATCCAGGGAGACCTGGACAGGCTGGAGAGCTGGGCAGGGAGGAACCTAATGAAATTCAACAGGGGCAAGTGTAGGGTCCTGCACCTAGGGAAGAACAACCCCATGCACCAGTACAGGTGAGGGCTGACCTGCTGGAAAGCAGCTCTGCTGAGGGGGACCTGGGAGTCCTGGTGAACAACAAGTTGACCATGAGCCAGCAATGTGCCCTTGTGGCCAAGAAGGCCAATGGTCTCCTGGGGTGCATTAAAAAGAGTGTGGCAAGCAGGTTGCAGGAGGTTATCCTCCCCCTCTACTCTGCCCTGCTGAAGCCACATCTGGAGTCCTGTGTCCAGTTCTGGGCCCCCCTGTTCAAGAAAGACAAGGAACTACTGGACAGAGTCTATCGGAGGACCGTGAAGATGATCAAGGGACTGGAGCACCTCTCTTATGAGGAAAGGCTGAGAGACCTGGGTCTCTTTAGCCTGGAGAAGAGAAGACTGAGAGGGGATCTTACCAATGCTTATAAATACCTAAAGGGCAGTTGTCAAGAGGATGGGGCCAGACTCTTTTCAGTGGTGCCCAGCCACGGGACAAAGGGCAATGGGAGCACAGGAGGTTCCATCTCAACATGACGAAAAACTTGTTTACTTTGAGGGTGACAGAGCACTGGAACAGGCTGCCCAGAGAGGTTGTGGAGTCTCCTTCTCTGGAGATATTCAACACCTGCCTGGACACAATCCTGTGCAACCTGCTCTAGGTGAACATGCTTTGGCAGGGGGGTTGGACCAGATGATGTCCAGAGATCTCTTGCAACCCCTAACATTCTGTGATTCTCTGAATCTATTTTGCTTATTCCTTTTGAAGAGGAGAGGCAGCTAGCTTCTCTGAAAAGATGGAAGACTCGATCCCAGATCAACATATGTTCCTCCCTTCAACTCTATGCTACACATCTGAGCTTTACTAAGGAAGACACAGCGAAGGCATATTCTGGTGTTTCCCAGTGGGTAGGTCTAAATTGCTCCTGTCTCACCGTATTCATTGGTGGGATCTGAAGTGCTTGTGAACTCTGGAAATTGCTCTAATTTGTAAGAGCTGGGCTTTTTGTTCTATGTGGCTTTAAGGCTCATTTTGAACTGGACCCAAAAGTCTTATAATTTTTGAAAATGGTCTTCAAGTCTAGCGTTTAGTATCTTCAAGTATTTTTATGTTTTTTTTCTGTAGGATTGAACAGATTATTACAGAATTAAGATTATTGTAGAGCTATGGAACACTATGATCCCTAATAGTGCTTTTAAAAAGGTACTATTCATCTGCAGTGTTTGGTTTGAAATGTTAAACTTCAGTAGTATAATGTCAATGTCCATATTCATTACTGATTAACCATTCTACGTTGTGCTAGTGCAGCTGGAGTTATAGAAGTACTGAAAAACTCTGCAGCCAGGAATGCAATTTTAAAACCTTCTTTTACATTCAAAGACCATTAAAAAAGGGCAAAATATTTTTTTTTCATGTTCTCCGTTTCACATATGAAATTTTAGCCCACTGGTCATTTCTGTAACTAAGTTATAAGCAACTGGAACACTGAAAACACTGTGACACTTTCCACTACCGAAATCTGAAAAAATACTATGAAGACAGACAAGAACAGCTTTCTAATATTTCATCATTTTGAGGGTAACATGTATAATGGCTGAATGAAACATTTATTCATATTGTGAAAACATTCTGTATGTGGGGTCAGACAAAAAAAAAATTAATTCTTGCATTAATTCTTAGTTCAAATTTAAATGATCTTAATTAAGGTTCTCTTGGAAATGACTTAAGGAAATTTAAATCAGGGTCATTTTATTTCTTTGTGATAGGAAGAAATTCATTGGACCAGATGATGATATTAACATTAGAGATGTCCACGTCTGAGAGTCATCCAACACTGCACCTACAATCAGTTCAGACTAATGGGCATTTCTTAGGTGCAATTAATTTGCTGTCAGATCAGATGAATGACATCTTTGAAAGTGCCTCCATCTTTCTAATGATAATAAACAGAGTCTAAGATAATTGTGTATCTGAGCCTAGTTAAAATACAAAGGACTCCATTTTAGATATCTCAGAATCTTTTGATTTTAATCCTCCTTGGATATCCAAAATTATTTTGATGACTATTATACTATGTACAACCTAATTTAATTTCTACATTCTTTTTTAAAGACATACCATATAAATATGAGTTACAAATACGCATTTGCTTTTAAACAGAAGTAGGCTGGTACATGATAAGTTCTTTCTTCTTTTAGAGAAATTTGTAGTAAATTCAATACTTACATGAGGACTAGGGCCAATACTACTTGAGACCAAATTATTTTTATCTGCGCAAGAAGTCGTGCTGAGCTAGGATAGAACAAATGTCTTTATTCTCCTGCACTTTAGGTCTATTCTCTAGGAAATGTGTTCAGGAAAGCATTAGGGATTTCAATCTGCTAAATCATTGAGACATCTCATAATCCATTTCATATGGTCTGGTTATGAATTTATTTCATAAAATAAATTGAAAATTCACTTTGAAAAATTTGAGGTTCTCAACTCTGAACTGCCAGACTTTCAGAAAGTTTCTTATAACTCCTACATCAATTGACTGAAAAAAGCCAGTTACACCAGCACAAATGGAAAAGCAGAGCTACTGCTTTTAATACAATAAGATGTAAGAACAATGCTGCCTAACAGCTATATTGCCATGATTTTTCACCACTCCTAGCTTACGCTATGTGTGACAAAAACTATTTAAGTCCTTGCATCTCACTTCCAGTAGGCTCTGAGCCATCAATTACACTAGTTCACAGGAGACTAGAATTTGGACTGCCCTATGTCCTCTTGGTCTCTGGCTATGTAAAATGTCCTTAATGGACTGGAAACAGCTGAAAGGCAAAAAATTACTCTAGTACTTCCTTTCCTGTTTGAAGGGAGGTGAGTAAGTCCAAGAGACAAGCAGGTAATTTATAGTTAAACATTTTCCTTTGATCTGTATATCGCTTTTTCTATTTTGAGCTAATTTGATTAAGTATGTACAAAGGGGGAGCCAAAGGAGAAAGGTTTTTCTTCAGGCAGCCAGCCAGGAAACACAGTAGCAGAGACCTAATTTTTTATTATTATTATTATTGATCAATCTCCAAGTGATACACATAATTGACTCAAAATAACAGAGGAGCTGAATTAAATCTGAAACATTTGAGCATACTTAATATGGGGTTTTCCAGTGCTAAGACCTGGAAGGGTTTCAACTACTTTCAATACCACAGAAGATGTAGGTAAAATTGTATTATGGCTTCACAAGTTATTTTGTGTCAGCTGGACTTCAATAACTGACAATATGGATGCTGTTACCCCACTGCAAATATGAAAAAAAATGCTCTAGCTTATGTCCTCTCTTGTTAAGACTTAAGCAAATGCATTTCGTATTACATTTCCTGTCAGTTACACAATCAAAGTACAAAGTAATTACCTACATCCGATTTAGTCATCTAGATGCCTTTTATAAAGCACAGGGAGAAATGGCAGCTGTGTGGAGTGATTCATCTCATTCTAAAGTAGACAGCTAAAATATATCAGAAGAAATATGCCTTAAAAGTACCTATTTCTTTTTTACTAGGGGACCTAGCAGTTTAGATGCAGACCTCTAACCAAATCTGCAGGAGACAAACTCAGCCACAGTTACACCACCTCAGCTTACACACGACAATTCACCTCTGGCAATAATTCATTTGTTTATTTCAGCTGCGAAGACGTTTTGTATGTAAAGACAGAGAAATGTAGTGTTGGCTCAAAGTACTTACTGCCTGTATACACACACCATATTCTCTTCATTGCCCCGAATGTGAAAACATAAAAACATGATGAATTATGGGTTAGAGAACTGCCACTCTTTTCGGTCCTTCCGGTGCTCCAAGGGGACACAGGTCTATGTCCTCCACGGTACGTGAGACCTGTGGGCAGAAGAAGATCCCAGTTGTAGCTTCATAAATTTTAAGTTCAGGATACATGCTGCTTTTAACTGACTTCAGCAGGAAATACACAATGGTGTAACCTGGTGAGATAACCAATTCTGGTCTTGCCTATATTGCCATCTCACCACCAATTACATAATTTTATATGTTTTTATACTTAGAAATTGTGAAAGGCTGGACAGCAAAATTGGACTAGGCATACATCTACTAGGTATGTACACAGTACTGTGACAAAGAGGGGCTGTTACCAAACAAAGCAACCAAAACTAATAAGAAATAGCCAATCATCATCACTTAAGTCAGCCAGCAATTTGCAAGGTTTGCTCATTCTTCAAATCTCTGTTCTAGTACAGAAAGATTTAATCTTTACTTGATGGGTTAACCTCACACAAAAAACCCCAGACTTCTCCGACCCAAAACATTAATATGTGTAGTGTCTAACATTTTACCAGGACAGATGTTAACACAAGTCAACCAGCAATCAATTTATACCAGTTAAAGGAGGACTATGAACTAACCATTGCAAGGAAGTAAAAGAATCCTGTGCTTCAGATATAAAATATATCAAGTGCTCTATTCTAGGTAGCTTAGAAATGATTCAAAGTGTTTTAAAAGAACATAAAGAGTATATAATTTATCTTAAAAATTAAAATAGCTGCTTCACTGCCAAACAAATATTGCTGTAGATGCCTCGTCTAAGACTGTGATTAATGGTATTTAGAAACAATACTACTGAGATATAATATGTTTTTCAGGGTGGATTCTGGATCTTAGTAACTTAGGAAATTATCTGCTAATTGCTGCTCTTCATTTGAATTCATAACATCACCACTGTAGCAACAGTTAAGTTGTATTTTAAGGATGCACTTCATTATAATCCCATGTTTTCAGAGGCTTATAACTTTATATAAATTATCTGCTCATAAAGTTATTCTCAGCACAAAGAAGGCATTTTGGAACAGTCTGACACAACACCATTTGACTGCTTAGTATTTGCATGTTCAAAAATGTGCTACTTCTTTTGCCTCCTTTTTGATGATACATTAACATA
Source organism: Burhinus oedicnemus (assembly GCA_008921705.1). NCBI lineage: Eukaryota > Metazoa > Chordata > Aves > Charadriiformes > Burhinidae > Burhinus > Burhinus oedicnemus. The sequence continues at coordinate 470,217 of VFFE01007190.1, forward strand.
CTTGTCAACTTATGGTATGCAAAACTCCCCAGGTTTTTTAAGGCGCCAGCTTGCAGTTCTCAACAAGTAGAAACGCTTCTGACACATTTGGGAGACTGCTTAGAAATAACACAGGTTTAAGTGTTGCTCAATTAGGGAAAGGTCAGTGATATTTGAAACTGCCCAAAAGGAACAACGACACTGAAGAAACTATCAAGGTTTGTTACATTTTCCAGTCAGTCAAAAAGGACCAGTCCACTGGCATGGAAAATTCTGCTTCTGCCTTTTTCGCTCTCAAAACAAAGTAGACATAAATTTGTTTATACTGGCTGGAAAAAATATTTACCTGTCCTAAACAATTATTATCCTGTAAGGATACTACAGCTAAACAGGTGACCATGCGTATCAACATCTGACACTTGGCCACAGCTCAGTGGGCTTGAGTCTAGGCATTCTGCAGTGAAATATGGGTCTAGACATCTAGCTGCTACTCTCACGTGATCCCCAGTCTAACGGTTTAGTGACAGTGTCAAAGTAATTAAGCACCTCAGAAAAATGGCTGTAGAATCTGATCCGGCCTCCTGAATAACGCCGATGAGGCATGGGTTGTCACCTCCTGACATTTGCTTAACAGAAAACCAAAAACATTGATGTCAGAGTCACTGGGAATTTGTAGATGTAGAGGGAAAGGAAAAAACCAAAAACAAAACAAAAAAAACCCCCAACAACAACAAAAAACCAGCCTCAGTATGATTTGGTTTTCCAGCACTCGCTGAATCTTCACAAAAAAGAAGCTGTATACACCACAACGGGAAACAATGGTCACAAACAGAGGTGCTATCACAAGAGGTATCCTCCTGGTCTTATGAGGCTGTCACTCCAACTGACATATACTGTGAAGTAATAAGCAGCACCTTCTCCAGATCCCAGAAAGAAGGGAGATAAATGGCACTGAATTGGCTGTGTTTCCCCAAAACGTCTCAGACAAGCTACAGCCACAGCAGGCTGAGCAGCTGAGCCCTTGGAGACTGGGCTCAGTCTCAGACAGAAAGGAAAGATTTATTGCCATCTGGTAACAATGATGCCGATGTCTCAGAGAGACCCACTGGGCTACACATCAGCACCTAGCAACTCTAAAAACTAGAGGGACATAATTAGGTAGCTTAATTACTGGTCTCCTTGTAAAAGTTGGAAATTCTACATTGTGTTTATGTTAGTCTTACAGTTATGTTTGGCAGGGAAAGAAGGATGTGGGAAACTGAACCTTTAAGAGGCTAAGATGAGCCAAACCGAAGCAGTCTCTGTCATCTGCTGTCTTGTTATATTATTCAGCGACTCCTGTTATACAGCATGCATCGCCTAGGACTCGGATGCTGGATGTAGCAACCCTCTATCATGCTGCTTGGCACCAAGTGACTGCTGAAAAACACAGCAACCTTGGTGGTTGACAACCTCTATATATTCACAGGACAGCTACAGCATGAACAGCTTATAGTACAAGTTTCTCTGCTCTGCCTCTGCCAAAATATCACTATACTCCCAAGCTTCTCATAGGTATATAGCAACATTGGAAACTCCATTCCCATTAAAATGCATGGTTCTCTACAGACTGCTAATTATTGATAGCGGTGGTGGCAGCAATTTGAGAGAGAGAAATACTCCTGTAATTTTGAGTAGAGGTTTGTGACATGGCAGGCAGGGCAGAGAGACAAATGCTTGGTTTGTGCTTGAATCCATAACCTCTTAGCAAAACCAGAAAATAATGATGGACAGATAGGGTTGATAGCCGCATACTGGACATACAGAATTCAACGGATGCAACAAAACCAGAAGCTGATCTCCAAGCCGTGATCTTTTGTAGTTTTCACTTAAAGACCAGATATGAATATGAAATATTTTGTTAGTTTTCACTGGAAATCTCTAACTGGAATGTCAAACTAGCTGGAAATCTGAAAGTCAATGTAGAAATTTGGTGTCTTACTGCCATTTTTGTTCCCAAATTTACTGGTCAATCCTTGCATGAAATCTCCCACAGTTCCTGAACAATTCAACGGTAGTTGATCTGACTGTTTACATAGAACATTAAAAGGCTCTAAACATGCTAATCTGACTCCAGTAGCATGTTTGCTCTTGATAAGCAAGAGTCACAGCTTTGTAAGCCATAAAGAGCAGACCCAACGAAAAGGTGAGTGTATTGCAGCTGCAAAATTATACGTGTTACACAACCAATGTATATCATATGTAAACAAATATATTCAGTGAAGGAAAGAGCTGCCTGTATTATAGCACCTTTCCCTTTTTTTTTTTTTATTCTAAAAGGTGTGAATGAGAGACTTGAAGCCAAATTCAGTGTCTGGAGAAAGCACTCTACTATGTTAACCCAGCAGCGAAAGGAACAGTAAACGGCTGTCATCAAAATAATCCTTCAGGATTCTGCAGAGCATAAGACAATTTTGAGGTGAAGCCCTCACCCTTTACCCACTTTTCTTTTTTTCCTAGACCCAGACCCAAATTGTTTTTCTTCCAGAGAATAACATGCTTTATTTCACTTTTTAACTCCAACAAACACAACTGCTACATATACTAACTAGGTTTCTGTGTCAAGGGGCATTGAAAATATGCTAGTATTGTTGAAGAGGCAAATGGAAAAACCTTGATTTGGCAGGGTGTTCTTGTCAACAAAGAACAAACATAAAGGACCCACATGAACGCTGAAAAGCTTAACCAAAAAAGGAATTGCATGCAATGACATTATTTTAAAAGCTCTAAAAAATGTCTCAGAAGTACCTAGCAGGCAAACAAGGAAATTTTTTTACTTGTTTGTTAGGGCTTTTTTGTTGCATTTTACAACATAATATGAAGCCTAGGAACACGTTATAGTGCTTTGTAGTAGAATTTAAGACTTGGTAAGTGTCTGTATTTTACATAAAGCTATTGGATGAGGTTGTGCTTTCTGGCATAGCTTGCCACTGTTTCATAGCATTTTAAAAGCATACTGTGCTTGAACTATCAACACACAGTATTTGTTAGTTTTATGCTCCACAAGTTACCTTGTTATATGCAATGGAATAATTACTATGAAGTTTTGTATTGTAGCACTTTTGTCACAGTTGTTTATTAGATATGGAGCCTCATTTGGAATTTTTTATTTGCTTTCTATGCTGTCATTTCCATGGCATTTGTAATGTACTGCAATTTAATTGGAAACTGGACCAGACAACTTTAAAGGAGATTTTGGTGATTCCAGTCATTAAAGATTTTCCCTTGCTGGCATGTAAGTGGGGCTCTTTACAGGGTGCTTATTTGTTTGATTTGTGCTTCAAGGATACGTTTATTTAAAAACATTTCATGAAATAAAGCACTGTGAAAAAAGTACTATCTAGTGGGTTTTCCTTGCAATCATTTCAAAGCACTAACATTATGACACGGATACAAATGCGTAACTTAGAATCATAGAATCATAGAAAGGTTTGGGCTGGAAAGGACATTTAAAGGTGATCTAGTCCAACCCTCCTGCAATGAGCAGGGACCTCGTCAACTAGATCAGGTCGCTCAATGCCCTGTCCAACCTGACCTTGAATGTTTCCAGGGATGGGGCATCTACCACCTCTCTGGGAAACCTGTTCCAGTGTTTCACAACCCACTGTAAAAGTTTTCTTCCTCTTTTAGTTTAAAACTATTGCCCCTTATCCTACAGGCGCTGCTAAAAGGTTTGTCCTCATTTTTCATATAAGCCCCTTTTAAGCACCAAAGGCTGCAATAAGGTGTCCCTGGTGCCTTCTCTTCTTCAGGCTGAACAACCCCAACTCTCAGCCTTTCTTCATAGCAGAGGTGTTCCAGCCCTCTGATCATCTTCATGGGCCTCCTCTGGACTCGCTCCAAGAGTTCCGTGTTCTTCTTATGTTGGAGGCTTCAGAGCTGGGTGCAGTACTCCAGGTGGGGTCTCATGAGATCAGAGTAGAGGGACAGAATCACCTCCCTTGACCTGCTGGCCACGCTTCTTTTGATGCAGCTTTCTGGGCTGTGAGTGGACATTGTTGGCTCATGCCCAGCTTTTCACCCACCGGTAGCCCCAAGTCCTTCTTGGCAGGGCTGCTCTCAATCCCTTCATCCCCCAGCCTGTATTGATACAGGTTGCCCTGACCCAGGTGCAGGACCTTGCACTTGGCCTTGTTGAACCTCATGAGGTATCACAGGAAAGGGTGGAAAAGAGACAGCATTTATCCCATATTTAAGAAAATATTATGTATTAAAATACATTTTTTTAAGCTGATTCAGAAGAGGAAAAAGGAATATATATGAACTCAAGTGTCAGGCAGAAAGCTAGATAATTAAAGCTCAGCCTGAAAATTAAGCCTGTGCTTACTGTTTGTTGGATTTTTGGGGGCTAGGAAGCAAAATGTACACTGAAGATGGAAGGGAGAGAAATAATTTTTCAGAAAATATACCTCTCAGTCAGGTTTGCCATAAAGCTGATTATTTCTTTGGTCCTAAAATGTTTATTTCTTTGGTCCTAATTTCTTACAGGTTAATGAGCAGATCAGTCTTCTTACTGAACTGACTGATGTTCCAAGGAACTGGGACTTGTTTAGCCATAAACTAGAGCAGTAGGACAGCAGGAACAGTAGGACAGTGCTCATGAGGGGGCTTTGGACTCAGTAAAGAAGTTTTGGGCTGTCTAGCTGTGTCCCAAATGCAAATGCAAATCTTCTGGCATCAAGGGAAATTTTCAAGCCTGCTGCTGCTGGGAAGGGATAACTATGGAGGATGTGACTTCTAGCTACACGTAGCAGCAGAAGGACGTGACACAGCAGGCCAGAAACTTTGCTGGGGACAGTGCACAGATGCATGGCAACTGTGTTGATGTGTCACAGGCACAGTCCTCAGCACCCACTGGAGTCACTACCCCAGCACATCAGAGACCTAACCCACTTGGAGCTCCTGAAGGCAGATGCAGCTCTGCAGGCCCAGCGTAGCAGGGAAGCCTTGCTCTTCTCATTGATCTCAGGGCCAGGGATGATGCGCTTCTCGCCAGCAGGACATGAGCACTAGTGAGGGTCTGTGTCATCAGGCAAAGGAGCTGTGGGAAGAGGTCAGCAGACTTTACAGCATCAGGGATGATGAGAAAGAGGTTGACTGGATCTTCTTTGAAACCCTGCAGGACATGAGAGTCTGAGCCCCAGCTGCACGGAAGGAGGGACAGGCAGAGCCTGTGCCTATTGAGTTGGGAAATGGAGACTCCTAGGATGGCAAAGACTGGGAGCTCATGAATTCTGTCACCAGCAGGACAACTCCTGCTCTACCTGCACATCTGCAACTACAGATTAAAGCTAGTCACTTATGGTAAACTCTAGGCATGGATACTGGGTCCAGTGCTTTTTAATATCTCCGTTAATGACCTGCACTATGGGACAGATTGCACCATCAGCATTTTCACAGATGACAGAAAACTGTGCAGAAGTGGTTGATATGGCAGACAGTTGTGCTGCCATTTAAAGGGAACTCTACAGGCTGGAGAAATGGTTTAGCAAACCGCAGTGTCAAGTCCTGAGGAATAATTCCATGCTCCGGTACAGACTGGGGCTGGAAAGTAGCTGTGCAGAAAAAGGCCCTGGGTATCCCAGTGGATAAGTTCAGCATGAGCCAGCAATGTGCCCTTGCAGCAAAGGACAACAGCCTCCTGGACTGTGTGTGGAATAGCATCACCAGCAGGTTGAAGGAGGTGGTCCTTCCCCTCAGCATTGGTGAGGCCACACCTGGAGTACTGTGTCCAGTTCCAGGCTCCCTAGTACAAGAGAGACAGCAACACACTGGACTGAGTCCAGCATAGGATCGTGAAGGCGATTAAGGGACAGGACACTTACATATAAGGAGAAGATGAGAGACCTGGAATTGTTCAGTCTGGAACAGTGTGTATAAATACCTGAGGGATGTTAAATAAGACAGAAGACAAGAGACAATGGGCACAAACTAAAAACCAGGAAGTTCCATTTAAACATAGGAAAAACAATCTCTACTGTGAAGGTGATTAAACATTGGAACAGGTTGCAGAGAGAAGTTGTGGGCTCTCCATGCTTGGACACATTCAGAACCTGGCCAGTCATGATTCTGGGCAACTTGCTGTAGCTGGTCCTGCTTTAAGTAGAGTGTTGAACTAGATGTTCTCCAAAGGTACCTTCCAACCTCAACCATTCTGTGATTCTGAGAATCTATCAGATTTAACAGAACTAAAATATCTGATGTTTTTCAAAAAGAGCAAACCAAGAATCCATGTCCCTTAATATTTCCCTGCTATCTTTGCTAAAAAATCAATATCTGTGTTACTGTCCATCCAGAATACTTAATCTCTTCAAAAGAAATGATGCCTAAGATAGTCCAGCTTCTGACTTCACCTATTCAACAGATTTAGATACTTAGTTCTGTATGGTGTACCTTGCGAGGTAAACAAAACAGGTTTGGTTAAAAAGGTAGATTGTGACTGAAATAATTTTCAGATTTTTCCTCCTTCTTGCTCATTTTTAAATGTTTTTGGTTACTAATTTCCCTTCTGATTTTAGCTGTTGCAAGTTCCAATTTTACAGGAACGGCTTTTACCCACAACATATTCAAAACAACCAGAACTGGAGCACTTCAGTCCCTAGAACTCCAGTTTCTCCATTCCCTAGTGACAATCTTTGAGAAATATAAATTAAAATTAGTTTCAGTGCATTGAATTAATTATTCCATTTATTGGTTATTATCTTGCTTTGTGGTTTTACGTGCCTCTGAACTGTAGATGGAATAAGAAAAGAAGAAGAGAGAATCAACTAATTAATCTTGGGCTTCCAAAGAAGACAAAAAGGTTTGAAAGATGGGAAGAAAGTAAAGTAAAAACTTGATTAAACTAAAAAAAAAAAAAAGGAAACAAAAAAAACTTTCAAAGAATATATAGCTGTATGAAATATAAATTTCATTCATGTTTATGCACTGCAATTACTCAGCATATGTGGGCATTTATGTATGTATGTATATAAATTTAATGTATTGGCAGAAAATTTCATGTTTCTATAGCACTCCAGAGATTATGAATAAAATATTTAATTCAGGAGGTTGCAATTACATTTGCTAAATTATTTCACTGACCTTTTTCCATACTTATGTTGGCCCACAGTAGATGCATGAGCACTGCCAAAAAAAAGAAAAACATCGTTTATCAGTCACAGAAGAAAATGGTAGTTGTTCAGTAGTAGGTGCTATTCAAAACAGGCACCAGGGACAAAAATTTAGAACTGGCACATACTGTAAAGTAAGTCTTAGGCTCAAGTAATATATGCCATATGTCTAAAATAAAATATGGCAAATGATGTCCTAGCAGATATTTTTGGTAGTTGCTCTGTACAAAGTAGCACCAAGCTAGGCACAAGACCCACTAGTTTGACATGTGGCACAGCAGCCCGAAAAGAACCAAAACCCCCTCTGTCCAAAGGAACCATGCTGTATTAACACTGCCAAACTGCATCTTGACTCCGTGTGTCACATCTGTTAAACCTTAGTATTACTGGGTCTACGCTGAAGCTGGACATGAATTTTGCAATGCACATCACATGGTGATGCACATCGTTGCCTTATCAGCCTGGGTCTCCACAGTCATAGACATCTGTTCCCATTTCACAGTGAGGACATACCATGGAACAAGACAGCTTCTTCTTAGATCAACGTCTGTACAGGTTCTGCTCTAGGTTATATATGTAAATCTCTACTTGCCATCACTTATAAAATATATTCCTTCCTATCAGAAGCAAGATACCTATATTACCGTCTCACCTAAAATACATAGTATACTAGCAGCATTGCCTTGAATAAGATTTCTTTCCATGTATTTACAAACAGAATATGGTGAAGGAGAGTTTATATTTACCTCTGGTTAAATTACATTGGTGTATAAGGAAAAGGAACCAGTGTTTCCAGGTATTTAAAGACACAATGATTTATGCAAAATACTTACAATTTCAATACTGCATATGCGTATTACCTAAAATTATAGTAAACCTGCAAGATTTTACTAACAGGATATGCTATTTGAAGCCTGCTCATAGTCTTTCTGGTTTTGTAGGAGATCTATCAATAAACACTTCTGAAAGTACTATTTCTTTTTTTTTTTTTTAATTCATATTTTATATTAATTTGAAGAGGTCTAAGACCCAGCAAAAGTGTGGTCTGGCAAGGCTAAGTGCTGAATTAATAAACACAACCAGAATTGACTATATCCTAAAATGTTCCAAGCCTAACCCTCTAGCAAGCACAGACAAATGAAGATGCATCTAGATGATCTGGCACTTTGGCTGCAGTAATTTAGTGAGATGAGGTTTAATGAAGACCAAGATAATACTCAGTACAGATATAAACAAGAAAGCTTCGCTACTAAGTCATAAAGGAAGAGATTTAGGAGCATGCAGAGGGTAATTGTAAATAAATCAGATGAACTCCCAGTACAATGCGGTATGACAAGTTCCACTCTGGAATTTATATATGTATGACACTATTGTAAAGCAGGAGAAATTATTCTTGAGGTTCTACTTTGCTATTCTTCTGTAGGCACTTAAGCACAAAGAACTAGCTGTACTTACAAGTGGCAGTCTGTAGAATTATTATATGTACCTATCTCCATTCCAGAAGTGCATAGTTTCCAGTGCTAATTTCCACACTGAAGTGGAGACTATTTAAAAAAAACCAAAAATTACAAAATTGTCTGTTTCCAATATGATACTCAGGCTTCAGAAATGTATATTTTATTCTTTTTCTTAACCCAGACAGATTAAAACCAGGTAGCTAGTTTGTGAGAGGCTTTAGCTAGAACTTTTAAATGAATTCACCTGTATCTTTTTCTTAAAGTAAGCAACCTAAAAACATCAAAAGGACTATGAACAACTGAAGTGAGGTTACATTTGAATGCAAATTAGAATAGCGTAACTAGGGTAACATATTCATGTACTGTTAGGGCTGGCATAGTCTTCTCTCTGTCCGGTGGTTTTCCACTTGAACCCAGACAAGATAGGGCAAACAAGCAGTATTTCTTCCCACTGTGCAAGAACAGATTTTTAAAAAATCAGAGCAAGGGAAAACATGCACATTCCATAAGCAGGGGCCAAACAAGAAAAAAAAAAAAGAAAAAAAAAGAGACAAATCAGTCATATTAGTATATTGTCAAGCCTCTGCATGCTCCTAAATCTCTTCCTTTATGACTTAGTAGCGAAGCTTTCTTGTTTATATCTGTACTGAGTATTATCTTGGTCTTCATTAAGCCCTAAGGTGCTTTCTGTCAGTAACACATTTCCAATCTATTAGTTTGGATTGAGTCACCACTTCTCTGGGCAGGCTTAAAAATGTAAAACACATTCTCTCAGTTCCTCCTATAGTTGGAACATCACTTTTCTTAAAGTATTTCCATCTCTGTGTTTCCTGTGGTGATCCTTAATAGTAATTTTTCCTCAGTTCCTGGGATCAGTCACTCTCTCCTACCCTAAATGGAGAGATTTCTACAGCCTTCTAAAAAGCTCTTCCTACAGGTTTATTTTGCAGTCCAACCAGTAGGAAAAATGTGATCTCTTGCCTTGTTCCTCCAATAAGATTTTTTTTTCAGGCAACCTGAGGTTAATTCAGCTGGTCTGTTTTACATGCCTATTTGAGAACGTAAAGAAATGCAGTCTGAGAATGCTTAGTCTTTTTTGAAGACAATCTAGGATAACTATCTCAGACTTGGACATCTGGAGCTAGGGGAAATTAATCCCACTCCTTGTAACTTAACTTTTAGTTCATTGCATAGTAGACGTGTTATCCAAAAGTCAGCTGTTAAACTATGCAGGGAGGAAGATTATGTTGGTGCTTCTGCTTCTTCACACTTTGTCAACTGCCAATCAAGTTTTCCCTTTCTCAGTTTTTTTTTGATCTAACATTTTAATCGGTTTAAACACATTTACACCTCTTAACGTTTTCATGCATTCCTTTTCACATTTATCAGCATGGTTTATGGATCATGATAAACCCTTGGAGATAAATGTGTCATCACTTTTTATTTAGTAATGATCTATGGTGAATCACGGTTTAAAACTTTGTGACTGTTCAACAGTTATTAGGTCTGAGGAAATTTGGAATGGAATAATTAAAAAAAAAACCAACAGCACAACAACCTGAAATTACACAAAGATAAGTGAATAAGATTATTATTGAAATAGGTACATGCTAAAGCTGTGGGCTATTTGTTTGGAATATCCACACTGCAAACGTAATGCAGTAATGAGCCACCTTCAAAAACAAGCCAAGAGGCTAGACAAACTATTGCACATGGCCAGATACCGTACTGGTGGGAAGGAAGTGCTTCTGGACTGGAACGACCACAGGGGCACTAGCCCCTTGTATTCTGGCAACACTGATGCCCCCTCCCAGCGAAATGAGGATCCCTTGCTAGAGTGAGGGGCAAGAGCTCTCCTGAGTGTGCCTGTAGTAGAGGGTTTCTGAAGAGATCTACAACTGCTGTTTTCATGCTGCTGGACACTTCTGAGGAATTTTAGCTCTGACAAAGGGAAAGTCACCTCTGCTATTGCCCAGGTCTTTAGCAGTCAACCAGGGCTGCTTATAAAGCAAGTGCAGCTCTCTGCTATTCCCGTGCGAATTTACTAATCCAGGATATGCTTCATGTTGCATCTATGCGTAGCACTTGTATTCTGCATGCATTGAAAACATTGGGATGAGACTCAGCACATGGCTGGATGGTTTTTGGAGGCACATTTTGCAACATGGGACCATGGTTTGGCACAATACGGGTCAATAAAGAGAGCCAGCTAGTGAGCCTGAACCTTGGGCATTGTTAAAGGGTCAGGTCTTTCCCTGGCTCGCTCTTTGGACATTTCAAACAGCTCTGTTGAAGACAGACCTGCCATAAGAGGGGCTTGTTCTACGCCGAGCTGACGGATGCCATCTATATATGCCATATGGAATCAAGGCCCAGGTTTGGTTCCTGACACTCTCTGTTAGGTATTACAGACATAAATCTGTCACTTCAAATGTGACTGTGTCCCTCTGCATAGCAATCTGCTCTGACAAGGGTAAAGCAAACAGAATGGAAAAGCTAAGGAACATTTCAGTCCTGCATGATAGGTAAGGCAGAGTCTTCTCTTCTTGTCTCCTTGCTCTTTGGATGGTTTACCCAAAAGGGAAGTAAGGTGCATTTGCAAAGCACGGCGGGAAGGATGGGCAGCCTGGCTGCTGGCAGACAGAGGAGCTGGCAGAACTGCAGCTGGAAGACATAAGCAGGATTTAACAGCGTTAAGGAGAGAGGTAGCAGGCAGGGGCACATGCACAGGGTAATAGGTTCTGAAGCAACAGAGAGCAGCACAGGATGATAATCACAAGAACTACCAAAACAGTATGTCTAATTGCTATAGTATCTCAGTTTTGAGAACCATCATTTTTTATCACGGCAGTAGTGTCTTGCAGGGACACTGCAGGGACAAGAAACACGGTTCCCCTGGCCTGGCTTAGATGTCTCAGATACTGATGTCTACACTGCAGGCATGTGCATTGGTGAACTCTAGCTTTAAAAGTAACAGAGACAAATGTTGTCCTCAGTAACATACTCTTCAGTTAACATACTGCAAAGGCAAGATTTGGTAAATTTAATCTAATCTAGCTAAGGCTACGGGAATCCTTACTTAGGTAGAAGTAGCAATATGATAGCAGAAAAGATAAAAATAAAATAATTGTCAATATGAGAACAAGGTCTTATTTAAATAAAAGGAGACTATAGTCTTGAGTAGTAGACAGATACCTGTTGAAAAGTTGACAATTCTTCCATTAAAAACACTAGGTTTTATCTTTGCATCTGGCACTGTGCATTACATTTATTTTGACAGAAGCTGAGATATTGGAAGTATGCATGAGATGATAAAATAAAATCCAACATCAAGATGAGTTGTTGAAAGGGAAACTCATTAAACAGAATGAAATCTATCTTTCTTACAAAACAAAGTTCAAAGGCAAAAAGCAAATAGGTTACCTTTCTAAGGAGTAAAACCATTATTGTCCAAACAGGAAGGAAATTAGAGTATTGTTAATAGTACTGCTACAGTTTTTTTAACATGTGTGGGTAGGTTTACAATACATACTTGTGATTTGGAATGATAGAGGCAGGTCAGTAGAAAAAAGTAAGATGATGGATGCAAGGTAAAACTTATTGTGCATGAGATGAATGCTTTCCCTTCCTCCCAGTAGTGCAGTTGAGGGTAAGTGCGAGCAAACAGACTTTACTCACTTCTAAATTGGGCAGAAGAGAGTTTATTTGTTTACTGTCTTCTAGGAACACCAGGCAATGTAGCTAATGCACTTTTTTTGTTTTGTTTTTTTTTTTAATGTCTTTAACTTTTGCTACTGCAGGTCCCCCTGGGAAAGAGCTTTTCCTAGCAATGCCTCAAGGAAGAAGTGTACTGAAGCTGTGAACCTCTGCAGGAAGTAATTATTTACAAGGAGCAATTACTAAGGAAAGGCTACCTCCAGTGGTCTTAACTAACAACTAGTTGATAATACAGTCTGGCTATTAAGGATACTCTTCCCAAAGTGCTCTGTGACAATATTCTTTTTTTTTTTTTTTTCCAATGCTTTTATACAATTCCCTTGAATCCATGTAAATCTCTACTTTTAACAGCATGTAAGCGAGTGAATTCCCTGAAGATATTGGAAATGACTATGTGAGGAAAGAAGCAGAAAAAGAGTTCTTACTGAATTCTAGGATAAGGGGTTAGTCTATTTCACTAGAAAACAAGCTTGATTTCTTCAACAGTATAAGAAAAATGCTCATTTAGAGACAGAGGATTTCTCAGACTGCCTAAAACATTAGTTTAGATAGAAATTCTCATTTGGTAAAAAACAAACCAAACAAACCAAAACCAAAAAACCAAAACCAGTATTTTCAGTACATCTACAGTGACTGAAGTCTAATAAATAATATTTTCAAGAGAAATTTGAGTTGAATATAAACCAACTTCAATAATAAATTTAAATAGCTGTACATTATTTGAATTCTCATTCATATATGCAAATAGGCAGTAACAGTACTTGTATGTGGAACTATTCATTGCCCAAGATGAGAAAGAGTTACAAGAGTGGGTCATGCAAAGTGAGCTACATTCATGAAATGAAATGTCAAGGTCCACTGTGCTGGTAAATCCTCACAGTGCATTTGGATTCATGACTCCTCTGATTACTTTCCAAAATCCTTTATGGTCTGTTATGTCAGCAATACACAGATTAAGAGACATTACTGGCATACACCGACATGAAGGAATTTTAACCTCTTCAAAGGTGCATATAATTTAAAATATATCAAATATTTCCTTTGTCTTTTTATATGATTAATTAAAGATAAATTAAAAACTGCATTTAAGAAATTAACAGAATATCCTTCTCTAAAATAATGGGTCACAATTGTAGCAACATGTAGTGATTTTGACTGCTCAAGATTATGATAACTTTTTTTTTTTTTTTTTTTTTTTTTTGATTATTAT
>VFFE01007190.1:483750-494745 GCA_008921705.1 Burhinus oedicnemus
GTAATGTTTTAAATCATTTGTGTTCTGGAGAAAATCTAGAAAATAACCACTGGGAGTCTCAAAAAACCCAGAAAGCAACTATTTTTACAATTCCAAATTTTTATGTGTTTTTTTGTTGCTTTTTAGAACAACCCAAAAGACATGAAACTGACTAAAGATTTTGACACAATTAGGACTGACAATTATGAATTCCAGATATTACTGAGGGAGAAAAGAAACAGTTTTTTAAAAGTTGAAGAGGTCACCACATTTCTGTGCCAGAAAGCTCTTGCGAAAACCGCATTTCATTTGGTTGTTGGTTTTTTTTCCCTTCATCATTCACTATTGTACAGCACTTTGCTTCATTTCTGAATTTCATCTCTCCCAGATGGTTGTTAATTGATAGAAGATGGCTTTCACATTTACCATTATAGCTGAAATAATGGTCTGAAATTCAAAACTTAAATATTAAAGCTACACATTAGGCAAAAATGTCCAAAAGGTTAGACAATGGAATAATTTGTCAGGGGAGAAATAGTTGAATCATCATTACTACTAGAATTCAAGAGCCGACTAGATAAAAGAGATTATTAGGAGATTATAGTAAAGGTCAAGCATCAGCTGCCCTCTGTTGCTTCCTGTTTTCTAATTTAGCATGGATAACATATTCTGCATAACAAGGATGATCTACGATACTCCATAACGCATAGCGTGCTATATTGCAACATTGACAATACAAGAGAAAGGGGGCCAAAGCATGTGGCAGGCCAAGCAATAAAGTAATATATATATGTATGCATGTATATGTATGTAATATATGTTATATAATATATATAAAACCTATATTAAAAAAAAAAATTACACCCCACAGCCCTGAGTTTTTACTATGATGGTGCATAATACTGCAGAGGGCACCATTGCCCTCGCTGGTGTGTAATAATCTCCCCATACTCATGGTCAAACAATTTTATATTAAATATTTTTGCTCACTTTTACAACCTTCATGTTCTAAACAATTGCAGGGTGTGGGAGAGACAACTTTCAAAGATATACTATACCTGCTGTACTTTTAATTATTTTGTAGATTGAAAATAACTACGAGGGAAATATATGGGGGAGGGGAGATGGGAAGTACTAAAGGAGCGTTTACCACTTTATTTATGTAGTTTATTTCAGATCTGGTCTCACAGAGCTCGTTTCATCAAGGAGAGGATCTACATCATCTCATTTCAGCATATGTCAGTGTAATTAACAGTGTTTTCCAGCAAAAACTGAGCAGAATTTCACCATAGTTTCTTCATAGCGACAAACCTTCCTCCCCAGGTCCAGCACTGCTCTAATAAAAATGACTGTAACGTATTAGGACTCCTCACTTTTTTATGTATGCTACTTAGATAATCCATCTTAATTTAACATTGATTATTATTGCTGATATTATGGTGCCCACTGAATTTGCATCAGCCTTTGATTGTGACAGATATTAGACCCCTGCACCACCTTATGTAATAATATTTAACCGAGCACTGCCTCCAGCTTTTCCCAGTTAATAAAACCCAGTTGAAATCCCTCCCTCATTTAGCAATAAATCCTGCCTACATCACACAAATTTGAATAACGGGTGTTGGGGGAGAAAAGTTGGGCAGGCAAGAGGAGGAGCGGGGGCTGCAGTGCGGGCAGGCAGGCAGACGGGAGCACTGCCCCGGCATGCGGACAGACTGCCGATGAGGAGGTGCCTGTCTGGGAAACCAAGGTTTTGAAAAAGAAACCTGCGATTGGCCGAGCGTCTTCCAAGATTTTATGTCACCTGCAGAGAGTACATGACAGCTTTATTAATGTTAAGCATTTTCAGCCTGATTCACTACCGCATTACTGCAGCGTCGTGCTGAGGTAGCCCCACGCCGTGGTAAATCAATGGTCGGCTGAAACGTGTCCCACTCTCAAATGGCCCAGAGCGCGGGGACTGTGCCCTGAACCTTTTAGGGGTTCTTTATTACTGAGCAGTGAATTTTGAGTAAACATCATCTCTGCCGGGGCTGACTTGCTAGCATTAAGCTGAGATGTGGCCCTTAGCTTTTAAACTGGAATTAATTATATAGCTTCCCTTCTAGGAGGTTAAACTATATTTCTGCTCAATATTTCTTTCTTGAGAGGGACTATATGAGTCAGCTTTAAGTGTTTTTTTTCTGGTAAAAGCCATCAGAACTTTTATAAGTGGAAATTTTACATTAACTGGGTTCTGGAGCAACCCGCGGGTTTCTTTGGTAGCACTCATTTTGCATGTGCACAACTTTATACAGGCAAATACAAAAAAGTCTGCATGCAAATTGTTTTTGCATTTGATGACTTGTGTGGACAGAAAGAAAATGTCGTACACAAACAGCATCTGTGTGCTCAAATTAAGAATTTTTCACTGCTTTCATTCAAGATGTTAAGCATGAAAACATTTTGCAAATGAAAAGAGAAGGACAGATCTGAATCCCTTTACAAGCACTGGCTTTTTTTTGTTTTCTTTAGAAAGCGTTCACAACTTAACCCTTGGTGTTCCAAACTTTTGTAATTTATGCCCCAGATAAAAACAATCACATACTTTAAAGAGAAACACACAAAATACTAATAAAATAATAAAAAACCAGCAGCAACAACAAAAGCTATATCAGATACATGTTTTTGCATAAACATGTACATGGATGCAATAGAATCTCTTTCAGCTAGGATACAGTTGATCCATGTATTTGATGACCAATCCTAACCACCTTACTTGGCACACAACGGCCCAAAGTCCTTGTCTTTTAGAAAGTGCAAAAATTAAGTTACAACTTATTTATCAAAACTTGTCCCCTATCTTAGAACAATTTACCTAGAAAGAGAGATTCACAGAGCTCTCAATACCTTTTCTCCTGTAGCTTAAAAAAATACTCAGAATACAGCAATAATAGAAATATAGAGAGATCATCTTAAGAACTCAGGTAAGTACAACTACAACCAACAGAAATCATGTCCTTTTCTGTCATTAGGATTGCTGAGAGGACTATCTCCCATTGATGCTGATTTTTATTTTTTTATTAAACTGCAGATGCACAATTGAGTGGAAGTGAAATCCAGTGTCAAGCAGGTGCTGGAGGCACGATGCAGAAGCTCAACATCAGTTATACACCACTTCATACGAATGTGCTTGCTTCAACATACCACACCTATGGCCATCTGTATTCTTGTTTTACTCTGGTTTTCCCCATAGGACTTTCTTTCTCCCTATACTTGGTATTTTCTCTGCTTTCCTATGGAATATGTGCCAATGTTGCCCTGATTTGCCATGTGAAATTCTCACTGAAGTTGGTGGAATTTCTCTCCATAGGCCAAGGGAATCATATTAGTCTAAGTTTATAAAGTGTGTCTGAAAGTTGGTACTTTATTTACAGAATTTGATTATGTACAGCTGTCATTCTCTTACTCAAAAGACGAAGAAGAAATAACTGCACATCACAAGGTATTCTTCTTTGCCCCACACTACTATGCATTTTGGTGTATATATTTGTACCAACAAATATAAATCATGCACTTCAGCTAGGACACCAGTAAACCAGTAAGTAATTGCTTTCTTCATTCTTCTTGCTACATTACACATGTTATCTGCCATGTAACTGCTACTCAAACAATGGCAATGAGAAGGGTGGAATTAAACACCGTTTATTGCCTTTATATAAATCTATTTTCCAGCCCTTTTTAGCTTTTCCAGATGTAACTAACTCAATTTTTGTGTTTTAAAGCACAGTAATTTGACATTCATTCACAATCAAATGTCAAATGTACTTTACGTACCTGCTGTATGATTATACAGTTCTCCTAGGTATTGAAAGAGAGTATATGGTAAAGTGAGTAGAAGTTTGCTAAAAATAACATATTTAGAACTCCTAAACTTTTCTAGATTCCCTCGACAGTAATAGACCTTTCAAGAATATTATCACTCAAGGCTTACTATAGCTTCTTTTTTTCACAAGTTATTTTTATAGGATACCAAAAGGAACACAGTTCTCTTGCAATTCTGGACATGAGTACCCAGAGGACTCCTGAATTACAGTGAGTTAACCAGAATTGACACTGAAACATCAGATCCAGTACTTCTTCCCGAAGTAGTAGTATTTTATACATCATAACTTCTTCCAGCACAAGCCTAGAACTTATTTTATGGAATCTGCCATGAAAAGTTTAATGGAGGATTCGTCCACTCTGGAGAATCCCAGGCTACCCATCCTATGATAAAAGACTCAACAAACCACCAGCAAGAAATAACAAAACCATCCAGGACTATAATCGTGGTATTCAACCTGCTAGACATTGCTTCCGTGAAATGGCACCTTGCTGGCTACTGATGTCAGTGCTTTTCCTTCAGCAATAGAAAATATTTTAACTTACTCACCAACTGTGATTGAAACAAATCTATTTACTTGTCATTGTTTGTTCATGCTCCAAAATTTCACTCCGTGCTGTGTGATGAAATAAATTAATAACAGTGTAAAACACTGTCTAATGTCGAGTTGCACCCT
The DNA here is from genome assembly GCA_008921705.1 of Burhinus oedicnemus. Classification (NCBI taxonomy): domain Eukaryota; kingdom Metazoa; phylum Chordata; class Aves; order Charadriiformes; family Burhinidae; genus Burhinus; species Burhinus oedicnemus. The sequence continues at coordinate 488,271 of VFFE01007190.1, forward strand.
AGTTCTATTATTTTCTATAGTCAAAAATCTACATCTTTCTTCATGTGAAAACAATTTTGTAAAGAAAGTTTTAGTGACAGTTAATGCTGTGATACTGAGATTTTTGACCTGAAAAACAGAAGTTACAAATTTTGGGTAAGAATAATCTGAAATTTGGGGGCAGGACTGAAGATAATAATTTGATCTTAGATTTCTAATTATCTGTATACTAAAACTGAATTACATAATTAACCCTGGATGATAAACACTGATAGACACCAATTTTTTAACTCTCCAGCTTTCCCTGCCTTAGAACTAATGAGTAGCTCCAAAAAGACATCAGTGTTTTCCCCTCCATATTAAATCCACATTTTGTTTCATATTGAAACAACAATTTGGTGTAGAGAAATTGAAATATAAGGTAAAGAGGGATGGGCAGGGAAAACAAAAATGTTTATTTCTGACAGATTATTAGCAATTAAAAAATACAAAAACATTTCACAACAAATCAAGTCTGGAGGAAAAAATTCTCATTCTCATGTATAATTTAACTTTGTCATGAATTCTTAACAGACCTATAAATTGGAAAATCAACATCTGCTCAGTGATAACAGGTGAAGGACATGGAGGCTGGCACCAAATTTTCACCAGCTTTAACATGAAAAAAACCCTCTTACTGTGTTGCCTGTTATTGTAAACGTGTCCTGTGGAGAGAAACTATTTCAACTTTTTTCTAAGCTTATTATGCAAATCTTTTTCAAACGTAGTTCTCTTTAGATTTTTCCATTTAATGTCATCAATATACAAATTAAGCTGTGGCATGAAGGAGAAATAAGTGAGAGTATAAAAAGTTAGCTGCCATCTTCCTTCCACTCTCTCCAACACTTAGTAAACTTCAGCGTAGCGTAAAGTACCCACTGATCTTTCATAGATAATTGTATAGAAATTAGCTGCTGCCCCAAGACACTAGTTATGAATAGACTTTACACCCCTTTTGTAAGGTTGTCTTCTGACTCATATGGAAGCTGCTTTGAAAAGGAATAGGCAGTCCTGATATTGCTCTAGAAGCAAGATAGCGAAATGCACGTACTGTATAGAAGAAGCTAATGTACTGTGAGCATTAAAGGGCAAATTACCATCCACTCAGCAGATCTGTGCAGAATTTCTCCCAGTGGTTTTCATGGAGTGACACATTAGCTAACAATCACAATTTAGCCCTGTTTGATCCTTAGCAAAAGCAAGAAAGAATATTTTCTTGTCCACACTTCAAGCTACGACAGTTTTTGTCAGAAGACTTTGGAATTCAGCCACAGAACAATCTTCATTTAAATCTCCAGAACACAGCTTTTGCATGGGCATTAAAGTTTCCACAGCAACCTATGCAGACAAAAGTATTTACTCATAAGAGGTAGCCCCACACGCCCTCATATGGAAGCATGTCTTTGCTAATGTCACATGGTTGATTTGCACTGAGACATAACAAATTTCAACCTCATCCATTTTTGCCTTTCCTGAGCTATTCTCCCCCTTCTTGAGATTTAAAAATTAAACTGCTGCAGGACAGAGCATGTGGGTTATAGTCTCACAAGCAATTACAGTGTGGGTGTTGAATTACTGCAGCAATAATATTCTGGTCAGTTGTTTTCTGTTCCAGCATATGAACTTCTGTGGAGCATCTGGCCTGTGTCTGTGAAAAGTTCTCATATTTAATTTTTGGACAGGGCTCATCACCTGGTTATGCAGTGAAACTCAAATCATAAATCTCCCTATTCAACAACAAAGATTTGGTTGGGTGACTCTTAGATAGCAACATCAGATGAGATCTATGTTCCAATAAAGAGTCTTGTTCTGGGTATCTCAGGGCATCTAGTGTCTTAAAACTCACAATTGGAATAAATTATATGTTTCAAAGGTAGTTTATGTAGACATCAGACTGGTCATCATGTGATGGTGATTTATATTATATGCTCTAAATAACATTTACATTTTATTTATTATTTCTTTTTCTGGATACTGTTTTTATGTAAGTACACAAGACATTTTTCTGAGCTCTAGATTCCATTTGCAATTACTTCTACCCTCCATTTAAGGTCTGTACTGTTCACCATTAAAGACTGACACAGATCAGCTCACATAAAGCAATTCCAAAGAAAATGTAATGTCACTAATGTAAATATGACAGTGACCATATCTACAAAATATACATTAGAACATAAAGCAAGTAAAACGGGGTATCTTCGTCCAGAAAATTGTGGCAAAAATTATAGCTCTGTTTCTTTTTCCTGTTTTAAGTTTCCAACAAAACTCTCAAAATAAAATATAACTTTTCTGGAGTGGGACTACCATGTGTTAGGGGAATTGTAGTTCACATTATTCTGATCTTCACAGGTCTTTTGATCTCACTGGTTAGATTAAAACTTCCATGGTGCATGTCCAGACAGATTATGATAACCACCTGCAAGATATGCTTTCTGGGAAACAGTATCCTGAAGACTATGTTTTCCTAGAATAAAATAGCAAGTCAATAGCTCAGGACTCAAGTTTCCATGATCCACTTTTACATCGCTTTAGAATAGAAATATTTTCAGCCAAACTATTTTAGATATTGAGAGAAAATACCTGAAATTTGCAAAAGAGCAGACAGATTGGGGGTTAGATGAGAATCTAATCCTTATCAAAATTCATTTCAATGGAAAATTCTTGACCAGCCCTATTAAAAAGAATTGCCTAAAACTCAATCTTGTTAAAGACAAAGGTAGAGAAAGCAACATCATTATTAACCCTTCTCATAAATAAATAGCATATTATATGTCGTCATCTCTGTATAAACAATATAATAATTAGAATAAAGTAAGATATAATTTGCTGATCTGCACTTGAAGGAACACAGCTGACAGCTTCTGTCTGAGCAAAACGTATGATCCTAACTGAGAATATCCAATGATTTGACTGAGCTAAAAAAATTACTTATTGTTTTTCAAGCATTGGGCTATCTTTTTTTTTTTAGTATTTTTTTAAAAAAAAGCCTTATCACAAGTGTTATCAGGAACTGGAACTCTAAGCTACTGATAAACCTGCCGTCTGATAAACTGTAAATGAAGATAGCTACAAACTTATGCAGTTGTAACTGACAAATGCATCCAGCGTTAGTTCATGATTTGGTATGTTCGTTGATGATAATATTCTTTCTTTTCACACCATTCAAGAGAGTGATAACAAAATGAGATGCCTTTATTCTCTCTAAGGAATTCTTTATCAGGTGATTGTCAATATTGAAAGTCAGTTTTCTTCCCCAGCATTCATTATTCAGTGAAGGCTGTGGTTTCAAGTCCAGTCTTTTATTCTTATGTGCATAATGCAACAGCTAGAAAGGTTCAGCTTGCCAGAAGTATCCTGAAGCAAAATCATCCATTCCAAAGCAATGATAAGTTAGACAGTACCCAACACCTGTTCAAACAGTGGGAAATAACTCAGCACAGGTGTTAATGGGAAGTCCAGTTTGCACAACCGCAACTTCATGCCCTGGAAATTCAAAAGGTCATCATCCAGATCTTACGAAGACAAACTAATTAACAAAAAACTTTCTAAATAGTGCAAGACAAAAAAAAAAAAATTACCAGATATTTAGATTTTAGACAGGATTGAGTTAACTTGAATGACACAATTACAGAATGTGAAGGTCTCTGAGCTAGCTTTTGGTGTGTCCTTAGGTGGTTAATACGGAAAAGTATTCTGGATTTTTGTCTGGACATTAAAAACTCTGTCCTACCCAAATTTTAATAAGCCTGGATATAACCCACTGCGTCAGAAGATTTGCATAGAATTCAGAACAACTGAAATATTAAAAAACATGCGATAATGAAACCTACTGAAAAAAAAAAAAAAAGGCTGATTCTAAATACAAGCAAGTTTCAATTTAGGTTTTAAAGAAACAACATGGGGATCATCTACTCCAAACCCTGCTCATAGTAGGGACAAATTCAAAGTTAGAGCAGGTTACTTGCTTACTGACCCGCTGAGTTTTAAACATCTCCTAAGAGAGGATTCCACAACCTCTCTGGGCAACCTCTTCTAGTAATTAACCACCCTTACTGAGGACTTTGTTTAAATCCAGTTGGAATTTGCCTTGCTGCACAGTGTGTCCACCACCTCTTGGCTTTTCGCTATGTGCATCTGCCAAAAGGGCCTATGACAACCCGTTAGGTCATAGCAACTAGATCCCCCTTAGCCCTTTCTTCTTAAGGTTGAAAAAACCCAACTCTCAGACTCCTGTATCATGTGATGAAAAGGGGGCTAAACAGTAAAAAGGTAGCATTTGCTGTCAGTACTCAGTTACCTACAGTAATGAAGATACTGCTCAGTTATGGGGAACTAGTCTGGAAATTTAAAACATAAAAAAAAAGGAGGGAGGAACCAAACTCCAAACCCAGAGACCATTAATGTACATAAAATTGTGAATATATAGAAAAATTCCAAGATAAAATAGTTTATGTTTAATAACAACTATTAATAGTTGGGAATGGTTTATTTTATGATGCAAATCATTTTGTCAGGTTTTTTGGTCATAAGGATAGCTTTGTTTGTTGCTCTGAATATTTTCAGTATGACTAGGGAAGTTCCTATTGATTTTAATGTCCTTTACCAGCTAGTATAACTACATGAGTCAAAGTGATCTTTAGTCTGATCTGGTTTGAACAGTCTTATATTCAGTGTCAAAAAAGCCATTATATGCACAACCTATCAATGCTTTTTAAAGTAACACCCATACAATTATCATGGGGGGGATTCTAATTTATCTAACACAGTGATCTAATTAACACTTGAAGTCCTCTTCCTAAAAAAACCACCAATGCTCCTGATGTAGTTAGCTGAAAGCTGCAAGTGTCCTTAAAGCCAAGTCTGAGAAGCTCAAGATCCATTTAAAGAGGTATGATAGCCATTTTCTGTCATTTATTTATCCTTTACCCATAAAGCATGTCATACTTGTGCCACTTATCATTAGTTACTAGTATGTTCATCCATTGCCTTTCAATGTATTGCCATTAAACTGGATGGCAAACAATGGGCAGGGAAGATTATATGGTCAGTGCCCTAGGGATATAAGAGTAATGGATGGATGGACAGTAATGATTCACTTACCGCAATCAGTGCTACTCTCAGTCACTTTTGTGATGCAGTATTAGTTCCATAGGAGATATCAGATGAGAGGGGAAAAAAAAAGGTAAAAGGAGATAAATCTATATAAACGGGAAGGAAAGAGCAAATAGTTGTGGCTTCAACCCTTCTGTTTATTACTGTTTTCTAATGTTTTGAGAAAGATAGATGAAAATTATAGGAAGCACTAAAATGGAAATTAATGTTTTAAAAAGGTTCAAGGTTGCTATAGACAGGTTTTAAAGAAAATCATCATCTCTCCCTGCAATACATTTACAACACGAGGTCTCAAAACATAACAAAGCAAGGTGAAGCAAACTGTTTTGTTCTTTCCTCCCAGAAATGGGCTAAATCTCACTGGACCTAGAAAAATTTCTACATACCAAATTGGTGTATTGAAAAAAAGATATTTTGATATAAACCTCTCAGACCAGCTGAAAATGAGAATAATCCCACTGAATACAGTAAAATTACTTGTGTACTCCAAACTGCAGCTGTGTATAAGTGCTCTTCTAGTAAGGACACGCTAAACTGGTTTAAAACATGGCAAAGTCCACAGGACTTGTACCAGCTTCATTAAGGTTCTACATAAGCCTTTTCTTCAAATTCTCTCTTGACTTTAAACTCTTCTATGCTGATAATACATTACTTGTTCTTAACTTCAGCTATTTCAGCTGAAGAAGAATAAAATGCTGATATTTTTTATCTTTTTTTTTTTTATGGTAGGACACTCTGTAAAACCTAAAGAAGAAGCAAGATTAAGTAGAATTAAGTAGAAAGTTCAGAGACTTTAATGAGATGGTTTTATTTAAATTCTCATTTACAAAAGAGCTTTCTAGTCATTAGAATTTTGAACTTGTTAAAAAAAAGAATTAATTACTGTCTTGACACAGCATTTTTCAGACTTCTTTTTCTCTTTTGAATGTGTTTTGCTGGTACAATGTCTGAAACAGAAAGCTGTTTTACAAATAGTTTCTGGAAGAATTACTAAGCAAAACCAGATTGAGCAGGAGGTGTTGAGAAAGGCATACATTTTTATTGATAGAAGGATGCAATGCTGAAAGAATAATAAACAGTGTTTAGATAGCAGCACAAGAAGGTTTTCAACTGTATAATAAAAACAGTTTGTTACTATATACATATAACAAGAAACAGAATGCTATTTTAGCTTTATAGAATTTAATTTGCTTGTCTTCTGAAAATGGGCAAATATAGCAGCTGTGTTTCCAGTCTTCAACTTTATAAACTTTGCTCTCATCTAGCAAAACGTTCTGTTAAGTTCTTGAAATTGGAGGTAAAGATGCAATTTCTTTACATGTTTAGCCATGGAATTATGAAGAAG
>VFFE01007190.1:494765-540808 GCA_008921705.1 Burhinus oedicnemus
TTCTTTTTTTTTTTTTTTTTTTTTTTTTTAACCAGACAGTACTACCCAGAGGGCCTCTTGATCATCCTGGCCATTACTGAGACATTTCAAGCAAAGTTATCCCTGCTTTGCAGAAGGGTTCCCAAGAAAGCTAGGAAACGCAAAAGTGTCAGGAACTTATCATTTTGCAGTAAGAAATAGGTTTCACACCACTAGTCTGCTTATAATTATGGTGATGAGACTCACATACTTACCTTCAGATTGCTTTTCATTACTTAGTTACTCCATCCAACCAAGGGCAGTGCTCAGCTGTCCTGTGCCCTGCAGAACTGAAAAGCAAGAAACAAGTGCTCCCCAAATACTAAAGGTACGAAGCTAGGGCAGACAGCAAGTGGAAAAAACAGTAAAATGCAAATCAGATAGTCTTCATCCCCAAATTTCTCCTCACATCATCAGACCGATCTCCACAGAGAAAAGCTATCTGATGTTCCTTAGAAAATCAAATTGTATTTGCTTTTACAGTAATTGTTCCCCCAATACTGCAATAAGCTATAGCCAGACAACATTCTTAACTCCGGACTCCTCTCATGCTTCTCCTAAAATAAATAAATAAGTAAATAGTTGTAGCTGTCTACTGGCTGAATAGGTGTTTAAATTTTTTTTTTTTTTTAATTTTTATTATTGGTATGCCTAAACTGGTAGCTGAAATTAAATAATTTTAAAGGTGTAATTCTCAGAAATTGCTTTTCAAATTCGTTTTGAATGTAGATGTCTAATCTCCTTTAAGGGTTCTGGCACATTAGACACAGGCACACAATGTTCTTCTGTAGTGTCATTCCACCATGGGGTTGACAGGGTGTCTTAAAAAAAAATTACCAAGTCCTAATGGTAGGTGTATCCATTTATTTCCACCCCACATTACAAAGGGAATGGAAGAGGTGCCTCGAAAGAGCTCCAGCCAGGATAGACTAAGGGGAAAGCTCTGTGAACAATCAAGCTCAAAGAACAAGTTTTTGTTGATTTAAAACCAACCAACCAACCAACCAAAAAAAAAATGACAACCACATTAAAGCATTAGCATAAAATCCTGGGAAAACAATTACATGAATACTCCCGCAAGTCCTTCAGTTGAGAGTAGACCAGGGAGGGATTCAGTTATGGCTGCGTTCAGGTATTACCAAACCATGTAGCGGCCCAGAACAAAACTGTTGCATATGGCTGTAAGGATGCTGCTTATTCTGACTGTATTTAATCCCTGCAAGATCAGAGCTGCTGCTGCTGAGAGCAATATTGGAGTGTCTGGAGAAACCATCACTGACGGAGTCAGAACAGCTATGCCCACTAAAGTTGGCCTTCCATCTCTGTTCCCCCTTCATCTAGCTGGGAACAGCAAGTCCATATTTCCCTGCCTTACTATTCCAGATCCTCTCCTTCTCATAAGAACCTTGTTATTTGTCCACTTGCTTGTGGCAGCAAACCCCAAAATTAAGTTTAATGTTGCCTTGGTGAGAAACCAAGGGCTGGCATTGGGTTTAGTGTTCTCTATTGTTTACAAGTAATCTAGATTCTTCTAGTGTCATATCTAAAATATGTTTAATTAAGTTGTGAGTTGTTGATTTCAGGTGACTGTTGATCACACTGACAGGAGTAAATAGGTCATTGGTAATCAGGGTCTCAGAACATTGGAAGAAGTCTAAGAATGACTGCAATTATGTAAAATCATGCAGAACCAATAATAATGAAAAATAAATTGTCCCCTCACTCTGAATGTACAGACATAAGTGGAAACAAAATGGAGAAACAGAACCATACATATTAATGAGACAGCACCATCTAATCAAAACCCATTGTCTTCTGCCAGCTCAATCAACAAATTATTATAGAGGATAATGTTACATTTAGGAACTCTAAATGTTTATAAACAACCTCAATTACTATACTGCAGTAACTTTTCTTCGAAAGCAATCAGGTTTAATATTTTATCAGAAGAACAGAAGGAGACATTTTTATAAGATCAAACAATTATATTGATAAAGACATTTAGTCATGTTGAATAAAAATACTTAGTTTTAAATTAATGTATGTGATTTTTCTGAGTTTCTCAATAGCATAAATAAATAAACATCAAGTTGCCAATGTTAAAAGATTGTTCAGAATGCAACAGTCTTAAAAACCAGTAGAGTTCCTAGGAATCTTACAGATATTTCTGCAAGCTATTCTAAAACTCTGTGAAATTGAACATATTTCTTTGCATTCAATGAATCCTGTAAATGCCTATAGGACTTCTTTCAAATCATCAAATAAATGCTAGTGTCTTATCCAGCATTAATAATTGGGTTTTGTCAATTCAGCACTTTAAAATGTTCATTTTGTGAAGTTACCATGTTGCGTGCTTTCCTTTCTTCCACTGCCTTTAATTCCCAGTGGATAGTAAATCAAGTGATTTTATTATTTCTTTTATTCCCCACTGCCCCATATTGTTTTCTTTTTTAAATTCTCATTATATTGTAAGTTCTAAGGTTATACACTGCCTTTAGGATTTTTGATATATTATGTACTTATATTTGAATTTTTCATAAAGTAATATGTATATGTGTGTCTGTGTATCTTAGAGATTTTACGTACATTTGCATCATATATTGGCTACAGTTACAGTCAACTCTTCTGCAGAGGAAGCACCTTCAGTCCATCCCATGCATCCCTGTGCATAGTGTATTTAAAAAGTCAGAAATTCTTCTACGTGAACATATTTATGCATAAAAAAGAATAAATTTTGTTCAACTTGAAACAAAAATTTCATATCTCTGAAGATTCCATTTCAACATACTTCACTTCACAGTAAAAGAATCCTTTGTTTCTGCTACTCTGATACTAATTAGGCAGTGCTGGTTTGGGGTTTTTGTAAAGTTACTTTATTTTTGAAACATCATATGTAACCATATTTTTATTTTAATGAAGCCATTTCCGTATGCAAGACCCCTAGCTCTATGTAAGAGGAAAGACAAGTAAATGCCAGCAAGTATTGTAAGCAATGGAACAGTAAAAAAATAACTTTTTTTTTTATTTTTTAGAACAAAAGTTAGAGGTTTTACAATGAGCTGTTAAACTGAGTTCTTAAGAAATACCGAAAGCCAAAAAGCACCCTAAAGTTGTAATTGGCATATTATCAACATATGTATAAAGAATCAAGGAGTGCCAGTCAGTTGTTGGAAAAGCTATTCAAATTCTGTCAATGTGTTCTACCTCTGTAGCCAGTGAGGAAGCTCCCACCAAATTTACTGAAAAAAACAGCTGGGCTAACACTGACAGCTTGGCCAAATTTCTCTGAAGTGTGTTTAAAAGTTACAAATATATCTTTATTAAATGCAACCTAGCTTTCAGGTACAACGTTTGAAAGGCATTAATATAGAAGGTGTTTTTCATCTCCAGTTCCTATGAACCTATAACTAATTGAAATAAACATGTATAATTGTATATGGCTGTAGTCATTCCCAGCAAGATTAACCCATGCTTCTGTGTTCCCCTTGGCAGTGGCCCTAAAAACAACTTATCATTGAGTGATTGGACTATGAAATCACCTTCGCTTTCTTCTTCTTTACTGTTCCCTTCTCTTTTTTCCCTGGCCCCACAAGACAAATTATCTAGTAACAAGCAGAATTATTCAGGAATGCTAAAGGACTATCATGTTATTTAAACACTGAAGAGAGGCAGTGATCTAAGCCTAGGAGTGACAGCTGTGACTGCGGGGATTTGTTGCCAGCTCTGGGAATGGCTTGCTCCACAGGCTTGCCAACTTTTCTAGCCTATCTGTAAAATGGAACTAACATTTTTTGATGCCATAGAGCTAAGCATTTTGAAGTACTTTGAAGATGCAAAGAGCTTTAATAGTGTTAAGTATCACATTTTAGCTACATGGACCAAAGAACAGAGTTTGGAAAAATTTTAATTTTTTTCCCCAGAGAGACTCTGTAATGCAAATCAAACCTGATTCTGGCCCAACTATGAATTTGAAACCAGTGATGGAATGAAAAATCATGTTTTCAAAGGATATCCATGTCAAAGCAGAGGGATATTAGCCTATGGTTTCTTTGGAACTTGCCTTAAGGAATATCAATTTTTTAAATTTTTTTTAGTGCCTTTTTCTACCTGTTTCTCATTATTTTTTGCCTCGATTCCATGATTAACTCTTCAGTTTTACTCTTTATCTCCTCAAAGTTTAAGAAATATTACAAGGTGGGGATCATATGAAATGGTTCATATGAAAATTTTCCCAGAGCGTATTAAACAAGGGTATTCTGAGGGCTAAATAGTTAACTGAAGCCATCAAAATAAGAAGCATGACCCTGTGACATCAGAAGAGGACCGCTAGAGATGACCAATTCTATAGAACCATTTTCCAAGGTACCTCCATGCAAAATTCCCTAGTCTGAATTAAAATAAAATCAAAATGGTGCAGAAAAGCAATTAAAATGATCCAGGAAGTATAAAAACTATTTATATGATAGCAGCAAGACTTATCTTTTCAGTGCAATGGAATACAGCACAGAAAGACTCACATCGATACAGATTGAGGCAGGTACAACTGCTTCATACAGCATCTAGTGGAAAAACAAGTTTAGACCTAGAAAACAAAGTAGGACATAGGAGACAAGGCATCTTGTATCAAATTATTTCCAGATCATGGAAATTTCCTCTCCAAAAAGATACTGCTATTCTGCATCCTATTATGGACCTGGTTTAGCTTGCTCAGGCATTTTTACGCTCCACTGTATGGAGGAGAATGTCCCTAAAGGAGTTTGATTTGTGTAAACAACAGAATGAAGACAGAGAAGGTGTCCCAATTTACCATAGGTGTATAGTTTTGCTTTAATGCAAGCAATAAACCAAAGGTCTGAAAATCTGTATTAGGGAACGCACACCTAAGCATATGTTGATAATGGTGTAAATGGTCCTGAAAGGCCTGAGTACAGCTTGTTTTGGAATAGCTATAATGGAGGAAATATAAAGACACAAGGCCTCACAGTATCAAATTTAGTGTTCTAAAAGCAATTATGAGTAATGGATATTCGTAGGAGGCTCGTTAAGACAAAGACTGAAAATGTAGAACACTAACACATACAAGTGTAGCCACTGTACATTTAATACCATAATAAACTACTAATACAGATTTTTTTCACAATTCTATGTGTATTGAGGTATGTAACCGAATGTAGCATATAGAACCTTCACAAAAAGAATAAGGCAAATGTAATTCTTCACCTCCTATGTAATCTGTAACTAAAGGTGAAGGGAGAACAACTATTCATCATTTCTCAGCACCTGGAAACTAGGGATACCAGGTGAAATTATGCCGCATTGTATTTCAAGCAAAATGAAGCATCCTTTTCCACATAACATTTAAACTGAGAAACTCCATGCCACATGATTATATATGTGTATATATATATATTATATATGGATGCTGGATATGGATTTTAAAAGTGAGACACATAAATGGAAGGAGGGTCCATTGGTATTTGCTAAACATAAAATTTTTAATACTGGATCTGGCTCAGAAAATCCCAACATCATTAGCAGCATTCTGGAATTCCATGCTCAATCTACAGAGAGAGTATGAGAAGACGAAACTGAATTTCTGAGGATGCTGGGACCAAATGCTAAGTCTCAAGGGGTGCATCCTGGGCAAAATATCTACATCCACAGGGGTAACCAGTAACCTCAGCATATTCTTGATGGTCCAGTCTTTATGTTTCTCTCCCTTATGGATTCCTTGATTGTCTTAAGAAACTTCAGCAGCACTACCTAAAATGTACCATCTCCAGGCAGCCAGTTTGAAATAATCCACTGAGAGAAAGGTTTGCAGTCTGTCACTTTCTTTTCTGAACTTTGCCTTAGCTTCTGTATTCTTCTGGGAAGAAACTGAATTTATGTGACTTAGTCTCCATACCCATCGGTGAGATATGGGTAAAACAATTAATGATCAAAGACTGATTTTAACAAGGGCAAGGTTCTTATTAGGAGTGAAGATCTAGGTGAAAGATAAAGGAATTTCTTCAAACTTAAAAAAAAAAAAATAACCAAACCAAACCAAAAACAAACAAAAAGACCCCACAAAAATTTTAAAAAAAGTCAACAAAACAAAAACCAGTGTGGATTTGGACTTGACATTTAAGATAAGATTTGAGCTCAGTCTGATTCTTTTTTTTTTCTGAAACAATTTACTGCTGAAAATAGGTGTTTTATAATTGAAACACCAGCAGACCTATAATTCTACAGATAAAACTGGTAGTGCCATAATATATCATGGTTTTTCATTGAAAAAAATTAAGTTCATTTTGCTGTGTTGCCAAATTGTAATTTACAGTACATCTGTAAATTCTCAGAGGTAAATAAATATTGGTCATATCACAGTTAATTAATAAAAGATAAATAATGAAAACTCATACTTTGTTGCTTTTTTTCTTGAAAATATCTTGAAAAAGCTGACATTACTTCACAGAGCATGAGATTTATGTGTTTGGAGGCTATCTGTATTTTCACCCTTTGTCTATCTTCTCTTCTTCACAGCTGTCATAAATGTTCTGTAACACTTCAAATTTTGTGACACTAATTACATCTAAAATGCTTGTGTAACTAATATGTAAGTATATTGTAAGCTGGTGCACAGCTAAATGAACTTCTAGAGAAATTGTAATGCTTCTTCATTTGTAAATTATAAGATTATACTCTGAGTTGTATTAGATCTAAAAAAATTTGCGCATACTGTATAATTCCTGAATTTACTTAATGAGTACACATAGTGTTAGAACTGATTCATGGATCCTGCTGCTCAATGGCATAGGAATTACAGAAGATGTTATCTCATCAATCCACCTCAGCATTTTATCAGTGGGTAGCATATTTCTTATAGTCAGAAATACCAACTCAAATGTATTGCAAACTGGTTTACAACTGCATTTGTAATTTACTTCATGTGCATTTAAAACGAATGATTTGTGCTCAAAGTATATTTAGAAAGAATCAAAAGAAATCCAAAACTGTTCTATATATTTCATTCAAAATATTCTGTTATTTCTCAGAGACACAACATATATTCTCCTTTTATAGCAAATTAGCCTATATTACATACCAGGAAGACAGACACAAACACCTAAAAAGTCTGAGCAGGGAAGGCAACATTCTCATCTTTTTTGCCCAGCTCATTGTGGCAATCCACCATTCAAAGCTATCTACTTTGCTTCTCTGAGGCAAAGGAACAGGATCTCAATACTCCAACTCTCAAACTGTTTGTGGAATATCCAACTTTTTGGATGCCTCATGATTTTGAGTTTGTTGGTGTTTGTACTAGAGCCAGTACTGACCTTATCTTGTATTTTCAAGGAACCCTGTTGGGATATAAAGCCTTTGTTTAAATCCATTTTAAGATTAAAAAGCATCTTCTGCTTACCACAAATAAATAAATAAAACTTCCTCCTCGAACTCCTGAATAACTTAAGTGAATGCCTTTCTCAAATCTTACAATGATTTCAGCTTTGTGGTCTTAGTAGGTTTTTCCACATACCTTTCTAAACACATTGTAGTCTTGTTTAACAAAAAAGACTAAGGAAATGGAACAATGCTTGAAGAAGAGACTGACTTTTTAAAGTTCAGTGCCCTTCACTCTTGCTCCTCTCCACTGGAAGTTTTCCATGAAGGCGTATCTCTGTTAAGGGAGGCAAAATAGTCCCATTAGACTCCTAAGGACTTATCAAGCCTAAACTACTACAAACAGTTGAAAAGGTAGCCTAATTAGAGCCTGTCCTTTAGTAGTCTTAGACCTTCTTTGCCAAGCAGCTGTATGGTCAGTTCTAGTGGATGATCACTGATGTCTGTCACATGAGGCATTCTCTTTTCTTGACAGAGTATTTTTCTTGCTTGAAGTTTCTTAATCAGCAAATCTGCATTTGAAAAAGGGAATATGTCTCTTTTATTAAAATTATTCAGTTTGTGCTACCATCACTTTGGGATCACAGCCTAACATGAGAGACAAAAATTAAGATAAAAAACTATACTTCCAGATTGGAATTGGCTGCTTGCAAGAAATATGTAGAGCGTGTTATAAACACATTCCTATGTTGTGCAGACAAATTTTCCAAAATTGTCATAGATTAAAATATCAGAGCACTAGCAATCATCTGCTTATATTCAGTAACAATATTTTGGAATTTCCTACTCCAAGTACCAGTTCCCCATACAAGAAAAGATACTCCATCTGCCTTGAGTACAATATAAAAGAGAGGGAACAAGTTGGCCTGCAGCAGCCTCTTCTCCTCAGACTACTATGCTGTTGGTGGGAGTGGATCCTCTTTCAACAGAAGAGGAAAAGAAACAATGATAAAGGCAGACACACAAAAAAAGAAAAAAAAATATTGCCCTTTCTAAAACAATAATATCTGCAGGGATGAAAGAGGAGCTATCAGCCTGCCCTCTATGAAAAATAAAACAAAGGCAGGTGCTACACCAAATATTCATGTACATCTAGTGGGAGGTAATTGAATTAAAAATAGCCACCCTGAGGTGAAAATAGTTCCTCTGTCTGTATTTGTTGCCCTAAAACAAAGGCTTCTGGCTATACGGCACAATTTCAGGAAATACTTTTTCCTCCTCGGGCAATATTTTACAGCTGCAGCCCCAAATTCCAGACTTTACCAAAAAGATACGAATAATGAGACTTGTGAGGGTCCTTTCCAGAGATCACAAGTGAAAACTGGATTGGATAGGATTTATGGAAAGGCAGAGTTCAGGCTGTAGGACTGGGGGCATACTTGGGATCTTGAAGACAAAAGGAAGGAGAGTGAGATGAGAACCCACAGAGGAAGACAGTCTTAAAAGAAGGCTTTTCAGCAGAAATAAGTAGGAAGGCAGGCAGCCTACCAGAAGGATTAAGAAAGGAAACAAGTTATTTGAATATATAGGAAATGTAAAAAAGGAGGGAGGAAAGAGGCAGAAGTGATTATGCCTAAAGCATTATATTCAAGAATCAAAGTGAGGGGAAAAAATGCAGGCTGTGTAGGAATATTGGTTAAAGTGATACCGTATGCTACCATCCCTTGTTCCTTTTCAGAAACATACTGGCTTACACTTTCCAGATGTATTTTCTCAACAACTGACACTAACTGATCTTTGCAGTTTGTGAGGAAACACACCTCAATTTGCAAGATCACAGAACTTTTATCTGGCTGGGTTTATGCAAAATGCAGTTTTATTTGTCCATTTTTCATTGAGACCCAATCTGCTTTGTACTTAGCAGATTCTCCTGCGTTTTGTGTAAACACTAGATAGTGTTCAAGAGAAAACAAGCTTAATTCTAGCAAATGAAAGGGTTAGGGTCTCGATGATGAAATCAGAAATAAGGTTCCCATGATGGAAAACAAAAAAATAAAAAAACCCTCTTGGGATAAAACTCAACATTAAGGGTCATATAAGTTGTTTCAGTACCTCACCTAATGTAGCATCTGAGAAACTTGTCTGTAACTTAGTAGGTTGGATCATCTCTCTGTTCAATGTAGACTGCACTTTTTTTCTTTTTTTCCATTTAATCTGCTTCTTTCTTTACTCTTTTCTTGGTGTTTTATAATCCATTAGGAAGATAGTTTGAGTAATGGAAATCTCCTTCATAAATATGGCTGCAATAGCTAAAAGTTTTTCACTTTAAATACAAAGAAAATCTTCAGTGTGGGCTCTTAGGACTCACTAATTGCAAATAAAGTGATCTTTCTTCTCTTTGGAGAGATATTTCCAGACCATCAGATTGCTACACTAGTTTGCAGATGGTATCTCTTAGAAAGTTTACATTATCCACTTATTTTATTAAAATTAATCACAATCTCATTGTTATTTCTTCAAAGAGACCACACAGAACATAATGGCTTAATTGTCAGACTTTTTTCTTCTGCACTCCATTAACTTTTGTCGTTTCAGGACCTTTAACATCATATGAGGGAGCTCACTTCTGAAGGGAAAGGGAGAGCTGGACATTAAAACAGTCCTATCCCAATCTGAACGTTAGATCAGATTGCTGACAGAGAGACACTCTACGCTGCTAGGGAGTAGCCTTAAACATCATACCCCTGGTCCTCTGCATTGCTTAATTGTTATCTTGCTCTCTGGCTATATTTTATACCACTCCAGCTGGCTTTCTAGAAGGCAAATCTATTAAAGAGACAGCTAATCCACAGTGCGGATGAAAGTCAGTCTTAATTGCTTGGTTTCAGAGTCAAGGATTGGTCTCAGATCATCTGTCATTTAGCCATATTGACATAGTCAACAGAGGACTGAATGAAAAATGGAACATTTTAAAAGATGCAAAGATGTGTGGGGAGCACAAGAGGCAAATTAGAAGAAAGTGTTAATGGTAAGTTTGTTATAATAGCACTTTGAAGCCATTGCGCTGGGTGTGGTAAAAGTATGGGTCAAAAAGATAAGCTTGGCCCACACAAAGCTTGCAATCAAATTTATAAGACAAGAGGCCAAAATAGGATGTTGTCAGACAGCAGGGAAGGAAGAAAGTAAATTCTGAGTTGATGCTCCCCAGTAGTACTGGAAGGGCTAATTATTGGAAAGCAATAAATGGCGCCAGTATTATTTTAGGATCTTAAAAGCAGAGGAGGTTTACAAAGAAGGAAAAGCACTTAAAAGTAAAAGGCAAGTAACAAAAAAGAGGAGAAAATAAGAGATGACACTCGTTGTCCTCAACTACATTCACAAAAACAAATACAAAATCAAGGAGTACTTTCATCCTCAACTTGGGAATTTCTGCCCATATTCTTAGTGTTATTTCATATAAAATTTATGATTAATTCACCAATTGTAAATTACTGAAGTTACGAGTAGGTTTCATTAAATATTTTCCTAATTTTTATAGTTACTTAGTTGAAGAAGAATTAATCTCAAAGAATGCAATAAATTTGTCAGTATTTCCTAGAACAATTGGATGTAATAAATCTTTTTATATGAAGTTAAAATCTTTATGCTGTTGTAAGAAATAATTGTTACATATCAAGGAAAAGATGCCAATCAGTTACTCCTGGTGAGATTCCAGGGTGTATTAACACGTATTGAATATGCAATCTTCAGAATCCCATTACAATCAAATGAATAATAAGGACTCTATTTGCTGTGATTTCTGTTACTATTAAACTGGCTTTTTGTTCTTTAAAGGAATCTACATAATGTTGCTCTGATTTTTCCGATTTTTCATAATATAGTTCTGATTTTCTCATTCTCAGTAACAGGAAGAGTGGATGTTTCTATTCTCCCATCTGGAGGGTCATGAGTACACTAGAAGAAGCACCATATGAAAGCAGTATGCATTGTATCATTTCATAGAAGAAGGAAGGTTTCAAGGAAAATGTTTAAGAGTGCTTGGCAAGCAATCTCAACCTCTTTCTTTGGTGACAAATGCAAACACTCATGTTTCAGTCCAGCACTCTCCTTATTCCAGTATCTTATCTCTAACAGTAGTCAATGCTGAGGCATTCTGAGCATGAACAAGAAAATGAAAAAAATATGCTTCTACTTGTCACATACAAGCAATTAGAATTACCAAATGCACAGGAAGTCCCATGTCTGCACAGCCTGTGAGCTGAAGCTTAAAAATGATGTCCTTAAGCTTGGCCAATATTATTCACCCAGCTAAACAAATTGTAAAAATAAGGATCTGTTTTGGGAATAGATTTTAACCTCCCTTTGGAGAAATATCCAGAAGTTTTTATTGCTTGCTGTCCTCAAACACTGTGCCGTCAGGTGTCACGTGGCTAAGTATAGGTGGCAATCCCATTTAAGATGCTCCACTCTATCTTCATCTTGATATGAGAAAGAAATTTACACTGAGAACAATAACTCACTGGAACAACTTCCTCAGGGACATGATAGAGTCCCCATCACTGGAGGTTTTCAGGGTGCAATTTGACAGGATACTAGATAATCTTACCTAGGCTCCCCTTCCCACAAGTTTGGACCAGATGATCTTTCAAGGTCCCTTCCAACCTGGGCTGTTTTATGATTCTATGATTCTATGATTCTATGATTCTACTTGTGCTGGGTTGAACTTGGCCAGCTGCCAGACACCCATCCAGTCACTTGTCTCAACAAGACAGAGGGAGAAAATAAGGTAAAAAAAGCTTATTGAGGATCAAGATCAAGACAGGGATATCACCTATCAACTACCATCACAGACAGAACAGACTTGACTTAGGAAAAATTAATTTAATTTAATGCTAGTTTAAATAGATTTGGATAGTAAGAAACAAATACAAAATTAAAAAAACATTAGGCACCACTGAGAAGAGTCTGGCTCCATCTTATTTATTCCTCCCTATCACACAGTTATACAAATCCTAAGATGCCCTCTGAGTCTTGTCTTTTCCAGGCTATGCAGTCCAAGCTTTCTCAGCCTTTTCTTGTACATCAGAGGCTCAGGTCCCTTCATCATGTTTGTAGTTCTTTGCTGGACTTGCTTCAGCCTATGTTTGTCTTTCACTGGGGAACCCAGAACAGGACCCAGCATTCTAGGATTTGTCTCATCAGGGCTAAGCAGAGGGGAAGGATCACCTCCCTCCGCTCTTTTTTACCATTAAAAATAAGAGTAATTTTTGCATTCTTATAAGCCTCAGGAACCTGCCCCAATTTCCATGACCTTGCAAAGATAATCAAGAGTGGCCTTGCATTGACATTAGCCAGCTCCCTCAGCACTTGTGAGTGTATCCCATCAAGCTCTACAGAATTCTATACATCTAGGGTTTTTAACTGTTCCCTAACCTGATCCTCCTGCAAAAGGAAGGCAAGTCATCTTTGCTCTGGACTTTCACAGTGGTCTCAGGGACCTGGGACTCCTGAAGACCACACTTAGTAGTAACTACCAAGATAAAGAAGACTTTGACTACCTCAGCCTTTTCCATGTCCTTTGTCATCAGGCCCCTTATCCCATTCAGCAGTGGGCCCATATTTCCCTTAGTCCTCCTTTTGCTCCTGATGTACCTGTAGAAGTCCTTCTTATCGGCCTTTACGTCCCTTTCCAAATTCAGCTCCAGGTGTGCCTGCTTTGGCTTTCCAAACCTGATTCCCTCATGTTCAGACAGTGTCTCTCTAATCTTCACAGGTCACCTGTTCCTGCTTCTACCTCTTGTACACTTCCTTTTTACGTCTGAGTTTAGTCAGCATTTCCTTGCTCATCCAGGCAGGTCTGCTGTTGCTGGTCCTGCTCAAGAGCATTGACCATTTTTCACCTTGGAGGAGCTGAAGCCTCAATATCAGCCAGTTCTTCTGGACCCCTCTTCTCTCCAGGGCTGTATCAGGTTGTCATTAATGCAATCCAGAAAGTTTCTAGATTGTGCCCTGCTGTATTCTTCTTCCAGCAGATAATGGGCAGCCTATACCACCTTAGGTTCTGAGTTCACATTAGGTTCCAAACTTTTAGATATATATAAAGTTAGACAAGATGAATCCACTTATTTGTCTGTTACAGGATAGCCTGTAATTCCAGAAAATCCATAGAGCTGTTGTTAGTCCAATGTTCTTATACAGGAAAACATAATAAATGGAGGCACTCTCCCTTCTCCTTTTCTATCTTCCAGCCCACCCTCTGTGAACAGAAGGGAAAGAACTGTCAGGAGGCATCAAACCATTGTTTCTTTCATTTTGAGTACATAAATTCAAGAATCACCAAGCTTTTTTTCTTTCGTTATCATGAGATGCAACTTCATGTCACAACTAATCTTAGTTCTACATGTATTTGCACAAGACTCTTGTCTATAACAAAAGTGCTTTTTTCCTTTCTATCTGAATTCCACTTTAAAAAAAACCAAAAAAACAGATCTACACCAGGCCTGTTTATTTCCAGGGAGATAATTCTGAACTATGTGATCCTCTGAATCAATAAAAGCATCAGCCTGAAGTTAGAAAGCTATAAGCTATTTATCTCCTGTACTCTTCTGTAAAGGGGCTGAGGGGGAGACACTATTTTAATATATTGCTGTTCACTCCAAAAGCTGAAGTATATGCAGAGTAATTGTTATTAATTGTTATAAATTTTTCATTTCATGACTGTGTTATGAAGGGAAAATAAAGTACTGTCCAACTACAACAAATCCAAATCTCCAAATCTCAGAGTTACATTTGAAACATGAATCTCTTTCCCTCAGGCTGTAATTGTAGGAGTTGGATAGCACTTTGATGGAAATCATCTGACTTTGTCTCTCTTCCTCAGCTGGCTGGCAGCTTACTAGCAGCACAATCCATAAGGATTTCTTAGTTTGCACATACTCTTTGCACCAGATGAATCTGTTCCTTATAGTGCTGCCCTCAGTGGACAAGTACTGCCCATATCTACTAGTTCAGAAACTCAAGTCCAGACTTGAAAAAAAAAAAAGGACTTTAGGGAAGAAAAGGGAGTATGGATGATTCATGGTTGCTTGTGCTCTGAAATAAAGGGTAAAGGTAGAGGGAAGCTTTAGGTTATCGTTGGTTTATTCCAGCTTTAGTCACTACTGCCTATCAATAACTAAGTATAGTCAGGCTAGTATTTCTATGTGCTCCAACTATAACTCAGTGACTGAAAATTGCTGTATATAATAGGTCTCTCTCTTCCCTACCAGTAAACACTGAGTTCTAATTCAAAGCAATTTCAGTGTTATCCAGTCCAATACACAATAGGAATTGATGGTCTGCTCTTTCACCTGTTTCTGTTCTTCATGACAAATTGATCTGATAAACCAGAAAATTAAACCATGTCTGGAGGAGCCAGACTAAACTCCATAAAAAAATAGAAAAAAATAAGATAAATACTTATTTTGATCAGACAAGCATTTTGGTGAAACCTTAACTATAAATCAGTGACTAATCATACACGACAGTGTTCAGAATGACATACAACACACTGTTAAACACAGTTGTGAAAAGGAGTCAACATAAATTCAAGAAGAAATAAAAGCAGGAGTTACAAACTTAGAGAGAGTATGATTATCCTTTTAATTACACAACCTACCCTGAAATCTTCAACTGAATTAACGAGAGCATGCTGCCATCTTCTCCAAACACCGTAGAAAAAAACTAACAACAATAACACAGCAGAAACTAGAAATCATACCAGGGACTCAGGTGACAAGTTCACACCTGGAATAACAAAGAGCAAAAAGAGTAAACACTTGGAGAACATCATATATGCTGTAAATTGTCTACTTATAAATGATACTTAGATGTACTAGCAAAAGAATGGATAAAATATGTTAGAAGTTGCAAAACCTCAATATGGAACTGTTTATGTATTGTCAAAGCATAGAATTTTCCACGTTGAACTGAGCTACTAATTTCCCACAAAAGATACAGTATTCCTGAAAAGAGTGAAAAATGCAGTGCCTAGCTGGTTATTGAGGAGGAAAATCTTTCCTGTTTCGCAAAAGGTACCATTTTATATCTTGAAGAATCATACTGTATCGCTCTTCTCTTTCAGAAGTTATTGTGACTAAAGA
Organism: Burhinus oedicnemus; assembly: GCA_008921705.1. Lineage (NCBI taxonomy): Eukaryota > Metazoa > Chordata > Aves > Charadriiformes > Burhinidae > Burhinus > Burhinus oedicnemus. Next base: position 510,251 of record VFFE01007190.1, read on the forward strand.
AATTAGTGACTCCTTTTAAAATTACTTTATTCCACTGAAAGACATGAAGTAAGCGTTTAATCCTACAGTATTCTTCACTTAGGAAATTCCATTGACCTCAGAACTCAACTCTGGATATACACAAGAATAGTAACTTTTATCCATTTTTTCCTCATGGGCCCTTCCTGAGGCTTGCACGAGTGAAAATGTCATCTGTCTTTTCTATCAGGCTACAGAACACAAAAATCTGTGCCTCAGAATCTGAGTTTTGTTTGCATTCATTTCTACTGGCTGCAAGAACTGTAATGAGTTTGCACTGAATTTAGATTTCACTGATTTAAGAAGACAGATTAAAAGTCTTCACCTCACTGAAGCCTTGAGTTACACTGCAGTAATTTCATTTTTAAACCATGTGCAACAATTACTCTGCATCATAGATGTAGCACTGGAAGGCTAGTTATAGATCATAGAATCATAGAATGGTTCAGGTTAGAAGGAACCTTAAAGATCATCCAGTTCCAAATTCCCTGCCAGGGGCAGGGACACCTCCCACTAGACCAGGTTACTCAAAGCCCCATCCAACCTGGCCTTGAACACTTCCAGGGATGGTGTCTCCACAACTTCCCTGGGCAACCTGTTCCAGTGCCTCAGCACCCTCAGAGTGAAAAATTTCTTCCTAAATTCTATTCTAAATCTGCCCTCTTCCAGTTTGAATCCATTACCCCTTGTCTTATCACTACAGCCCTTGTAAAAAGTCCCTCTCCAGCTTTCTTGTAGGCCCCTTTCAGATACTGGAAAGCTGCTATAAGGTCTCCCCGGAGCCTTCTCTTCTCCAGGCTGAACAACCTCAACTGCCTCAGCCTGTTTTGATTCTCATTACTTCTCATGTGTCTTTAACTTTCAGACAGATTATTATCCTCCTTGTATGAGGGACTTTAAAAACAAAATAAAAAGATGAGCCTTCAAAGGGTTCTAAAGAAAAAGGAAATGTCTGCTTGATTATATTATGTTCCCTTAGGCCTCTATCCAAAGTCCACTGAAATCAATGGATAGAATCCTATATACTTCAGAAGGCTACAGGCCCTTATTTTCTAACTGTTCCTAGTGCTACACAAGCAATCACCTTTTAAAATTGTGAGACAGGGTGAAGTAGGGTGGGTAGAGCCTTCCTGTTCTTTATGTGGAATCCAGATAAACAGGATCTTCTGAATTATGTAATATCAAATGTAACTGGGAAAAAAAACCAACAACAAAATCCAAACAAAAAAAACCCCAAACCACAAAATAAAGTAACACAGCTCTTGTTGTCCTTGGAGGAAAACAAAGTTATAGGCGTAAAGTGTTTGTCACTCAAAACGTAATAATCCACAGTGCTCTTCCAGCATACCCACTGCAGTTGAATTATCACAAATGAGGGTGTTACAGGTTTTTAAATCCTTCCTTCTAAGTAATCTGAAAAGACTAGAAAAAGCACTCATCTAAGTACAGAAATTTCCTGAACTGGCATGGTGAAAAAGATCAACTTCATCATCTTATTCCCCCTTTGTCACCCCCTCAAAAAAAGCAGCAATTTTGCAAAGAAGATTTCTCTCATTATATCTATCTTTAAATTGAAATATGAGGGGAAAAAACCCAAACTGCTGTTTGCCCTTTGTTCACAGCAATAGACATTTTTCTCCAATCACCCACTGGTTGATATTCTGAGAGCTTGCTTGTTCACAGAAAAAAAAAAAAAAGAAAATAAATAAAATGTATAGCCAATAAGAGTATTATAATTTGCTAGCATTATAATTTGGCAATATAAGCTTTATGTCAATCAGTCACCCTCTGCTACTTCATGTGAACATGTCTGTTGTGAAAAGCTTTGATCCACCCTAGCACCTGAAGGTGAGAGAAGTATCAAAGTCACTCTACCACAGAGATGAAAGTGAACATTCATCTGTTACACAACAAATAGAAATAGATGAGCACAGAAAATAAGACACACAGCTAAGTGCTTTCCCATATCTAGTATACATAAGCCAACTAACTGGTAGCATTACATTAAACAGAAAAAAAGGGAGTCTTTGTATTATAATAGCTCCTTGCAGGTTCAGAACTAAGATGACAGCTGGAGAAGGCATGGTTCTATTTTTTATCCCTAGAGTGTAGAACGGTGAGGGACACGATACAGCACTCTATTAATTTCTGTTCTGAAAGTGTTAGTCTTGCTCTTAAGTTAATATGGGAAATATGGTTCATGGCAGTGTATTACAATATGCTACATAGCCATTGGTTATTGCAGTTGGTGTTGCAAAAGCCATTCTAACGGAGTGGCTGTATTGCTTTTCCTGTCCATGTGATCTTTGTTCTTGACAAGGTCAGGAAGAAATCAGAGCATTTATGTGACTCACAAACTACAAATAAGTTAGCAAAAATTTTAAAAATGTCATTTCAATTGGAGTAAATGTCAATTTTCCTACCAAATGGAAAAGATGGTTACAGATAATACAATAACAATGAGTCTTCAGATACTTTAGACAATATATTACAGTTGTACCTGGTCCCTCCAATATACAAAACTGGCTATGCAAGTATGTGCCCTGAGACTTGTGATGCTTCTATGTTAGAGTATAATGTACATTAAAACCACAATTCTGCTTCACATCCCGTGATGTCAGGCACTCCAAACAGTAATTTATGAAAACTCAAATCTGTTCTCAGGTCTTCAAGCAAGTATCGGTATGGCTCACAACAAAGATAATTGGTCTGCAACATCTCAGGAAAACAGGAGTGACAGAAGAATCTATGGAGCCATAAGCAATTCTGTGTCAGCATGGACCAGAGAACATGTTAAGCCCTTGCAGATGATTATAAAGACAAGACTGACCAACACATTACACATCTCGCTGAAATTGCTAGGAAAAATGCATATTTATGAGACAACCTGAAGACACTGCTTCCATCCCAACCTCATAGTAAACAGGGCGCGCTTTACACAGAAACAGTAACTGCCTTGTTCCAAATGCAGCAAATACTCCCTTGGCAAATTAATGTGTTATCATATTTCTTAGGATGCGTCAGGATCAAGTTGAAATGCCCAGCTGCAAGAATAAAAAGGTGGGCATACAAATGCAATATATGTAAATGCCCAGGATCATTTTTGAACCGAATGCCATGAAAGTAGCTTATATATATTCTTATACATGTTATAGAATGTAATGTAGATAGTAAAATTCATCAGCATATGTTAAACAAAAGGAGATTTTTCCATCCTGCTTGATAAGGAAACCACTGAATTTTGGAATAGGTTTAATCAAAGTGAAGAGACAGCTTATTGGCTTAACCTGTACGTTTCTTGCACAGTAAAATGGGAAAACAGTCATCACTGTCCACTGCAGAGTTCTATTCTGGAAAAAATATTCCCAAATGAGGAACTTTAACTGCAACAGAAAAGAATTAAACCTTACTCTTCAGAGGAAGGATCTTCCCCATGACCTTTAGCATCTTCTTACCCAATCCTTACTTAATACTTTTCTCTCCATTCTAGAGCATATCGGGTGCTGAACTCTGGCCTTTAGGGCATGATTTCAAACTGTTAATCATAGATAAGGTCCCATGACAGAAAGAACTAAAAGGGTCAACTGAACAGACAGAAAACCACTAATTAGTAATCACAGAATGACTCAATGGTTGACATCGCCGAGTCAAACCTTCCCTGCTCAGAGCAGGGTCAGCAAGAGCAAATATCTCAGGACTCTTTCCGGTCCAGTTTTTAATATCTCCAAAAGCGGAGGCTCCTCAGTCTCCCTGAGAAACTTGTTCCAGTGTTTCACCAGTCTCATGGTAAAATATTTTTTCTTATGTTCCTGTATTTCAGTTTGCGCCTGTTGCCTCTCATCGTTTCAATGGGCACCACTAAAAGTCTGTCTCCATCTTCTTTATTTCTCTCCCTGCTCCCAATCAGGTATTTATGTATATTGATAAGATCCTCCTGAGCCTTCTCTTCTCCAGGCTGAACAGTTCCAGCTCTTTCAGCCTCTCCTTGTATGTCAGGAGTTCCAGTTCCTTCATCTTTCTGGCCCTTTGACAGCATGTGCCTGTCTCTTTTGTACTGGGGAGCCCAGAACTGGATCCAGCACTCCAAACATGTGTCACCAGTGCTCAGTAGAGGGGAAGGATCACCTCCTTCCACCTGCTGGAAATGCCCTTCCTTATGCAGCCCAGGAAGCTGTTGACCTCCTTTGCTGCAAGGTTGTGTTGCCGGCTCATGGACAACTTGCCGGCCACCAGGATCCCCAGATCTTTCTTTGCAAAACTGCTTCCCAGTCAGTCCCCAGCCTTGGTGCATGGGATTGTTTCTCCCTAGGTTCAGGAGGTCTTGGCATTTCCTTTTGTTGAACTTCATGAGTTTCTTGTTTGCCCATTTCTTCAGCCTGTCGGGGTCCCTCTGGACAGCAGCACAACTGTCTGTCATATCAACAATATTCCCAGTTTTGTAATGTGACCTGCCTTTCCTCCACGCAGATTCCTTATTCTTTTCTGGATACAGGAAGTACACCTGTAGAATACCTGAAAAACAACTTAATCAAGAGAGATAGGGACTTCTTTTCATTTGCCTGTGAAATAAGAAAGACCTTTGTCTTCAGATATTGTTACGGTTTGAGAGACCCACAAAAATTCATTATTGTCATTTAGACAATTATTTTATCACCCAATGACCCCTCCCCACCCAGGAAGGGGAATCGGGAAAAAACAAGGCAACTCGAGGGTTGAAATATAAACAGATTTAATAGAATAAAACTAGATAATCAACATTAATAACACTAAAGAGCCAATATTGATCCCAATACCAATATAAAATATACAAGGATTATACTCAGCCAATTCTATCAGTAGGAAGTTGTGCACTCCCAGCAGTGGACAGTAAATGTCAGACACTGAGAGCGCTACAGGTTTGAGAGGAAGGGAAAGCCTCAGGGGTCCAGCACTGGGGCAAGAATTTCTCTGGATTGCAGCCATCAAGGGGGAGAGAGCTTCACAGCAAACTTTCTACTTTATATTGAATGTGACGGTCATGGTATGAAATAATCCTGTTGGCCAGCTTGGGTCAAGTGCCCAGGTCTCACTCCTCCTCATCCCTGCACCTGGCAAACTCAACAACACTGAGACCTTGAAACCCACACACCATAGCTGGCTATAAAGTAAATATTTTCACAAATTCAAATGCCAGAGTCTTCTAAAAGTACAGCTTTCTCAAGCATTAGAAAAGAAATTAGTCCTGTGTTGCTCAAATCAGGACAAGTATCTATCCACTGTCTCTGCTGGGAGGAAGAAAAACATGACTTGTACCCCAATCTCAGGATACTATCCAAAATCTTTTGGGTAAAGACCCCACCATAACCTTCAGTGACTGAGAAGACTAACTGTCACATATGCCATAGACTTCAAGCTACTCTTGTATGAGTTGTTATTCCCCTGCAAGCGTGCCATTTCGAAGACAGGATTAGGTATGATATTCCAGCTCTTAAATTGCTGTATTGTATCATCCAGACATAGGCTAAAGGGGTAATTTCTGTAAAGACTACTCAGTGAATACTCAGTTGCTAAATCAGGAAAAGCTTCTGCCAAAGAAACGTGTTATTGGAAAAGAAATTTACATTCTACTTTGTCAACTCAAAATACCGCATATCAGGCAGAGATCTATGATTTTAAAAGGCTCTGGACTATTTATTGTCTCTGAAGAGGACAGGATTCAAAGTAGCATGCAGCTGAGACAGAATCTACCTAACAGCTATACCTAGATGATGTTCTTTGATTGAATAAGATTCAGTTTTATTGCATTACAATAGTGCAAGTGACCTAAAAGCACATTTATATCTGCAGTTTTGATTAAAATTTCAAATCCATCCTGAAATCTTTACAACTGTCTCTTGCAGTTCATGGAGTTTTCACCTTCAATAGCTCTCAAGGTTTCAGTTTTCTCTCAGTCTTTAATTCTTTTTTCCACTTCCAGTTCCACATTTCCATTTTTTTCCATATTTATTTTCATTTCAGTCAGTATAAGTAGACTGATAAATCTAGGTAATGCATGGAATCATAGAATAGTTTGCACTGGAAGGGACATTTAAAGTTCACCTAGTCCAAACCGTCTGCAATGAGCAGGAACATCTTCAACAAGATCAGGTTGCTCAGAGCTCCATGAATTAAGCGAATCTGATCCCATCAATCCATGACTCTTCACCAAGGGGTATTGAAAATAAAGGAAGTCTCTGTCTTGTTTCTATCTGTTGTCCACCATATGACCTAAATGGCTGTTAACAAAGATATTTTAGTCTTGTCCTCTTAAGAGTTGCTCTTGAAATTGTGTTCCTTGTATTGGGTTTGCGTGGCAAGGTTTTGGTAGTGGGGGGCCTATAGGGGTGACTTCTGTGAGAAGGTGTTGGACAATGCCAGCTGGCTCCAAGATGGGCCCACCACTGGCCAAGGCCAAGCCCATCAGCGATGGTGGTAGAGCATCTGTGATAACATATTTAAGACGGGGGAAAAAAAACCCTGCACAACAGTAAATGCAGCCAGAGAGAGGAGTGAGAATATGTGAGATAAACAACTCTACAGACACCAAGGTCAGAGAGGAAAAGGAGGAGGAGGTGCTCCAAGCACCAGAGCAGAGATTCCTCTTCAGCCCATGGTGAAGACCATGGGAGGCAGGCTGTCCCCCTGCAGCCCGTGGAGGTTGACAGTGGAGCAGATATCCACTTGCAGTACATGGAGGACCCTACACCAGAGCAGGTGGATGCCTGAAGGCTGTGACCCCGTGGGAAGCCTGCACTGGAGCAGGCTCCTGGCAAGACCTCTGGACCTGTGGAGAGAAGACCCCATGCTGGAGCAGGTTTGCTGGCAGCTCTTGTGACCCCGTGGGAGTCCCACACTGAAGCAGTCTGTTCCTGAAGGACTGCACCTTGTGGAAGGATTTATGTTGAAGTTTGTGAAAGACTGTCTCTTGCGGGAGGGACCCCACACTGGAGCAGGAGAAGAGTGTGAGGAGTCCTCCCCCTGAGGAGGAAGGAGTGGCAGAGACAACATGTGATGAACTGACCACAACCCCCATTCCCCATCTCCCTGCACCACTCAGGATGCGGAGGTAGAGAATTCAGAAGTAAAGTTGAGCCCAGGAAGAAGGGAGAGGTGGGGTGAAGGTGTTTTAAGATTTAGTTTTTATTTTCTCGTTATCCTCCTCTGATTTGATTCATAATAAATTAAATAAATTTCCCCAAGTCAAGTCTGTTTTGCCTGTGATGGTAACTGGTGAGTGATCTCTCCCTGTCCTTATCTCAACCCACGAGCCTTTCATTATATTTTCTCTGTCCTGTCCAGCTGAAGGGAATGATAGAGTGAGTTTGGTGGGCACCTGACATCCAGCCACAATGTCATAATACTTTTTAACTTTTGGGGTTTCTACCTGTTTTCCCCACTTTATAGCATGATACTACCTTATAAATATTCTAGGCATAATAATATTTGAAGATTTTTTTTCTCCATTTTCCCAGTTAGTAGAACTTTAGGCTTTTCCTCAGTTACATTTTTTTCTACTGATCAATCTAATAGGAGAGGGAGTGATAGAGCAGCTTTGGTAGCCATCTGGTGTCCAGCCAAGGTCAATCCACCACATTCCTTTAAACTAATGTTGGTCTAACTTTTAAAAGTTAGTTATCTACACTAACCTAGTATAAATCACTAAATGTTCAGACAGAGCCTCCTGTGTTTCTCTTTGTGCCCATTTCCTCTTGTCCTGTCACTGGGCACGACTGAAAAGAGCCTGGCTCCATCCTCTTTGCATCCCCTTTGCACAGGTATTTATATATATTCCTAAGATCTCCCCAAGCCTTGTCTTCTCCAGGCTGAACACTCCAAGCTCCCTCAGCCTCTCCTCATACATCAGATGCTCCTTGTGGCGCTTTGCTGGACTCTCTCCAGTTGCTCCAAATCTCTGAGGAGTCCAGAACTAGACACAGCAGTCCAAGTGTGGCCTCACCAGTGCTGAGTGGAAGGGAAGGATCATCTCCCTCAGCCTGCTGGCAACACTCCTCCTAATGCAGCCTAGAATGCCATTAGCCTTCTTTGCAGCAAGGACACACTGCTAGCTCATGTTCAAGTTGTTGTCCAGCAGGACTCCCAGGTCCTTTTCTGCCAAGCTCCTTTCCGGGTGAGTGATCTCAGCATATACCTGGTGCCTGGGGCTGTTCCTCTCTAGGTGCAAGACTTTGCACTTCCCTTTACTGAACTTCGTGAGGTTCCTGTCAGCCCATTTCAAGTCATCAAGTTTTCTTCTATAGAAATTAGAGAGCAACTACTACCACCAGAGAGAGTGGGAGTATATTTAAGGTGATAGGCCTCATCTTATGTATATATCAGTCTCTTTCTGTTCACCAGAGTGGGGGATCTATCTATAACACTATCTAAAACCAGTCAGATGAATTACAGCTTAAAGTTGCCTTCATATCCATAATAAAGGGACTATAAAGGAAACCTGTGAGACAAATTCAGATATAGGCATTTCACTGTACCATCTTTTGCCAGACACTACATTTGGCCAGGTGAATCCTACCACAGATTAATTCCTTGTTGAATGTGACCTAGGAGTACTTCTGGGACATCACTTGTGACATCATTGTCTAGCTAATGAAACAGTAATGAGATTTACAGTGTCATGGAACCTAAAGAGTGGGGCTGCTCCATGAAGGGGGATGAGCCATGCGCCCAGGGTGACCCTACCGTAGGCAGTGCCCCCACTGATGGGGTCCAGTCCCACTGGATCTGAGAATGGTGGGCAGAGCAAAGGTGGTAACAGCAGGGAGCAATGATAGTCCTTGATAGAACAAGTGATGCACCAGAACCAGGCATTCCACCAGAAGCAAAAGGAGACTGGGCCAGAGGCAGGTCTGAGGACAAGGTTACAGTGTACATCTAAAGGGTCCATCCAGGAGGCACAGCTTGAGGCAGATACGCCCACATCATACCTCACGCAGTGACTGAAGTCCCAGTCCTGAACTGAAATGGCGCTCTTGGGCACATGGACAAACAGTGTCAGTGGGGGTCCCAGGTGAGGCTGCTCAGGGCCATTATGGCCTGACACAAAATCAGGGGAAAAAAATTAAAATTACCATGTTTTAGACTTTTTATAAAGAAAATGTAGAATTCACATGTATTCGTAATTGCAATGGTTTGGGGGCAAAAATGTACTTGTCATATTACATGCAATTGGAAAAAACATGTACCCATTTGAATTTTTTCCAGTCCAAACAAAATCTGGATTTATTTTCTTCTTAACTCTGAAATCAATTTCCCTGAATTACCTAAGTGAAGACAGAAAAAGATAGAATCCAATGTATCAGATAATTTTTCATGTGACGAGTTTAATTAACTAACACAAATATTGTAATTTATTAGCACTTTTAATAATGTGACCTTCAACTGTTCCTCAGGGAAAAACAAACACTACAGACAAAGACATTTGTTCTAAAATGACAGTCACTAGTGAAACATTTTCTGTTCAGGAGGTACATACACTGTATTTCCAAAAGAAGTATATAATGTTTTTATTTGGGAAAGTTTTATGCACAACACATTATTCTTGTATTGTAACTAACAAAAAATATATTTGATATTTATAACACTGTTGCATTACGAAGGGGGGTAAGTAAGGTAGTAGACTGAGCTTCATATTCATACATGATGATAAACAATAGTACTTTGCACTTACATGTTATTTTTCATTCCTAAGATGTCAAAATTCTTTATAAAAAAACCCAAATTTATATTCTTATTTTATAGATGGCAATCCAAGGATATCTGATGAAAAAAGACAGAATTACACAAGGTCACGCAGCTGTTTATGGGAAACATAATTTCACTCCATCAGCTCTGTGAGATCAACAAAGTGAGAGCAGAAGATAGTTCTTTTGTTAACCTTCACCAAGTCCTAGCTGGAATACAACCTTATGGTATGAAAACGACAGAAAATTGCTAGGTATTTCCAGTAGCGGGTGTTTCAGGTCCTCAGAGGTGCAGCTATTAGCTATAATATAGTTACAAAGTATAGTATTGGCTGTAGCATGGCAACCTAAAGTTCATGTTTGTTTTACTAAAGGGAAAGTTGGAACAGGCAATTTTCACATTTTCTTTTTAATGGTCAGTTAATGAGAAACATTAAAGGGAATCCAGTTCAGTTCATATAGCATTTAATACTTCATTCCTGTTTAACAGCATTTAGATAAGATAACCACACTTACAGCCTCTTTGGAAGAAAGTCAGGTAATGACCACAAAGGTGATTTGTTTCTTCAGGACTTTTCTCCACAGCAGTACATATTCGGTGAAAAGAAAGACCACAGGAAGCTCAGGAGGAAATCTTAGCAAAGAAGTACACAAACACCTACAGTAATCCTGCAGTGGAGGTACAGTTGTCAGCCAACCACCATCATACATTAGACAGTGCAAAAGAAAAGATCTTGAAAGTATGGAGAAAGTTAAGGACCACATGTCCAGCTATGCTAAGATCTTGGACACTCTCTCTTGATTTCTTTTCTTCAGATGTAGAAATGCGTTTTGAGGAATGGCTGTGAAATTAGTTCCAACAAGGTTTCAGCACCTCCTTCCACAGTTACGACCCCTGGAAGCTCATCAGTTCCTATCCTAACAACAGAGAACATGGCTGATGAATACCTTGGATTCTGAGAGTACTATGCTATCAGAAATGTTGCCTACTCAAAAGACAGCACCACTGAATACCTTACTGTATGAAATAACCCGCATATCTGTAGCATTTTTTCCAAGGACAAACAGTGCCAGCAATTGGAGCTAGTTTAAACAGTCAGGTGAACCTGTGTTTAGAGATAAAATGGCACATGATACATGTTTTGAGATGTTTACTCTTAAGATTACACTCTCAAAAAGTCATAGTATAACTAAAAGAGCTAAGCTATATATGAACATGGCTGGACTTTATCCAGAAAATCAGTCCCACCAAAGTCAGTAAGTCAAACACAGCGAGTCAGTAAAACAAATGATAGTGTTGAACCGTACCACTCAAAAGAGAGGACAGATGACTAAGGCAGCTAACAGTGAATTCATTCTCCTTCCTCAGATTTTATTTTACTGCTTTGATTTTGTATAAAAATTTATAATTGAAATATTGTCCTTGGACATTTTGATTTAATTTAGTGTAGCAAACAGAAACTTCATTTAGTTGTGAAAGTGACAATGTTTCTCTAGTGCACATAATCACTATACTTAGATAAAGGGGTTTGGATTATCATTTGCAAAGTTTATCAGAATTTTTTTTATGTTTAGTGTGCTATATACAGTGGATATCATTCATTGTAGTTTCAATTATTTTAACAGATAACTCCTATTCCATTTGTATCAAAAAACAGTCAATTTTTCTCTGATCTATTTGAAGTGAACAGCATTGAGGTCCTTGTGTATTGTGCGCTATTCATAAAAACCTCATGTGAAGGCTAAAGAACAAAGTTCAAACTTACTGTGTTCTTTTCACTTTGGATAAGCATCCAGATGCTTATCTGAGGTTTATCCAGGCCTGTCTGGTCAAGAAATCAGCCAGAGAATCTTAAAAGAGTGTGTGTGCTTATGTGATTTCCAGCACATCCTATTTTCAATCCATTTCATAAAAAAATAAAAAAAAGTTGGTGTGCTATAAGCTCATAGATCTGAGACTTCAGAGTAACTCACCTACTTTAATTAACCCTACCACCACACTTCTGTGTCATGAAAATATTTTATTTCCATTTTGCAAAAAGGTTGGGCATTTTGCCTAAGTACAAACAAGTATGTAACAGAAAAGTGAGAAGTGTACACACATAGCAATTCTCAGTTTTCATTAACAACTGGAAACAAGACTTGCAAAAGTGCATCTGTCTAAAATAAGTCTTGTGTTTCTCTTTTCCTTAGATTAATTCCTAAAGCCATTTTAATCTTCAGTTTTATTTTTATAAATGAGAATACAGTTACTAATGTATACTTTTGAAAAGTGAAAATATTGTGGCTATTGTAAATACTTCTTGGGCAATAGATGGTGAGGTGAGGTGCTGAATACAATAAATCTTTCTCTTACAACCTTCCAGGCAGAATCCACATGCCTAGTTCTGGTAAAATCACCTTTAACTATGTGGTACATGCAGTTGTGCAATAACCATGCTGAATTCCTAAATTATCATTCTGACCAACAGATGTCAAAGAGATTTTGTTATTATGTTCATCACTGGAACTTTATTTTTGGAACCAATATGCTTTATTCACCTAGACCTGTGGCAGTTTAAGACACTGATACCTTACAGCTGTTGGTTCGTGAGGTTACAGTTTGCGCAGCAGAGTCAACAGAGGAAATCTGTGCTTCCACCTCAGTCAGTTCTCTATGAAGTGTGATTGGTGTTTTGATTCAAGATGCCAGATTTGCACTAACAGATGCTAATATTAAGGTAAAAGTCCCCTTTTGCTGAGTCTTTAGGAGGGCAGAATCTTGCATCGAAAGACTCATAACAGCTTGTCAGGGAATATAATGATTTCAACCAACAGAGCTTCACTGTTGAAACATCAAGGTCTAGAAAAAGCACCTTGCTATTAAGCAAAATGAGTTGCAGAAGTTAGCCAAGCTTTCTTTGATTTCCCAGTTTAGTTCAGTCAGGTTTGGTTTTTTTTTTTCCCCAGCATTTACCCAAGCCTCAACAGGGATTTTTACCTTTCCTGAATTTCATGAAGAATGGAAAAAAATATTAGGTAATGTAAATTACTTCAAGAAAACTTTTCCTGAATTTATAAACTAAATTTTCTTCTCTTCTCTTTGCAAATTCAATTCAAATCTTCACAGTTTCTTGTATTTTTGCCTTGCAAATATGACAGCAATTACGTTAAACCCCATAAATTTTCATACATTTTACATATTCCATTGGTCCTGACCATTAACATAATAAAAAGAACAAGAAAAAATCCTAAGGATATTTCTTAAGATTTTACATCAGGGTTAGGTAAATTTACATACATCTAGGTTAAAGTCCTTGCTGATTACGCAGATATTTTCTATAGATTTCTCCTAGCCTTTACAATATATTGTACACATCATACCTCTAGAGAATTTAAGGCCAGGTTAATATTTTAGTAGATTTATGTAAACCAGGTCAAATTATAATAAGATCTAAATAAAATGATCCTTTGGCTATTTCTATAACTTTCTTGATAGTTTCCTGTGTAGATCACTAAAAGTAATCCTGTAAAAAGAAAAAAAAAAAAAAAGACTTTTGAAGCAGAGATATAAATCCCTGGGGCATTCACAGATATTCCCCAAGCCATGGGATTCTTAGTGCTGATCAGCACATCTAAGGTGATTAGCAATCCAACTTGGTACCCTCACAGAATAATGTTTTCAGTAGTTCTGACACTAAAGCAATGGCCAATCATCAGAAGTCAATCCTGATGTTATTTGTGATAGAAACAGAGAATGAAGGGAACACTAGAAAGTGATGTAGCATTTTGTGCTTTTGTTTTGCTTTTCCCCAGTGGTGATCATCAACATAAAAAATAACAATACCTAGTATGACCCTGAAAAAATTACACCAGATGTACTGAAAAACAACCAATCAACCAAAAAAAAAAAAGAGCTAAATCTTTGAATTTCTTTAACTGAGTAGATGGCTTTGAGACTTCATTCCCTCTTCATTTCTCAGCTTATTTTCCAGGACTGGTGCACTGGGTTTGGTTGGGATAGCATTAATTTTCTTCATAGCAGCCCAGATGATGCTGGTTTGGTTTTGTGACTAAAGTAGTGTTGTTAACACACCAGTGATTTGGGTATTGCTGAGCAGTAGTTGCATAGCATCAAGGCTTTCTCTCTTTCCCACTCTACCCCTGCAGTGAGTAGGCTGAGGGTGGGCAAGAATCTGGGAGGGGACACAGCCTGGACAACTGACACAAATTGACCAAAGGAATATTCCACGCCATATAGCGTCATGCTCAGCAATAAAAACTGAGGAGAGGTATTTTGGGGCATACTAGTCATTGCTCAGAGACTGAATGAGCTTTAGTCTGCTTGTGGGAGACGGTGAGTGACCGTTTTTACATCACTTTTTTTTTTTTTTTCCCACTTCCTTCCTCTTTCCTTTACTTGTTAAACTGTCTTTATCTCAACCCATAAGTTTTCTCACTTGTGCTCTTCCTGTTCTCTCTGCCATCCTGCTGGGGACAAGGAGTGAGCAGGCAGCTGTGTGGTGCCTAGCTGCTGGCCAGGGTCAATCCACCACAATTAGCATTAGAGATTTTTTAATGTCCTTACATCAAAGAAGGCATTACTTACTATCTTAGTTCCTCCACATCCTGTGCATTGGTCTGTGCTCAGTGGTTCTTTCCTTTGCAGCTTCCAGCTTTATCATCTATTTTATCCTTGGTGCATGCTGAAATTTGATACTAAATTCAACAGATCCAGCAAATCTGAGTTCTGCCAAAACTGTCAGGAAGCATAGATTATGAGGATGAATCTAATCTTATAATTCTATTGCCATAGTCCAGGAATATCTTGCACACCTCGTTCATGTGTGATTTTCTAAGTGAAGTACCATTGCTGTAGAGTCAGTAACTTAATAGAAGAGGCATCAACAATCAGGACAAAATACCTCAGAAAAAAATACCATACACAATTTATATGATAACAAACAGAAAGGACAGCTTAGGCTTTCACTTGAGACAAATTTTATCTCTCATTTAAAGAAGTACTACAGAGTGCTGGATTGTCTCAAAACTGCTTCTTGTAAAAGCCACTGGATTTCACATGAGGGCAGGAAAACACACAGAGACAGAGAATAACTAGGTGAAGGCTATAAGAGATTCAGCAGAATGATAGGATAATAAAGATTCGCTTTTTTCTAACACCTAGTGCTTCTGTAGGTGACTGAACAAAATATGTCCATATAACACTATGAGAAATGTATGTTTTTTTAAAATGAGAATGAGGTAGAGTTTAGGATTACAAATCCAAAGGTGTGATCCCTGTCCAAGCTATAGGCGCTTCCAGGTGGGCTGGTGTACATTCAGGCATTGTTGTCATCCTGGCCTCTATACCTGACTGAGTGTGGATGGATCCTTAGACTAGGTGTTCATTTGCCTAAGTCCTAGAGAAGGTTTAACCTGGTAGGCATGCACAAAACATGCATAACCCACACCAGCCATGATTCATACATCCATACACTGGCCACACATATACATCCATTTTGATTCAGAACAAAGGGGAAAAAAACAAGAAAACAAAACAGAAAAATGTAGGGAGAACATACTTCCACATTCTCTTCACCTAATAGCTCTTGTTCTGTAAGGTGGTCAGGGTTTACTGCTTTCCTTACACTGAGAGCATTTAACCATTAAAAAAGAGCTCAGTCCTGATGTCTTCTCCAAAATGTGTTGGTTTTCTTTGTTTGCTTCTTTTTTTTTTCTTCTTTTTTTTTTTTTTTTAGTGACACTTCTAAAGAGTCCTAGAAGCAGAACCCAACATGATCACCTCCTTTTCAAAGAGATCCACAGTACTTGAAGTAGAGAGCTGTCCATCTTCTTTCCACTGTGATGAAGTGGATTGTTTTCTAGAAAGGTACAAGGAGGTGCTTTTAATACCTTAACTTCACTAACCACTTTTGTAGTTAGGGCATCTGTCCTGGTTTGAGGTAAAACAGGACTAATTTTGTTCAGTAACTTTATTTTTTAGCTAGGCCTCTTCTAACTGCTGAAATTAACAGCCTGTTGTGCAGAAACTGTTCGCTCCCAGAGTGATAAGACCCATGTTTATGGTTGATGCCAAGGAACGGTATGCAGAGAGGATCTTGCTTATCCTTATTGCTATAACAGCCAAGACCAGCCAACTTTGTTACTTGCCCCATTGGAGGGTCGGAAGCGGAAAAGCATAGAGGGGCCACACCTGCGGGGAGGAGCGGACAGGACAGGTGACCCAAAACTGACCAACAGGGTATTCCATCCCATCTGCCTCATGCTCAGTATAAAAGCTGAGGGATCAAAGGGTCAGCCCTCTTTCTTCAATGACAGGCGTCCGAGGAGGACTCTCTCTCTGTGTCTGCCTTTGATCCCAATCCTGAATCCAGATCCGGAATCCAGTTCCTGTCCATCACTGAGTCCAGTCTGGGACTTTCCAAGTGCCTGCTGGTGATTTGATTGTCATCCTGGGAGCTTGATATGGTTTTGTATATATATATCATTATTTTCTTTTTATTTTTTTATTATTAATATTTCATTAAAGTAGTTTAGTTCCTTCTAAACTCTTAAGTCTCTCTTTTTATCTCTCTCTCTTGCCTCCCTTTGGGAGTGGTGCAAGAGAGAGAAAGCACCTGTCATTCCACTGGATTGGGTCAATCTGGCCCAAACCACGACAGCATCCCTTTGGAAAATTGTATTTATGAATGCTAATGAAGGAAGGATTGCAGGGGGGGGTTCTTCCTTTAAATCTGCCCTTTTCCATACATCCAATTTTTTGGTAGAAAAAAATGGTGCTCTGTCACTATTTTTTAAAAGTGACAGTTCTGTCTTCAAAGTAGGGTCTTTCTTTAGGAGAGGGCTTGAGGCTTGAAATCTCTAACAAAGGTACCTCCTTAGGTGTCCTGAGTTAAGTGTCTGTACTCTGAAAAGGCATGGAATGCAAGACTGAGCCTTGAACCTGTGGTTGAACCAGGTGACTTACAGATGACTTTCAGGCAACCTGAAGACTGTTAACCCCTTTTCTGAACCACTTCTCCCTCTAGGCTTCCTAAGCTCAGGATGGGACATGCAGTCAAGGATGAGGCACCAAAAAATAAGGCTTAGCAACGTTAAGAAAAAACCCCGGGGACATCCCTGCAGGTGCCTAGATCTTTCTTCATCAAAGTCACCTCTGGAAAGCTGCATACACCCCTTCAAGTTGGTACAGGAATAAAAATACATAATAAATTAACATTTTTAAAAACATGTAGCAGCTGATAGTGAAAACATACAAACAAATAATGAGAGGCAGATAAGTGGCACTGAAATCCTCATTACAGTTGTAACTATCGATGGCAGTATATCATTTGCCTTTTCTTTCCCTGTGTTGTAGGAACTTCTTTAGGAAACAATGCTCTTCCCAGTGTAAATTAACTGGGAGAGAAGAGAATGGCGGTAGATTATGGTGAACGGGTGTCTCACCATGGTGTAAGTATTACAAAACCAACCCTGTGTTTATAACAGAAAGATAGTGAAAAAGGGCCAAAAGGCAAACTCATAGAAGCACAGAATTCACCTTATAAGCAATATTCTTTAAAGACATAACAATGCAGGGTATAAAAGTGAATATTGTGCTCCCAGAAAGTGAGCCTGAGGATTGTTTGACACGACCTTCTGTTAAAGAAATGTGTTGGAAAACATGTAAGAAAGGAGCTGTCATAGGATTCCACCTAAGTGCTCCAGGGCCTGTAAAGATGACTTTCTTAGGGAGCTCTAAATGTTTGTTCACTTCTAGGTAGAATTCAGGCTAGAACACTATCCTATAGTTTTCTTTGAACCAGACTGCATTCTGTAAATTACGGAGAAACGATTTTTCATTCAAAATCTAGTTCAGTCCTATGCAGAGCTCTACTTCCTTGTAAAGCAAAAAGCTGAAATGTGGATTGCCTGGACAGTGTTTTGAAAAAACTTCTTTGCAAAGATTAATTGAATCAATTTTCAAAAGTTACCCCAGAAGCTAAGGCTGCCTCTAAGATGCAGGAGCACTTCTGAGCTCCCAGAATAAGTTTAATGCAGCTACCTCTAAAATGGGGAAAAAAATCTGAAACAAAGAAAAGCAGTGCAGGTATGTGGGCTTGGTGGGAATTGTAATCCAGATGACAATTTGGATAACTGATACATTCAGCCTCTGAAGGGTACTAAAGCAGCCATGCACAGGACAGCTAAGATGCAACCATTGAGAACAATGCAAAGTTGCAGGATAGTGAACTATTTTAGATATGTGGCCTTTACCTCCTATATTAAAAAATCAATTTCTTTCATACTAGGCTTCCTGACAGAAGATGTGGTGCAGTTTGGGAATTTCCTGTTGATTTCCATAATAAAATACAGAAATTTATTTTTCTCAATAACTAAAGTCTGAGATAAAACATTAATAACTCTACTGTTAAATGCATAACAGATATTTTAGTTAAAAAAAAATTAAAATCCTATCTTGTACATATTAAAGTATTTTTCTACTTACAGAACTTTATTATCTTCCAGCCAGAAACTTCTCCTTTTGTGAATGCTTTGGCCTCTAGCAGTTTAAGAAAACTTAAAGATCTATTTTTCCACATATTCTTTCTACAGCTTAGAATTAAGAAAAAAATCCAAAAGGAAAAAAAAATGTTTTTCAGTAAGGGCAGTTATAATATTGCAGCATAGTATTTTAGTTAAAGAAAATATCTTATCTAGGATGACATTGTGGGTTAATTTTCAAGCAGAAAAAGCTATGGCATGCCTTGTGCTTGAGACTCCCTGGTACAAACAATCTCCACTAGTTTTCTTTAAACCACTTTCTGAGTTTATTTTGTCTGTACGAATGTTCGTTACCAGATGATCTGTTTAGTAACTTCATAA
The DNA here is from genome assembly GCA_008921705.1 of Burhinus oedicnemus. Classification (NCBI taxonomy): domain Eukaryota; kingdom Metazoa; phylum Chordata; class Aves; order Charadriiformes; family Burhinidae; genus Burhinus; species Burhinus oedicnemus. The sequence goes on from VFFE01007190.1 coordinate 528,850, forward strand.
TAATTTCACCTATTTAAATTTAAAACTATGATTTTTGCATTGGCACAGCGGTCTCATCCATATTCTTAGTACTCTTCATACATTCTTAATACTTTTCATACAAGGTGATGAAATGTCAAATACGATACCTATACAGCAATGGAAAGCACAAAAAAGTTCATTGTCAAGGTATAACAATAGAGTGGATTTACCAGAATGAATATTTCACAATTATGTCAGAAACTGCGTGTTGCTTATCCACTCTTACCTTCCCTAAAGCTTTGAAGAACCATACTTGTATTATACAACTTCTGGAAACTGCCACTTTAAAGCAAATTTCCAAATCATGAAATCTGATTATTTAAGGAATGTACTCTCCATGTACGTTTGCATGCCTGAAAGGGCTAATGGAAAGCTTCTATTAAGATCTACTTAACATCTCCTACATTATTACTTATACAGCACTATAAATGTATGAGACATTTACAGATTAATAAAACAGAGAAGGAGCTTACAACTTAAGGGGAAAAGCTTTTTGACTTTGCAGCTTGTCCTAGCAACATCACCTCTGTATGTAGTCAAAGGGAAGACAGTTCCTTCGTTGCCTCCGGGGAAAATTATCTTGTGTCATTCAACCATAAGCAAAGACTCTTCCCCTACTGCTGTTGGCTGAACTCTGCAGGCTGCCAACTTGTGGGGCAGCATCAGCATGCACAGTCCATTTGCTCTCTTCATCCAACTGCAAAAAGGAAACAGAAAGGGAAGGAGTAACCTTCAATGCCTTATCTTCATTCCAAAGGATATACAACCTAAGGCTTTTGTGTCCCTTTATTTCCTCCCATCCTCATTTATCTAGAAAAAACCCGATAATCTTGCTTTAATTCACTTAATTGTTAGTCGTTCAGAACTTCTTAAATTCTTTAAAGAATGGAATTTTTTTTTCATCTTCTCGATACAAGGTCCAAACATAAAAATATCTCTTCAATCTCTAGCCAATGAATTATTCATGGTCCCCCAGGCAGTATGCTCCATATCATGAAATAAATAACTGTATTTGATAACGTCATTATCAAAGAAAGCAGTTTTCTTGATGTGAACAGAGCATTAAAGATAGACTTATCAGTGCTCTTTTCACTCTGATCCCTGTCCACAGCACCAAGAAGAGACACATATCTGCACCCTCATCTTGAGGAAGTACTTCTAGTAGGGAACTTTCAAAAGGAGATAAACAGGGAGGAAGACTGGAGGACCTCTCATGATTCTCATTTCATCCACATGAAGTACTACAGTCATTTCCATCAGGAAAAAAAGAAAAAGTACTTTATAAGTGCATGAGGTTTTCATGGTTTAATGCACAGGAAGGGTTCTTTTTGGTGCAAATTTGATGGAACCAAGGCTGAAGTTGTGTATGTGGGTACCATGTAAAGTGCACAATTTGGAACCTGAACACATGACCCTCCAGCTCTTAGCACTTTAAGCATGTGCAGCACACACCTGGGCTTGGCAGCTGGTTCACACTTGGCTGTCCACAGAGATGAGATGTGGATGTACTGTCCTAGAGACATAATGAAGCGCAGCAGGTGAGAAACTGACCCTTAGCGCACTGCATCAGTCACTAATCAGTTAATCAGCATTTCTGTTACAATATTAACATTAAGATGAAGGTTTCACTCCTTTTCATTTTCTTTTAAAATATATCAGAACTGTTTTCCTTTCATGTGAGAATTTTTTTCTGTTTGAAGTACAGAAGTGAGAGAGTGGAGGGAAGGACATCTTTAGCTTTTTATGAATCAAAATGAGCCAAACTGGGTTATAAAAATATGAAGGCATTTCTGAAGAAGGGGGTATATTAATTACCTGATTAACTTCATTTAGCATTTCTATTTAGCCATAAATAAATGTACACTTCAGTTAGACAGGTACTTAGACACTTCTGTCTAGAAAAATGACCTCCTTCCAAATATGAATATATTTACACATGAAAGATAGAAAACTGGATAGACAGAGTAACAACCTAGCTGAACAAATGCCAAAGGAACTCAAAGCTGGTTTTGCCTGACTCTTCATTTACACTTGCTGTGTCTATACTTCCTGATACTTTCAGTGCAAGGATAGGAAACAGTAATAACAAAATACAGTGTGATTATGTGTCATTTTTTTGTTCTCTATTTCTAGAATCTCATGATCCTACAGGATTTCCTCCTGGCATCCTGCTCAAAAAGACCAAAACCACTAGCAACAGACCAAATCCTTAAATGTGTATTCAAACATTTTGAGGTTTGTCCATACAGAGTGTCTGCAGCATGCGCTGAATTCTCACATTCATGTCATTTGTTTGCACTAACACTGTTAGGCTCAGCAGATTCATCCAGATTCAAACCTTTTGAGTAGAGCCAAGATGGCAACTAGTGCAGATGTGCAGCTGGAATATCTGTGCAAATGTTGTACCGTTCCAGAAACAGGTGATTGAGTATTAAAACCACTAGATTTCCTTGCACTTGACTTTATTCATTATGAAAGCTTGTACAGTACCCTTAATGTCTTCAGTTTGGAAATAAACTGACCAGAATCTGATTTTCAGAGTCCCAGAGTACTCGCAAACCTGTTTGAGATGAGCAATGCCTGCTAATGCTGATCACATCATATAAGCAAGAGTTAAGTATTTCACATTAAGCAGATAAGGTAACACCCACAAGACTTGATCACAAAGACCTGTGTGGTAAAGTGAAACTTGGAATTTAAACATTTAAATGCAAGAGCTACAATCCTGAAAAAAAACAACTCTGCTCTTGTCTGACTTAGAGGTATCGACTGTGCAGTGACTTCCCTGTTACTCTAGAATGTTAATGCATTTATCCAAAGACCACTGAAGGTAAAATACATAAACAGCTGGTTGAATACAGTCTTGAACAAAGCACTTTTTCATTCAGGTGAGTGCCTGAACCACGAAGCTAGAGTGATTCTTCTCTTGTGTTCACTTTTGATACATTATTCTTCAGCTTTATGTTGTGCATTGTCACAGTTTCAATGAGAACAGTTAAAAAGTGCCATTGCCCAACATACCTTGTTGGCTCAGTTAAAGGATATTGTGGAGCTAGTCACACCAAAGTGGGAAATGAAACCAGTTCTATTCTGTCTCAGTGAATAACTTGATTGTATAAAAGATGGGGAGCTGTTGTGGCTTGAATCATTTAATGGATCTAATCAATGTTATTAAGCTACTCTCTCTTTAAATTTTTAATTGTGACTCAGTAACAATAAAGATTCAACAAACTCTGTGATTGCTTTTATTATCCTTAGCTATTAACTCCCTTTTCTGCAGAGAAGAACCCAAAAAAGGACAGGTGTCTTTACAAAAGTGGTGCCAGGACAGCAGAGAAAAAAAGACATTATGGAAGGCACTTGTTGCTGACGAGAAAACAGGTTGTAATGCAGCAAGTGCTTTGGCAAACCATAAGGACCACATGGGGTGTGTCAAAATGTACCCAGCAGAAGAATTCTGTCTGCAAGCAGCCTGCGTACAGGCAATTATATTACAGGCATTGGCACCAAGGGACAAAATCAGCCTCAGAGGAGTGAATCAAATAGAGCTCAAGACACACGTCGTGAAATTGCCCCAAGAAATGGGCAAGCAGCCAATAAAGCATAAGGCAGCATGGTCAGAAATGAGTTGTGTCATGGCCTAACATATGGGATGAAGGAAAATCAGAAGAAACTCCTTTCCTGTCTCAAAGTCTGTCACAAAAGATAAAGGTATGTCCTATCAGTCTCTTTCTCTATGTGCCTGAGTATTTATAATATGCTTATCACTGAAAAGAAATTGTTCACCTCTCAATTGAAGTAATCCTGAGAACAGAGAGCTCCATAAAGTCAGTTACTGCGTGTAGTAAGAACCTAACTATTTTAAATATCTCTTCATAGAAAATGCATGGAGAAACTGATAGAATGGTAAACATCCACTATTAGTTTCTAGTAGCTATTTAAATTTAACAGAGGTATCTCACTGTTGTAGAACTGCAAGGCAGTTGATACTGGTTAATTCTGCTACAAATTCTGTAGTTTCAAATGAACACTATGGAAAGAAATAGTTAAACATTGTATATAAAACCTATAGAATTCTTCAGAGATTGTAAAAATACAAGCATTCTTTCAGGGACAACTCTGTAACGAGAGAAGACTATAAAGCCATAAGTTTTAATGTGTTTTTTGCTTTTTTTCACATTTACATTAAAACTTTTTAGCTTGATAGACTAATATTTCGAATGTATATCAAATACAGATTCAAATGTACATTTCAGGGGTTTTGTCTCCAATTTCTTTACTGACTAACGGAGGAAATGCTTAGGTCCAGAGGAATAATGATGTACCTATGTCCTAACTGTTCAATAAGGAGGGTAAGGTTTGGGAAGGAATAGCAGAAATGACAAATTTATGCTTTCAATGTGTAATGTTTTTTTTCTTAAACAGAACAGAAAACAAAAAATTACATTTCTTATCCAAGTTGCAACAAAAAGAGGGAGAATTTGTAATTTCACAAATCAGCCCAAAGCTCTCAGAAATCATTTTAATGCTGCATAGCTGTCCAAGTTTAAGGCTGTTTGCACTGACTGAACTGCCACTTTTTGAAAAAAGCAGAATTAAGAACAACATACCGTAAAAATTGTTTGCCTTTAAAATAACACTGGCTGGCAGGGAAGTGAGGGGAGGGAAAACAACACAAGGGAACATTTTCTTCATTATGGGTACAGTGAAAAATCCCTTAAAAATTTCAAGACAACCCATGTGAGGAGCCAGAAGAGACAGGTTATGCAAAGGCCAGCTTTGTATGCGTTTCAGGCAGAAGCAGGAATATTTACACGAGTGATACTGTGTGTGCCCCAGAAATGGAACCGCTACTCGCAACAGCGGCTGTGTTCTGCATGCAAGCCACAACGCTCCTTTGTACAAGGTCAGTTCCTCTTTCTAATTCTTATTATTCTCAAAACAGCAGTCCAGCTCATTGATACGGTGAAAGAGTAATGTCAGATGATTGGCAAGTGTCTCACCAGCAGGAAGTTAGCTGATAAGCTTCTTAAGCAGTGAGCTCCGGTAAGCAGGAAGCGCTGGAGCCAGCTCAAGGAAGTTACCCTTAAAATTGCTTTGCTCAGACCTCAACCTCAGCAGCCTAATTAGAAGTTGTTGAAAGGAAGAGTCTCTGGTGTGCATTTTTCTATAGACAAGGCTCAGGAAACGTGTTGCTTGGGCGGCAGTAAACAGACAGGGAGATAAATGTTTAAAAGCTACCATAAAAAATATCAGACGGTTCATGAGTACAAGAGTGGAAAAAACAGACTAATATAAGTGGTCACTGAAAGGTTCTGAAGCAGCCTGGGACAGGTCCCAGTGGAAAAGCAGCAGGCAAACAGGCGAGCTATGCAAATGAATATTGGCAATTTCAACATTTCCTATTTGTGGAACCCGATCAGGCCCAGAGAAAGGAATGCTGCATAATGAGGATTATCATATTTCTCCACATGATGTGCTGGATAGAAAGAACACTAACAGACATTTTTTTTATAGTGATCTAATCATTTAGACAGGCACTCTCATTCTTTATGGAAAAGACAAAGCATATTAAATTAGGAGCATTAGATTGATCTAATGATAGGATGGCAGTGTGAACAGAGAAGGGCTCAGAGATGTAAAGGCATGATCTGTTAAGGTTATTAAAATAACATTCTCCTGAGTCTTCTCTCCGTCTACGCTGAAGTAGTGACTAGGGCTGCATCCTCATAAAATTATGAGATCTCTAAACTCATGAAGGCACTCAAATTATCCAGAAAGCCTCTCTATATAAGTATTTATGTGTATGTAGCCATATATATATTACAAACTCTGATTATCAGATTATTTTCAGTATAATTCAAAAGGATTTTTGTTATTTAGAGTTCCTCTTCCTCCACGTGTGCTACTACCATGACACACCCCTTCTCCCCATTAAGAAATCTCATTTCTAGATCCAAGAACAACTCCTTGGGGGTACAAACATTAGCTAGCTGGGGCTGATTTTGGAGCTGCCTTCTACCTATGGCAGATACAGCTTTGTTGCTAACACTATCGCCGATGAAAAATCATCACACGCCTAGTTAAACATCCAAAGCACACATCATTAAGTACCTTGCTCCACTGTGCAGGCAGACAGGTTCTAGCACCCACAGATGACACCAGATAGTCTGAATTATGCATTTTTCTCTCAAAGTTAATTATCAACATAGTCACATAAGTCCATCATAGATGCTACTGGCAGCAGGTCTGTCTTATTATGGTCCCTACCACCCAGTTCAGCTGCCCTTAGGTTCTTAGAAGAAACGTGCAGCTGCCCCTCCCCAGCAGCTGCCGTCTCCCCTTTTCATAAAAGCAAAGGGACTTCGCAAGGGAGAGCACAGCTACCAGCAGGCCCAGCTCCATTAACCCTATGGCACTGATATCCACGATCCTTGGCAAAGGATCAGCTATCAAACCCTCCAGGATCCTCCCCAGAACCGCAGGCTAGGGAAAAGGAACTTACCATATTTAGTGAGTGCTTGATGGGAATGCAGGAGGATGACTATAGCATGCAGCGGATCACTGGGCATTTGTGACATATCAGTGGAGTTGGCAGCTTGCAGTTTAAGTATTAGTGCTCCCATATACACCTCCCTTTTTACTCCCCCGCTGATGGCACAGACACATTCTACAGCCCTTTGAGGTTACTTAACTTCAACGCATAGGCACAGCAGGGGGAACTAAAAGCTGGAAGAAGGAATTACCTCTGAATTCCCATCTCATGTGGGTAGACATTTAAAAGTTGTAGATGTATACATGTATATATGCATAGATATGCATATATCTATATGTATAATAAATGTAACAAAAATATGGAGCATAAATAAAATTTCATGAGGCAGTCCTATACTGTAGTTTGTGGAGTATATGTCACAGACACAATAGGAAGTTAAAGCTTAGAGGCATTATGGACTGTCATGTCAAATCATACTTAGAGAGCTTTAATATGTGGATTACAGATACATTAAACCATACTCTCCCCTGACTATTATGTCAATGGGACTTTGCATATTTGAATAATACTGCAGTGTATAATCCTAGTACTACACTGTGCATGCACAATAGGTCTGGGTATACCTGAAATGAATAGGAGAAGTCCAGAATCTTTGTCAAAACATTAGTTATTTTTAGTGCATATCCAGAGGGACAGATACCATTGTTTTACAGACTCCCTTTATACAAAAGTTTGCAATCACAAATGCACATTTATGATAAAAAACGTGGTGTGTTTCAATAAAACAAAACATTTTCCCCAATCCATTCTCTTTAAATTTTCAGATCACTACTTCAGTGCATTGGAGCTGAACTGAAGATCTGAAAACAACTATACTATCTTAATGACTTCTTCTTTTCCTCTCTGCCCTCCAAATGGGTCCTCGCTGTTCCCAATTACTGAACTGTCCTTTCATCTTCTCAAGGGAGATTTAATCTTTCCACATCTCTACCTACTGATGCTCCCTCTCTCAATCATTTATTGAATTTCATCACCTCCCTTCCACCACAAATTCTAGCTCCCCACAATTTCACAAAGAGCACGCACTTGTACCGAAGTTACTTCCCCTATACTTACTGATTTGTTTCTTCCAGTGTGTTAAGAACAGGACATACAGTGGGGGAGTGAACAAAACAAAACCAAAACCAGGACAGAGTTTCCAGTGCAAAACTTTATTCTTGCAAAACTGTTTAAACACAGTTATGTCTGCATTAGCAGTTTCTATTAACCGATAGGAACACATATGTTATGCGAAACAGGCGCTGCTGAAACCTGATGTCCATATTATATGTATTTTGTTGGAAATTTACTTCAGACTAGCTCCAGTCTTAAGCCTTTTACTGACAGCCACATAGCAGTTGGAACAATTTTGATTCATTTCATTCAAAAGTAATTCAGTTTATGCATCCTTAAATCACTCCATGTTGCAAACCAAAGTGGTTACAGTTAGAAAATCGGCTACAAAGATCTTCCTCATCTGAGTTAAAGGCTAATGTGGATTCACACATATAAAGAATGGTAATTTATTACTATAATCACCACAACTGACTTTGGACACCAACTGAAGTGTCGAAAGATTGTCAGTGTAGTTGTCAGAAATCCTTCTCTTTTTACAGCTGAGAGAAATAGAGCTTTCCAGAGGAGAAATCAGTAGAGGGACCAGTAGAGCATCCTACAACATGGTATTGTTTGATGTAAAGAACTTAAAAAGATTCAAAGAAGGATTAGACATTTATAAGAACAACATGAACATCTGGAGCTTATATGTGGAATAAAGCAAGATGAGCTTCAGTCTTGAAACGATCCCTAACTTTTAGGAATACATGGGACTTGTATGGGAGCAGTTTATACGAGGTTTGCTTACTACAGGATTCTTGCACTTTTGTGTCAACAGTAGATATCCACTGTTGGAGCTGGTTCTGGACTAGAGAGATCATAAATCTGATCTCATAGTGAAATTCTGATCTGTCATCTATTCCACCCTTCACAAGCAGAAGGTCATTCTCAGCCTGAATCTCAACCACAGCTCTTGCAGCAAAACCTGCCTTCAGAAATAACATTTTCTTCTTTCTTTAGTGTTTCTGTCTGTCTCTTCACTCTGGTGTTTTGTCTTCACATATCCCTTTGGCTTTTATTTTTTTATGGTCTCCACAATCCTCTGTTTCCTTCTGTAGTCTCATATTTATATCAGCACCTGTTGAGGTCTCTTTTTCTGTGATTTATCTTCTCTGGTTTCCTTCCTCCGTAATTCTGGGTTTCCTTTCTTCCCTTTTCTTCTCTTGAGAGATACTGTCAATCTATGATTACTCTGGGGTTTATGCTATAACATTTTGTAAAGAAGGAGAAACACATCTATAGAGTGCTTGCTTATTTTTGAAGCCATGAGGCAACATCCATTTTTCTGTAGTTTTAGTGTTTTGCCTTTTTAGAGCGACACTTTTTTTTTTTAGCTAACTTTTAATAACACTCAACCTCTCTATCTAAAAAGCCACAAGCATGCTGCCGGAGATAGCAGTGCTCAAGTTCAACCACTGGTTTGTAACAGCAAATGGCTGGGGGTAGTTGCCTCCACAGTGTCTTGGAGTGGATCACAAATTTGATTTTTTTTTTCCTACTACAATAACCATCACTCTGCCTGTGCTTTCCTGTCCAGAGAATCGGTTGGCTCACTTCTGATGGAAAAAAATAAACAAAATGTATGTAAAGTGAATGACAACAGAGTTCAGACTCAAGTCTTGAACATGGTAGCAATATGGACACAGCTAAAGAGTATTCAAAGAAGAGGCACCAGCTTGCAAAAACAATCCACAAAATAGTGGAGAATGGACTGATATCATCACCTCATGTAGAACCAATGTCCTGGTTTGAGGTAGAACAGAACCTGGGCTGGGCTGGCCACTAAATGAAGGACAACTTCTTAAGGGACCACTAAATGAGTTGAGGTAAGAAGGAAATGACAACGGGGAAACAAAATTATTTTTGGTGATATATCCCCGCTATATTCCCACCACAAACTGCTTGCCACCATGGATAAGTATATAAAAGTCATTAACAAATCCTAAAGGCTTTTGTGCTAAGAACTGTTTTAAACGCAGTGACTATTTTATATGAGCAACAAGTTATACCAGCCCATGTTTCACTGGTCTATTAATAGGTACCTCAGGTGACTGAATATGTTTTGGCCTATAGCATTATGCTTCACAACATGCATTCCTGGTTCAATAAAGTATAACCTCTTGTGTCCTGTTGCTCTGTTTAATTAATTTTAAAGTTCTTTCTAATTATTAACCTGAATTCTTTATTATTTTCCCTTTTTAATGGATGATTTAACACAGCTTTTGTGCCTGATCCCACCCTCTCCAATCCATGTGGAAATACAGTCTGAAGGAAAGCTGAAAGCTTAAGCCTTGATGCCTAACTGCCTGTTTTATTTTCTGATATTGGATTAGTCGTTCAGTTATGTTAGGCACTTTGATCAGTATTTTCTCTGTATTCTCTAACTGGATGAATAAATTCAACATGGCTGTGTGTTGTTTTTTTATTTTTTTCTGTATATATGGGAAAATAAGTATCATAATAAATCAGTTTTTAAAATAGTTATCCTGTAGCTTTCTTTTCCCCTCCTGTGGAGATAAAGACTGTGATAGTTCAGTTATAAAATTCTCTGTTCATAACTTGTCCCCCTGTATGTGATTTGAAGCCACTGAACAGCATATGCACTAAAGCTGGGTGCTTTTTTTTTAAGTTTGTCTTTGGTTTTGGTTATTTTCATAAACAGTGTAATTTATTCCACCAAGTCTCCATAACCCTTCAAATTACAGTACAGCAATGAAACGTTCAGGCTTCAGGAGAAAATTGCTCCTGGGGAAAAAAGTCAAACCTTCTGCCCTGTTATATGATACCAGAGTTTAATGAGTATGTAAAGTATCAAATTAAAAAATGTTAGCAGTTTATTATAGCTGAGCAATCACTGAATGAGAAACAGGTTTCCCTTTCATTGAGCATTAAGGACATGACCTGAGGCTGATAAGCACACTGCTGCCTCAGATTCAACATTTGATTTAGGGCCGGAGTAGTTGCCAGCCAAAAATCAGCCTAGGTTTTGTTTGTTTGTTTAATCAATAATTTTCCAAGCTGCTTATAGGAAAGAAGGATTGTAATGAATTAAGAAATTAACTAGGTTTAAGTTATGCATTTACATTCATCATACTCTGTTTTCCTCCAAGCCACTGCAATACAAATCATCCTTTGAAGACAACTAGACCCTACACAACAATTCCTTATGGTTGCATATTTCACCACAGTTCTGCACACTTTTGGTGCCCATTTGTCTCCTCTGACACCCATTCCTCAGTGCCTGTAATATATGTTGTTAGTGGAGGAATTACCACTGAATTTCAGAGAACGGAGACAATGTCCTTTAATTTTTATGTGCTACCCCAGGCCATCTTGTGGGGTTTGTGAAGTTCTTTTCATGTGTCAGGACTCCCAGCTACTCTCTTATTGTGATCACGAGATCAATGTTTTGCAAACACATAATCCCCCGCACCAGGACACCTTCCCATGTGAAGACTTCTGCCAAAGTCTCATGCCTGCCATAGTACCACAGCTCGCATGAGCCACCATCAGTGATCACTGCAGCTTCCATGTAGTCAAGTGTGCAGGTTCTCTTTTGCATCAGCAAGGATGAGCGGGATGACTGCTGTCTGCCCAAGTCCTGCTTGATAGGAAGTTGGGGTGTATTGAAGGAGTACTCTTAACTATAAACCTCCGAAGCACTCACAGGTCCCCTGGCCTTGACAGGGCTTCTGCTGTTAAACCCTGCACTGCTGTTTTGTGGAGTCTGAAGCCCTCAGCCACCCTGAGCAGTCTCTTCTTCTGCTCAGTGACAGTCCAGGATGTAAGCTTGTGCATGGATGGGGGTCAGGATCAGGCCTGGTGAAGGGAAAAAGGGTCAGACACAGCACTGGGATGGCTGGACAGGGCCATGGGGAAAGGGGCTGGACCCACATAGTGAGGGCCAGCAGCAGGCAGAGCTGTGAGGTGGCAGGGCTGGAGCTGCGGCCAGGCTGGGTGAGCCGCAGCCAAACCTGGAGTACTGTGTCCAGCTCTGGAGCCCCCAACATAAGAAGGACATGGACCTGTTGGAGCAGGTCCAGAGGAGGGCCACAAAGACGATCAGAGGGCCAGAGCACCTCTCCTATGAAGTCAGGATGAGAGAGTTGGGGCTGTTCAGACAAGAGAAGAGAAGAGAAGAGAAGAGAAGAGAAGAGAAGAGAAGAGAAGAGAAGAGAAGAGAAGAGAAGAGAAGAGAAGAGAAGAGAAGAGAAGAGAAGAGAAGAGAAGAGAAGAGAAGAGAAGAGAAGAGAAGAGAAGAGAAGAGAAGAGAAGAGAAGAGAAGAG